>JAVGWX010000002.1:68350118-68745118 GCA_036924085.1 Ariolimax columbianus
TGTGAGATGATGATTGAGGTGCACAGACGATGAATGACAAAATTCGATACAGCGCTACCGTCACGTGTAACAATGGCGAGATTACACGATAAGTATGAGGGGGGAGGAACTGTGTGTGATGTGACGAAGGGAAGATGCTGCGTGAAGAACAATAAGACTGAGGAAACAAGTGCGGAGACGGTACTGCAGGCTTTCACAAAATCCAATGATTCTTCTTCTTCTTCTTCTTCTTCGTACGCAGTCAGACAGTAACCATTATTTTTTTCGAAAAAAGCGGCGGTCATCCTGAAGCTGTCGCCACTGCCATAGAGCTTGTCTTGCAGTTCCACTGGTGATGGCCACCTCTGCTCTCTCTGATCCTCGTATGTCGGGCAGTTCTGCAGCAGATGTTCAGCGGTCATTTTACCAGTACCGCACGGGCATTCGTCGGTACCACCTATCTTCAATTTGTTGAATAGGTGGTACCTCAGTCTATTGTGGCCAGTGCGAAGTCTGAAGACAACGACCTGCTCTCTTCGGTTCAACTGGTAATAGGCATCGTTTTTGGTGTAACCAGTATGTTCGGTTTCCCATTTGGTCATGTATCTGGCTTTGATAAGCCGTTTTGACTCTTCGTACGTCATACTGGTATCTGTTTGTGGTAGTCTTGCACCTTCTTTTGCCAGTCTGTCTGCCTCCTCGTTGCCTTGGATGTTGCAGTGTGTTGGGACCCACTGTACCACCCTTTTTGGTGCGGACTGCTGGCACAGTTTGCAGAGTGCTGCTCTTAAGTCATTAAGCTCAGTGTTTTTCTGGCTTTTTAGCGCTGTGACAACGGCGAGAGCATCTGTAAGCAGGACTATATGGCTTTCATTTTCACTGTGTGTCACCATTTCTTCCCCTGTCGCCCTCAGTGCCTCTGCCTCCGCTCTGAAATTGCTTGTGTACTTACCAGTGGCGAATGACAGTGTTATTTGTCTGCCATTTGGTAGGTTCAGGAATGCTCCTGCCCCTCCGTTCTGTGTTGTGTTTGTTACAGAACCGTCGGTGTATGCATGGGTCCAGTCCATGCTTGGGTAGCTTTTCGTAATGAAGCTTAGGGTAGTATCTCTCCTTTCTTTTTCAGTCTGGCAGTTTTTGTTTGCAATACCTGGTATATTTTCTACCACCTCTGGAAATATATCCTGCCTCCAGGTAGGTTTTCGTACAGTAGTGATGGGTTTTGGTGTTGTTAGTGCTTTTATGGAATCTTCGTGCATCTTTGCTTTGGCTATTTCTGCAAAGTTTCTCCGCTTTAGTTTCCCATTTCCCAAATTGTTTAGTCTCTGGTGCATTGGATGGTCGGTCAGTCTTCGGAGTTTCTCTGACTGCAGCTGGGCTCTGCAGTCTCTTCTATCGGTCATGGATTGCAGTTTTGTAATCTTTTCAAGTTCTAAAATTGGCGTTGACTTCATGCCACCTGTTATAATTCTCATGGCTTGGTTTTGAAGTTTGTTAACTTTATCGAAGTTCGCCTTCGCTGCTGTTGTCCATGCCGCAATGCCATACTCGAGAACTGGTCTCACTCTTCCAGTGTACAGTTTCTTTAGTATTCCTTTGTCTGCTCCCCAGCTTGTGCCAGCAAGTTTCCTCATGATTGCCATTCTTTCTCTGGCTTTCATTCGGTTTCTCTCGATCTGTCTTTTCCATGTCATGCGCCGATCAAATGTGACTCCCAGATAGGTTGGGTTGTCGTTTGGCTGCAGGAATTTGCCATTTAGACTTAATTTGGTACTTTGAGGTTTTAATGAAAGCGAGAATATTGTGTATGTGGTTTTCTCCTCGTTTATTTTGACCAGCCATGAGTTCGCCCACTTTTCCAGCGATGTTAGGGCCGTCTGCATCCGATTTCTTGCTATGGTGAGATTCTTTTCAGAGGTCCACATAGCAAGATCGTCTGCAAACATTGAGCTATGGACTCTTCTTGGTATATTCTCTGTAATATCTTTTATATATACCAGGAAGAGTGTGGGTGACAGTACTCCCCCTTGGGGTACTCCCTGCTCGAGTGTCACCTTTTTGCTCATCTGCCCTTGTACTTGGACTCTGGCCGTTCTTTGTTTGAGGTAGTGGTTGATCCACTTGTACATTTTCACACAAACATCGTTTCTTCTTAGCTTGACTCTAAGTCCATCTTTCCAGACTTTGTCAAATGCCTTTTCCAGATCCACCCAAACAGCTACTGTGTGTTTCTGTGCCTGGTAGGCATCTTCTATCTCCTGGGCTATGAGGATGACCTGGTCCTCAGTGATCCAATGATTCAACATGGTTAGATTTCTACATGTGTGGAAATCTGAATAAGATTGTGCACAGCACAACAAAACCAGAGACACTTGATGCCATGAGAGACGCGAGTGAGACTGCCTGTGATTCCAATCCCATGGAAACTACAACTGATGTTTGTAGATCTGTTCTGCGGCGCTGCAGACGATGTATCGCTGCCAATGGCGGTAATTGTGAACACCTTAAAGGTTTATGACATGAGAAAGACTTCAAGCTTCCTGTTGTTTATGTCAGAGTTATTAACTTTCAAATAGTGTAAACGGTATTTTGGAACACTATATACATGTTGTTGTTGTTGTTGTTACGGATCCAGCAGCATCCGTACTCTCGTCCTTCGCCCAATGCCATGTAATGTTATCAAGACGTGTTTATCAGCTGTAGTCTAGTGCCATAACAATTGGTCCATGTATCTGGCCGAAGAGAAAAAAGCCTTTTCCCAAAATCCTTAAGCCATGTGCACTCAAAGAAATGATGATCTCTTCGGTGTCATATGGTTGTGAACACAGCTGGATCTCTGAAGTGTGTTGCGGTTCAATTCTGTTCCAGTGTTTGTTAATTGGGATGTGTTTGGTTCTCAGACGGAAAATGGTGCTCTGATCTTTCCTTGTGAGTTGATTTATGCTATCATTTCCATTGGGGCTTGCCGGATAAAGACTTCCCTCCTAATGTTTCCATTGGCCCATCTGTTCAGTCAAGTTTCGTTATTTGCTGTTCTTATTATCCGTCTAGGTGTTTCTAAAGTTGTTTTTGTGTGTGGCTTATGTTGATCCCTTCTTTGTTAGTGGGTATGGCTTGTCATTGCCAGGTGTGCTTCAGTGTCCAAGGATCAACTGTAGAACTATTTTGACAGCACTGAAAGTGATAATGTGGTCAATGTCAAAAGATATTTGGAGAGGGTCATATCTACAAAAACCAGCAACTTCTAATACTTGAAAACTGACATTTAATCTGGAAGAAACCAACGTTTTGGGCCTTTGAAGGAAAGACATAGAAATCTATCCTCAGATGATACAAGGCCGCTTCCAGTGCATTGATTTCAGCTTCAAAGTTGGAGCACACTCTGCCGCAAGCATCAGTTCATTAGAGTATTCGTCCGGGTATTTTAAAAAACGCCAACCTGCTTTACTGGGGGCTTTAAATGCAGATCCATCAGTATATACATGTTTCCATACATCGAGATGGGCTTCAATAGTTCTTTTACTTTGCTCGAATGAGAGTACTTGGACCAGAGCCCAACGACAGTAACTACCGCGTGACTATCACTAGCAATCACCAAATGTAGTCTCTCTCTCTTTCTCTCTCTCTCTCTTTCTTTCTGTCTCTCTCAAAATATCACCCAGTGATAGTAGCCACCACGTGACCAACTCCGGTAATCATACAATTAAATCTTTGTGAAGCCCCATCCCTAACGACAGGATTTCTGTTCTTACACCACTGTTTATGAAGATCCTTATCTGTTCACACACTTGAAATATGTTCCGTCAGCCGATGGATTCGAAAGTCATTGAGCAGCCAGGGGCGACTCTAAAAAGACCTTGGGTAGTGTAGGCTGGGGATGTTCATATAACGTGACGGCTTCATTTCACTGGCTGTTCTTGCCTATCTCTGCTGCTCAGATTCTGCTTCAATTGATGCCCTGCACCGCCACAAAGAAATGTGCGCTAAGCTGTTCAGTCGGACGCAGCAGTTTGCCAAGTGTCGAATATTATGCAAAAGACATTTAGCGAAAAATTAATTGTTATCTTTCAATTGCGTCTTTTGGTCACCATTAGAGCGTTAATCCTTATCCATCTCACCATAAAAGAGTATTTTTGAGAACTGACGATCTTGCCCAGAACCTGCCCAGAACATCGCTGACTGCATTAGAATAGTATTGATGCTAGAGATGCCAGCTCTGTCATAAACGTCGTTATCTGGGATCCTGTCTTGCCATTTGACCCACATCACTCTTCTGGGATAGACTGTGAAAGTGATTCAGCTTCGTGACGTGGTACCTGCATGAAGCCCATGTTTCACATTCATACAACAGTGCTGGAATTTCTTGAGTTTTGTAAACATTCAACTTTGTCTGTTGATTAATGCTACTTTGATGTCAAACATTGGCGTAAAGACAGCCAAATGTGCTGCAGGCGTTGGCGACCCTAGCCTTCACCCCATCATCAATAGCAACGTTCTGAGATGGTGCTTCCGGGCTACAAGAATCTGTTCACATCATTCAGTATCTCACCTTTTACTTTGATAAGTACATGGAAATGTCTTTTACCAGAAGATTGTATTATTATCATGGTTTTTGCTTTCTCTGTATTGATGGTAAGACCAATATGAGATCAGCCTTCGCAGAATTGATGCAGGCTATTCTGCAGAGTAGTCTCTGAGACAGAAGTAGGGACACAGTCATCAGATATCAGAAGATCTCTGATGATGTCTGATTTTACCTTGGTTTTTGCTTGTAGCCATAAGTTTAAACAATTTTCCATCATTACGATATCTTATAAGAATTTATATTTACATAGCTCTGCAAGCAACTGTAATCTTTGCACAGAACATGATACTGGACAGAGTCGGTACAAACACACACATTACACACTAATGTTTATCTCCATTTTGCGACGGGAAAGGACTCCGAAAGTGTACCGTTTTCCTAAATACTAGACCACATTTTAGCATGCAGTTGTAGCACTATTGGGAAACATTTTTTTTTAAATGTATTTTGTCATGATTTTCCACAACCCTCTCTACTGGCTGTGTCTGACGTTTTTGTAAAGTTGACAAAAGCTGCATACAGGTCACCGTTTTGCTCCTGACATTGTTAATGGAGATGTCTTGCAGCAAACAACATGTCAGGTAGAAGACCTTCGTAAAAGTAAGCTCCAGGAGATTCAAAATGATTCTGACAAATATCTTACACGTGGTTGATAGTAAAGATCAGTTTTGGTGGTTGTTAGCGGCTTGTCGAATACCTTTGCATTGAAACAAATACCTAATTGATGCATTGTGAGATCATGTGGAATGGTTTCACTCTGTCATATTTGTTGTAAGATCGTGTTAAATTTCTATGTTAGAACTGTACCCTCACTTTTATAGACCTCAGCAGGGATTGAGTCGGAGCAGGGGGGTCTTATCACTAAAGTATTGACGAATGTTGTTGTTTTTTTTTGGTCACTTAGAAAGTTGGTATATCATTTAGTTCTTCGTTTATAGGAACTGAGCAGGCTTCATTGTTAATATTTGATGTTCAGTTAAAAATATTGTTAAGATGTTCGATCCAGCTTTGGAGAATCTTTTTCTTCTATGCGACTACTTTTTTTCATCAGTATGGAGGAGTGGGTAATGAACCTGTTGATATTGAACCATAGACCACTTCGAATGCACTGGAAACGATTTTTGTGTTATGCTGTCAGTATAACTTTTGATCTAATCTGCTTTATTACTCAACGGTGATTCTCTCATCTGACGTAGCTGATAAAAGACGATTCTACGCATTTTTGTTGAAAGTGTCTTTCTTGGGTGTAAACTTTGAGTCATTTAGAGAGAGGATTCATGGAGATTGTGTTGATTTGTAAACATCTTGTGTAAATCATCTGAATTAAATCTGCTCACATAGGGTTGCCCAATTTGATTCCAAACTTTTTCTGTCTAATGAGATTGATTGTAAACCGTTTTCTTGGGTATCATACAGTTCTGAGAATTAGATAGTCGATTATGCTGCAATTCTTTGAGTAAGGATGCACTAAGGATGCTTTGTTGTAGGTAAACCGTCGATTAATTGTGTAGGTGACGAAAAAAAAATGTTCTGCGCACATGTGGAGGAGAAGACATCCTTTGTATTTTGGATCGTCTACGCTGTATTTTTTTATGATGCCATTCCTTGACATGTTATCTAAGTCTACCCTTGCCAAATAATGAGCTTATTTGCTTTAGGAACTGATGCATTGACTGCAAGCAGGTCTTCGTAGAACGTATTCTAGTCAGAATCCTCGTTTATCGTAGTTAGTGAGTACTCGCCAATGTTCGTGGTATGTTTACTTCCATAGTGCGAAGGGATTGTGACCGCCATGAATCGATTATTTATTCACTTATGGATCACACTAATTTTCCAATAAATTTTATTTTAATCTAAAACATTCACTACTTTTTATCCACTTTCTTCATTTCCTCTTACACTTCAGTTGTTGTTGTTGTTGCTGTTATTGCTGTTGTTGTTGCTTAATGCCCACAATGAGTACGTTCACTATTTTGTCTCCGCCACCGTTTGCTCATTTGCCATTTCGCAGTTCACAATATAGCAGTTCTCTTTGTAGACGTTGATCCGACATGCGTACCAGAAGACCAGCCCATCTCAGCTGTGCTGTACATATCAAATGGTGTATATTTGCCATTCCTGATCGCTGTATTTATCCCATTACAAACTAGAATAACCATTAAACGGCCACCTATTCATCTTATAAAGACTGTACAACACACCATCCCCAACGATAGTAGCAGACATGACATAATCTCACCTATTCACTAACATGTTGACCAACAGGACAACAACTCCTAAACTTAGAGTTGTACTTGTAGTAAATGAAGACGTTGATGCTGGAGTTGAATACCTGGAACATTTCGGCCATGCTCAGAGTCACCATGTACATGTTGTGCAGGTATGAGTAGAATTTTAAACCTGGCTCAATGATGCCCCCAATGTTGAAAAGAATTTTTGGCATATTACAGACGATGTACACACTTGAAATGAGCGCTACCTGTTGGACCACCTGCAAGTCTTTTTTATTCAGCTTAACTGTGTCATTGATGTTGTCAGGCAGTTTGTTGCCCTGGACGGATGTAGATGTCGACGACTGTCTGAACTTATTGGATTCCCTGAGGTTCCTTGCCATAACGATCAGGCAGACTATGACAATTAACTGTGTGACGATTGGTATGAAAGTGTCTCTGGCTCCCCATACCACGTCCTTGACCAGTTCTCTGTTGGAAGAAGTCCACAACATTGGTCTGGATGCATTGACGCGCGTGTCGAATTGATTCAATAGGCCCATGTTAATAAAGATGGGCAAGTAACTCAAGATGGTGAATATCGAGAATGCGGTTTGGATATAAATACATCTGGACCTGGTGAAAGCATTTTTGAAGTGTAACGGCTTGGCAACACACATACAACGGGCTACAGCCAGAAAGGTTGTCGTTAGGACAGTCATGATGTACAGAACCATCGCACAGTTGGTGACGAAGACGTACACTGAAAACGGGTCGATCTGAAACCATATCGTGTAATTTGTAGCCATTTCAACTACGTAAAACAGCGACGAGGCGCCACGCAAGAACATGGCGATAGTAAAACAGAGATCTGACAACGACAGCACTAGAAAAGATACAGTGACACCGTCTTGAAGCTTCATGGCGATGAATGTCCGGATGTTGATGGCGTTACCAACCATCCCCAGCGTGGAGACTACCATCAACGTGACGCTGAAGCTACCAGCCACGATCGTGTATTGGTAGTTGTTGATCACCCCTTGGACTATTACGTACGTCGAGTTCTGCATGTCTGAATACTTTTAATACACCTGTCTGCCTCTCAGAAACCGTGCTACCTGGAAATACCACAAGATGATACTGGAGTTATAATGGTAACATTATCACGTGATGAGACTGGAGTTAGAATGGTAACATTATCACGTGAAGCAACAATGGAATAGCAACACGACTTATGACCCAAAAGAAATAAATAAACGGTTATTAAAATACCGATGATAATTGAAATTGTTTATTGGGACGTATGCTCTACTTCATTCTTGGTTTTAATGACTTTAATTAGACCAATCTTTCGTACTGTTAACAATATCTAGCAGCATGGCTGACACTTAAGAACATGTCCACTGTTATTTGCGATACACGGAGTTTGAAAATCCCTGAAATTATGTTCGAGAGTAAAACCACACCACATTAAAGATAGGCAAAATATGAGAATACGATTTCAACATTAACTACTAGTGAATGAATAGAGCTCAAAGATAAGTTGACAAAACTGGAACGGATGCTCTATTGGCTTACAATTGTAGGAAGCTCGAAGACGCTGGCAGTATAAGAACAGACGCTTACAAAAACAGGGGCGGCATTGATCAATGAAAGTGTGTTAATGTCAGAAAAACAACACAAATACTCACGTACTCAATGGTAAACGTTTGTATAAATCGGAAAATAACACAATGATATAACACCGATTATATCCACAGATTACCACAGGAGCCAAATGTGAACAATTTATTGTCTGTAAACTCGAAAGTCATTACTGCCCCTTTCTACTTGATATTCTCAAGGCCAATCAGTGCCCCATCTTTGTTTATGCCAAGACACAATTACACCTCGGGGACAATACAATATCTGGTCTGGCATTTGAATAAAGAACATATCTGCGCAGCAACACCTGATACGCTAAGAATAAAGCTATTATTTAATCTGGCGTCCGGTCAGGCATATCCACAGTATTTGTCCATAAGTGATTTGATGGAAAAATCGAGGTTCTAATCGTATCTGCTCGTCCCAAAAGAAAGCGTGTGACGTGAGCAGGACCAGGTAAATACGTAATGATATCTACGCAGATGTCGGCTTGATAGTATCACAAAGTAATAAGTAGATAAATGGTTGGAGATCATGCAGTTTTATGGTATACAATGTTGTATTTTGTTTATTTTATCTTCTTTTGAGTTGCGTCGTTTTATGCTGGGTTATGTTAATTATTTTAGATTTTGATATTATATATAAAGTTGTGGAAAGTTATGTTAACTATTTTAGTCTGTTGTGCTATGTTATGTTAAACTTATATTTTGCTATATTATATAGTTCTCAATAATAAACTGTGATATGTTATGTCATGTTGTGTACTATTAGGTTAATTAGTTTAGGCATTGATATTCCATGCAATGTTATATTATGATTTGTTAATTATTGAAGCATTTGATTGTTCAAGTAATTTTGCTTTTATATTTCACGTTATGTTGTGTTGTTTGTAAAAAAAAATATTTTTTTAAAAATTGCTGGTGTAGCAGGATGTGTTCAATTATGTTGTATTTAAATTATCGTTTTTTTTATGTTGTATAACATTGCGTTGAGATATTTATGCGTTATGATATATTTTTTTGTGTTCCTTTTGTCTCACAGCTATGTTAATTATGTTATTTCTAGTTATGTCATGGAAAACTGACGTTACTTCGCTCCGGTACAATTCATCCATATACAGGCATACATTTTAGCGGATGGGGCCGATTTGTTATTGGTTTCTGTACAGCGATGATAAGATACAATCCTAATCTGGTAAGGTCAGATCTCCCAAAGTGGTCAAACTATTAATCATAGCCAAGAACGACACAAGGCACACGTGGCCCTGATGTAAATCAAAGAGCCTCGCTGGCATATATGCTGTACACAATTACGGACAAAGAACCCACTTCTGTTGTACATTTTACAGTCTGACAGATTAGAAGTGGTAAACCCCGTCAAACAAAACAACGTATATTATTAGGTAATATAGATTGACAAACATGAAGTACTAAATAGGAACTAATATAGACTGTCAATAATGAAGTACTCAATATGAACTAATATAGATTGTCAAATATTAAGTACTCAATATGAACTAATATAGATTGTCAAATATGAAATACTCAATATGAACTAATATAGATTGTCAAATATGAAGTACTCAATAGGAACTAATATAGATGGTCAAATATGAAGTACTCAAAAGGAACTAATATTGATTGTCAAATATTACTCGGACACAGACAGCAGAGGTGACGAAGTGGAAGATTGGGAAATAGACACAAATCTCTCCCTAATCTAGAACATGGCATTCCACTTCGACTCCAGATTTGGCCTTCTCCACACAGGACATACACCATAAAATTGACCGCCAGGTGCTAAACCAACTGGCAGGTAGCGACCACAGGCCGTTAAGGCTAGACATTGATATGGAAGTAGGCCCACAGGAAACAAAACCGCTCCCACGTTGGAATTACAAACGAGCCGACTGGGACAGATTTGCAATCCTGACAGATGGGCTGTGTGAAACCATCAACACGAAACAACAAAATGAAGCTCATGGTTAAAAGCCTAAGCAAGGCAATAATGCAAGCCGCCACTGAAACCATGCCAAGATGGGCTAGGAAAAACTATAAGCCCTATTGGAATGATGAGTTGCAGAAAGCGGAAGATGCAGTCACAAATGCTAGGAACATGGTAGAGCGAGAACAATCTATGGAGGCAAATATCGCCCTCAAAGTCGCTTGCGGCGAAATACAAATACACTCTAAACCAAACAGCAAGAGAGAGCTGGAAAAACAAAACGGAAAGCCTAAACCTGGACAAAGAAGGGAACAAGCTATGGAAGCTAGTCAGAGCCATGAATGACGAAACCCCTTCAAACAAACAAATTACCATCAAGCAGGGTGAAAACTTGCTCACTGGAAATAAAATCCGCAAACGCTTTTGTAGAACACTATGCCAAAGCAAACCACATCGAGGTCCCTGCAGATAGGCATACATACATTAGTGAAGAGCAAAATGGGCACGACAAGATCAATACGGCACCAGAAGAGCATTTGATGGCCAAATTAATAATGAGTGAAATGGAAGAGGCCATGAGAACATTAAAGAAAAGGAAATCTCCCGGAAAAGACGGGATAACAAACGAAATGCTGATGGGGCTGGGCCAAACAACGAAGAGGAAACTGCTATCGGTCCTGAACCAATGCTGGAAAAGGGGAATTATACCCCAGGCATGGAAAGACGCAGTACTTGTACCAGTACCAAAGAAAGAAAAGGACAAAACAGATCCAAATGGATACAGGCCTATCAGCCTACTGAGCTGTGTCGGCAAACTGATGGAACGTATCTTCTTCTTCTTCTTCGTACGCAGTCAGACAGTAACCATTATTTTTTCGAAAAAAGCGGCGGTCATCCTGAGGCTGTCGCCGCTGCCATAAAGCTTGTCTTGAATTTCCACTGGTGATGGCCACATCTGCTCTCTCTGATCCTCGTATGTCGGGCATTTCTGCAACAGATGTTCATCGATCCTTTTACCGGTACCTCACGGGCATTCGTCGGTACCACCTATCTTCAATTTGTTGAATAGGTGGTACCTCAGTCTATTGTGGCCAGTGCGAAGTCTGAAGACAACGACCTGCTCTCTTCGGTCAACTGGTAATCTGGGGTAGTTGTCTCGCCGCGGCGACTCAATTTCAACCAGTGTTCGTAAAGCGATCTCAGTCCCGCCAGGCGGAGCGATAGCGCGGGCTTGCGGAAAACGCTCGCCTGCCTTTCCCCGTAGTGCGAATTGGGTGCGGTTTGTGGTAGTGGCTCCTCCACCGAGGTGCGCTAGTCTGGTCCGTATCAGGAAACGTGGTCCGTCCGTTGTGATTTATCTAAGGCTTATAGCAGAGCTCGACAGTACGTCTCGCTGGTGGTCCGACTCTCGCAAAGAGCTTGTGACCGGCAAATGGAAAGCAGGAATCGTTGCCTCGAGGCCCTGCGTTCTCCCTACGGAGAAGAAGGGCAGGCCAAATTGTGTCTCTAGTCCCAGTGAAATTCGTCGCCGAGGTCGTTGGGATCCGTTCTGCACAGAGCGCTGCCATCCCTCCTCGAGCGAGCCCGGTCGGTCGGTCGTCTGGTGCGTGTGGGAGGCCCCTGTCAGGCGGTCCTAGGTCGACGGAGTGAGGGACGGGTGGAACAAACCGTCCGTCCCGTCAGTCGGTCCCTGCGGCCGTCGTCCCAGCGAGGCTTTTTACAAAAACACACCCTTCCTCCGCCGACCGGTGTGTGCTGTACGTACGTCTCCGACAGATATCTGGTTGATCCTGCCAGTAGTCATATGCTTGTCTCAAAGATTAAGCCATGCATGTCTAAGTTCACACTGTCTCACGGTGAAACCGCGAATGGCTCATTAAATCAGTCGAGGTTCCTTAGATGACACGATCCTACTTGGATAACTGTGGCAATTCTAGAGCTAATACATGCTTTCCAAGCTCCGACCCTCGCGGAAAGAGCGCTTTTATTAGTTCAAAACCAATCGTCGTTTCCCCTCGCGGGGTTGCGGCGTCCCCACTGGTGACTCTGGATAACTTTGTGCTGATCGCATGGCCTCATGTGCCGGCGACGCATCTTTCAAATGTCTGCCCTATCAAATGTCGATGGTACGTGACATGCCTACCATGTTTGTAACGGGTAACGGGGAATCAGGGTTCGATTCCGGAGAGGGAGCATGAGAAACGGCTACCACATCCAAGGAAGGCAGCAGGCGCGCAACTTACCCACTCCCGGCACGGGGAGGTAGTGACGAAAAATAACAATACGGGACTCTTTCGAGGCCCCGTAATTGGAATGAGTACACTTTAAACCCTTTAACGAGGATCTATTGGAGGGCAAGTCTGGTGCCAGCAGCCGCGGTAATTCCAGCTCCAATAGCGTATATTAAAGTTGTTGCAGTTAAAAAGCTCGTAGTTGGATCTCAGGCGCAGGCGGGCGGTCCGGCTCGCGCCGGTTCACTGCCCGTTGTCTCCTGCCCTACCGTCTGCCGGCTCTCTCCCACGGGTGCTCTTCGCTGAGCGTCCTGGGTGGCCGGCGCGTTTACTTTGAAAAAATTAGAGTGTTCAAAGCAGGCCTCGGCTGCCTGAATAATGGTGCATGGAATAATGGAATAGGACCTCGGTTCTATTTTGTTGGTTTTCGGAACTGGAGGTAATGATTAACAGGGACAAACGGGGGCATTCGTATTGCGGCGTTAGAGGTGAAATTCTTGGATCGCCGCAAGACGAGCTACTGCGAAAGCATTTGTCAAGAATGTTTTCATTAATCAAGAACGAAAGTCAGAGGCGCGAAGACGATCAGATACCGTCGTAGTTCTGACCATAAACGATGCCGACTAGCGATCCGCAGGAGTTGCTTCGATGACTCTGCGGGCAGCTTCCGGGAAACCAAAGTGTTTGGGTTCCGGGGGAAGTATGGTTGCAAAGCTGAAACTTAAAGGAATTGACGGAAGGGCACCACCAGGAGTGGAGCCTGCGGCTTAATTTGACTCAACACGGCCAACACTGAAATGACTGACTTGCCGAGACCACTTTCCTGGGGTCTAATATGGAACTGATGCTGGATTTAGACCCTCAGAAATCTGGGGTTATGCCCTCTGTGGCTCGGTTGGTCTGCATCCAATGTTCGATAAAGGAATTGACGGAAGAGCACTATCAGGAGTGGAGCCTGAGGCTAAAATTGACTAAACACGCCAATAGTGTAGAATGACTGTCAAAAGAGAGCACCTTCGATGGGTCTAATAGTGAACTTGTGCTGGTATTAGACCCACGGAAGACAGGTCAGTCTCCAAACTCCCAAATGAAAGAGCGCCTGCTACGGTAAGCTGGTCTTCACCCTGCAGAAATCGCAGGCTCCAGAAACTGGGCCATTGACAAACTAAAAGCCCTCTATTGATACGGTCTGGCTAATATTGAACGGGTGCTGGAAATAGACCCTCTGAAGACAGGTCAGCTTTACCCTACTAATGACAATGCTTTGCTACGGTAATCCTGCTAAGCCCGAGAGGAGCCGCAGACATTTTGGTTCACGTACTAGGCGGATAAGCCAACGGTTCGAGGTGAGGGATTACGGCCGAACGCCTCTAAGCCAAAAATCCCGCCCAAAAGCAGCCCAGCACGAATGCAAAGGGAGGCTTCGACATGGTGGGGACCTCGGGGTCATGCTCCAGCCCCGCCCGGTCAAGCCGCAGAATGAGGTCTCTGCCGTCCGCTGATAAAAGCGGGCGGGAAGCTGCTCGATATTCACCCCATACGGCGATGAGGAATGAAATCATTTGTAGAAGACTTAGTTCTCGGTCGGGTGCCCTAAGCAGTAGATCAGCTACCTCACTGCGAACTGCTGAGACTCAACCCTTGACCATGTCCGCTCCCTAGGCGGACAACATCTCCATGCAAGACTAGGCTTGTCACCTGGTCAAATGCACTATTTCGAGAGGAATCACAGGTCGCTGACATTTGGTCCACGTGCTTGGCTGATAAGCTACCATCTGAGGGATTACGGCCCAACGCCTCTAAGCCAGAATTCCGCCCAAAATCTCAGCACCGCTGAGATGGGAGGCTACGACATGGCTGGGGCTTGTGTCCCGGCCTGATCGAGCCGCAGGAATGCACCTGGTAAAATGCACTCCTTCCTCGCTCTTTGCATCTGTCTGCTATCAGTCATTCCAATGGACGCAGAAGAGATGCAGTCCAGCGGACACTGCACCTCCTGTCCTATGGTGACAAGCTCCCGGGTGGCGGGGAATGCTAGGCGTACCATCACTGCAGATGAGCCGAGAAAATAGAGCGAGCAAAAAGATACCTCACTCATATGCATATGCTACGTTTCTGGCAGGACGTGACGATCCTGGGAAAAAGTCACACTGGACTGCCTCTCTTCCGGGATAGTACAAACTAGTACATAGTCCATCCTATCATTGCCAAACGCTATAGACACGAGTAGGGAAGACTCGATAGTCCTGCAAGACAACTTCCCAAGAGAGACAACTCTGACCAAAAACAACTGCTGCCTTGCAGTTAGGCTGGGGACAGCCAAAGGCTAAGGAGGGCAACCCTACAGAAACGCCTGTTGAAATCGGATGCACTGAGCCACTGGCTAACAAATTAAATCAGTGCAACGTAAATATCGCTGTAAACAGCGTACGATGAAGAAGAAGAAATATGAAGTACTCAATAGGAACTAATATAGATGGTCAAATATGAAGTACTCAAAAGGAACTAATATTGATTGTCAAATATTACTCGGACACAGACAGCAGAGGTGACGAAGTGGAAGATTGGGAAATAGACACAAATCTCTCCCTAATCTAGAACATGGCATTCCACTTCGACTCCAGATTTGGCCTTCTCCACACAGGACATACACCATAAAATTGACCGCCAGGTGCTAAACCAACTGGCAGGTAGCGACCACAGGCCGTTAAGGCTAGACATTGATATGGAAGTAGGCCCACAGGAAACAAAACCGCTCCCACGTTGGAATTACAAACGAGCCGACTGGGACAGATTTGCAATCCTGACAGATGGGCTGTGTGAAACCATCAACACGAAACAACAAAATGAAGCCCATGGTTAAAAGCCTAAGCAAGGCAATAATGCAAGCCGCCACTGAAACCATCCCAAGATGGGCTAGGAAAAACTATAAGCCCTATTGGAATGATGAGTTGCAGAAAGCGGAAGATGCAGTCACAAATGCTAGGCACATGGTAGAGCGAGAACAATCTATGGAGGCAAATATCGCCCTCAAAGTCGCTTGCGGCGAAATACAAATACACTCTAAACCAAACAGCAAGAGAGAGCTGGAAAAACAAAACGGAAAGCCTAAACCTGGACAAAGAAGGGAACAAGCTATGGAAGCTAGTCAGAGCCATGAATGACGAAACCCCTTCAAACAAACAAATTACCATCAAGCAGGGTGAAAACTTGCTCACTGGAAATAAAATCCGCAAACGCTTTTGTAGAACACTATGCCAAAGCAAACCACATCGAGGTCCCTGCAGATAGGCATACATACATTAGTGAAGAGCAAAATGGGCACGACAAGATCAATACGGCACCAGAAGAGCATTTGATGGCCAAATTAATAATGAGTGAAATGGAAGAGGCCATGAGAACATTAAAGAAAAGGAAATCTCCCGGAAAAGACGGGATAACAAACGAAATGCTGATGGGGCTGGGCCAAACAACGAAGAGGAAACTGCTATCGGTCCTGAACCAATGCTGGAAAAGGGGAATTATACCCCAGGCATGGAAAGACGCAGTACTTGTACCAGTACCAAAGAAAGAAAAGGACAAAACAGATCCAAATGGATACAGGCCTATCAGCCTACTGAGCTGTGTCGGCAAACTGATCTTCTTCTTCTTCTTCTTCATCGTACGCAGTCAGACAGTAACCATTATTTTTTCGAAAAAAAGCGTCGGTCATACTGAGGCTGTCGACATTGCCATTGAGCTTGTCATGTGGTTCCACTGGAACATCTGCTCTCTCTAATCCTCGTATGTCGGGCAGTTCTGCAACAGATGTTCATCGATCCTTTTACCGGTACCTCACGGGCATTCGTCGGTACCACCTATCTTCAATTTGTTGAATAGGTGGTACCTCAGTCTATTGTGGCCAGTGCGAAGTCTGAAGACAACGACCTGCTCTCTTCGGTCAACTGGTAATAGGCATCGTTTTTGGTGTAACTAGTATGTTCGGTTTCCCATTTGGTCATGTATCTGGCTTTGATAAGCCGTTTTGACTCTTCGTACGTCATATTAGTATCTGTTTGTGGTAGTCTTGCACCTTCTTTTGCCAGTCTGTCTGCCTCCTCGTTGCCTTGGATGTTGCAGTGTGATGGGACCCACTGTAACACTACCCTTTTTGGTGCGGACTGCTGGCACAGTTTGCAGAGTGCTGCTCTTAAGTCATTAAGTTCAGTGTTTTTCTGGCTTTTTAGCGCTGTGACTACGGCGAGAGCATCTGTAAGCAGGACTATATGGCTTTCATTTTCATTGTGTGTCACCATTACTTCCACTGCCGTCCTCAGTGCCTCTGCCTCCGCTCTGAAATTGCTTGTGTACTTATCAGTAGCGATTGACAGTGTTATTTGTCTGCCATTTGGTAGGTTCAGGAATGCTCCTGCCCCTCCGTTCTGTGTAGTGTTTGTTACAGAACCGTCGGTGTATGCATGGGTCCAGTCCATGCTTCGGTAGCTTTTCGATATGAAGCTTAGGGTAGTATCTCTCCTTTCTTTTTCAGTATGGCAGTTTTTGTTTGCAATACCTGGTATATTTTCTACCACCTCTGGAAATATATCCTGCCTCCAGGTAGGTTTTCGTACAGTAGTGATGGACTTTGGTGTTGCTAGTGCGTTTATGGGATCTTCGTGCATCTTTGCTTTGGCTATTTCTGCAAAGTTTCTCCGCTTTAGTTTCCCATTTCCCAAATTGTTTAGTCTCTGGTGCATTGGGTGGTCAGTCAGTCTTCGGAGTTTCTCTGACTGCAGCTGGGCTCTGCAGTCTCTTCTATTGGTCCTGGGTTGCAGCTTTATAATCTTTTCAAGATCTACAATTGGCATTGACTTCATGCCACCTGTTATAACTCTCATGGCTTGGTTTTGAAGTTTGTTAACTTTATCGAAGTTCACCTTTGCTGCTGTTGTCCATGCCGCAATGCCATACTCGAGAACTGGTCTCACTCTTCCAGTGTACAGTTTCTTTAATCTGCCTTCGTCTGCTCCCCAGCTTGTGCCAGCAAGTTTCCTCATGATTGCCATTCTTTCTCTGGCTCTCATTCGGTTTCTCTCGATCTGACTTTTCCATGTCATGCGCCGATCAAATGTGACTCCCACATAGTTTGGGTTGTCGTTTGGCTGCAGGAATTTGCCATTTAGACTTAATTTGGTGTTTTGGGGTTTGATTGAAAGCGAGAATATTGTACATATGGTTTTCTCCTCGTTTATTTTGACCAGCCCTGAGTTCGCCCACTCTTCCAGCGATGTTAGGGCCTGCTGCATCCGATTTCTAGCTATGGTGAGATTCTTTTCAGAGGTCCACATAGCCAGATCGTCTGCAAACATTGAGCTATGGACTCTTCTTGGTATATTCTCTGTAATGTCGTTTATATAAACCAGGAAGAGTGTTGGTGACAGTACTCCCCCTTGGGGTACTCCCTGTTCGAGTGTCACCTTTTTGCTCATCTGCCCTTGTACTTGGACTCTGGCCGTTCTTTGTTTGAGGTAATGGTTGATCCACTTGTACATTCTCCCATAAACTTCACTTCTTCTTAGCTTGACTCTAAGTCCGTCTTTCCAGACTTTGTCAAATGCCTTTTCTAGGTCCACCAAAACCGCTACTGTGTATTTCTGTGCCTGGTAGGCATCCTCTATTTCCTGGGCTATGAGGATGACCTGGTCCTCAGTGGATATGTGCTGTCTAACGCCGGCTCGCTGTGGAATTAGTATTAGTTTTTCTTCCAGATGCCACATCAGTCTGGTGTTTATCATACGTTCCATCAGTTTGCCTATCAGCCTACTGAGCTGATGGAACGTATGATAAACAGCCTCAGTATGACCGACGCTTTTTTTCGAAAAAATAATGGTTACTGTCTGACTGCGTACGATGAAGAAGAAGAAGAAGAAGATCAGCCATCTACAAACCCACTCTAGGATTGACAGATGACAACTTGGGCCTCTTCGGAAACGACTGACAATCCAGAACTCAATAGGAACAGAGACAGATTGTCAAACATGAAGTACTTACTAAGAACTAATATAGACTTCTAAATCTATCATCCTCTGCACATATGCATTTTCGCGACACTCTGTCTCTGCATCATTCTCTAGACTTTCCATGACTGCCCTTTTCAACTCAACCCTGTCTCTTGTTATCACCACACCGTTCCCCACCGTTCGTCCCTCCACAACATCAGCTTTTGCGTCGCCCCAGACATCTGCATGTCCCGGGCAGTAAATCCTTGGCAGTAGATGTGACACCTTCTATACTAGAGTTGTTCGGAAGAGAGCACCACTCCCTTGTTAGCATGAACCTTTCTATCTTACGGAGAATGCCCTGCGAGTCTGACAATACCACTGCGCTTGTCACTGGTTGCGTCACCAACAAAGTCATTGCCACTGTTACCACTTCAATCTCCATCCTCATACTCGATGTGACACCGGAGTACGCAGCTGATTTCTTAACCACCTCTTTGCAGTTTTGATATCCTACGAAATCATAACCGCACTAGTTTGCACCTCTGCCGGCGGAGCCATCTGTGCACAAATTTTGTTCTTGTGGTCCTGAGTGTTGGTGGATCAGCTCCTGTATTGAAGCTTCTGTCTTAGAGCAGCCCTAGTCGCGACACTATCTGCTCAGTTGTATCACCACCCTTGTCAAGGAGGGGGGGGGGGCTCTCGTTACCCATTTATACCCATTCACAACCTCTTCTCATTTCCTTTAATGCACAGACTCTCATCAGGGAGTCTTCTGCCTCTGCCATCCATGCCTTCCTCGTTCAATGGGTCTGCCTTTGAGTGTATCCAAGTCTTTGTGCAAAGGGTGGTGTTTGTTATTGGCAACACTGTCGTATGCCTTTACCGGCGCTACTTGATATCACATATTGATGCTTGGCAAATCAAGCAGCAATTTCATGGCAGCAATGGGAGTATCTCTAGTGCATCCCAGAACTGCTCGCATGGCCACGTTCTGGATTCTCTCCAATTTATCTACTTGTGTCTGTGAACGCATGAGCAACCCGAAACCGTAGTCCAGGACAGACAAAACCAGTGCTTGTATCAACAGATAGTGAGTCCATTGTTGCATGTCTGTCGTCGTTATGACTTTTAATGCATTTATACTTCACTTTGCTTTCAGAATCTCATTGTCAACATTTTTGTTGGTAGTGTGTTTGATACCAACCTGTTGTTTCTGGAAAACCAGACATTTTTGCCCATAGATGGATTGATTTCGGCGTTTCAGTCCGTGCGCCATCCAGATAGTGTCCCTAGCTCGCTCAGTACACCCGTGACAATTGCAGTCCTGTCTTTGCCCTGACTGTATCGCAGGGTGTCGTCTGCATATGTGAAAATTCTTCCAGGCGTATGCCAAGACAGCTGCATTGGTGTCCGTGTCTCTGCCTGGTGTCTTTGAGCCTAGGGTGTCATGACCTGTGGTTTCCAACTCACTGGCAACTCGTCCAACAATGATTATCTCTAGCACCTTGCCGTATACATTCTGTTGTGTGATGATACGGGAGCCTTTTATATGAGTATCTTTGCCTGGTTTCGCCAGAGGGATAAGATTACTTTGTAGCCACTCCTCTACATGGCCTACCTTAAGACCCCCGTTAAAATCATTTGTAATCTTTGCGAGCTCATCATCTCCGCAGTCCTTCAGCAGGTTGCATCGTTTTCCATCAGGCCCAGGTGCACTGTCAAAGGCTCCTCCATTGTTCATAGATTTTTCACCAGTGCCTTGCGTTGAACGATGTCCTCTTGGTAAGTCTGCTGAAGGTTCCTGTCAAAAAAGGCTCTTCTCTTCTGTTTTTTCAGTAGTCAGCACCTGTTTCAACTCATCTCTCGTGCACACACACAATCTTGTGTCTATTTCCATAATTTTCATAATTTATCTCATCCGTAAATATCTCCACCTGTTGCTGTTTTGCTGCTCTGGCCATTTGCTTTAATTCTTCAGTAACCCTTCTCAATCTGGTCTCTGCCTCCATTCTTCGGTCCGAGCTGATGTTCGCGAGTCTTCTCTTCTGCTGTCATTCCCTGCTTTCATTCTTCTTGCTTTTACATGCGGTATCAATCTCCTCAGACCACCAAGAAAGTTGACATGTGTTGGATCGGGCTCTCTTGCTGTGAAATATAAACTGCTCAATTGGAACTAATATAGAATGTCACACATGAAGTGCTCAATAGGAACTAATATAGATTGTCATACATGAAGTGGTCAATAGGAACTAATAACGATTGTCAAACATTAAGTGGTCAATAGGAACTAATATACATTATTAAACATGAAGTGGTCAATAGGAACTAACACATTTTCAAACATACAAAACTGAAAAGGAACTAAAAAAGTTTAAGACATAAAGTGCTCATTAGTAACTAATATAGATTGTCCAACATCAATTAATGAATAGATATATAAATCAGTTTTAAAGTGTTAGTAGATCTGATGCTTTTAAAATTGGTAAACATAAACTGCACATATAAATCACATTGACATCGCATTAAAGTCACCTTGATATCACATTGACATCACATTGATTTCACATTGGCATCACAATGAGATTCCTTTGATATCACTTTGATATCACTTGGAAGCTACATTGAGATCACTTTGATATCACATTGACATCACACTGAGATCACTTTGTCACATTGACATCATGTTGAGATCACCTTGATATCACATTGACAAACATAAAATATGACATTGGCATCACATTGACATCACATTGACAGTACATTGACATCACATTGACATTACATATATCACATTGCCATGACATTGAGATCACATTAAGATCACATTAAGATCACATTTATATCACACTCTGTTCGATAAAGTAAAGATTAACGTAGAAGATATCACTAAAACTTATAATATGAAAAACCTACCTTTAGCGAAATATCACAAAAACTGGAAACCTGTCACAACTCCGCCTCTAGCATGTCATCCAGTACGTCATGGTCAACTCAGGGTCTCTCCCGATCTCCCAAATCATATGATCTTATCCCACACAGCAGTGTCTGATAATGAGCCAGCTTGCCGTTCATTGTCTCCTTAACTTACAGAAGTTGGGACCTTGTACAACCTTGACCTGAACCTTTCCGTGACAAGAGTTTTACTTTTTCGTTCGCCTTCTTTTTTTATTCCCGAAGGCGGTGTGCGGTGCACTACGGTTTTTATTTTGCGCCTGTGGACCCAGTAGATCCGACTTCAGCATGTATTTATGTAAGGGTCTTCTTCCCCCTGCATTTTTTAAGTGGTTGCTTCCTCAGGGTAAAGGCCGGTCCTGTGATGGCAATCAAACTCAGCACCTTTTGAGTTGTGAGCCGTGCCAATCAGCCAAAAGCCCACGCCATCACCAGGAGTCTGACTGATCCTGTAACTGTTTTGTCGCAAACTTATCGGTGCCATTATGGAAATTGTGGCGGTTTGTATCTGTGGTTCGCTCACGTCATCACTATTTGCCTAGACTACATCGGCTACCTTCTGTGGTTACAGCAAACCGGATTAATCATTATGCCTTTATGACTATGTCGGTAGTCTTGACTCTCGCCTTGTGACAACAATCTATGAATATTTGGAACATTATTTCAGTACCGTTATTTGTGAACATATAAATTTGGTTCTGGTTATGTTACTTTCCCAACCAAATAAACGTAAAACTTCCACTACCTTGGAGGATACCTGTTTACGGGAAAGGCTTGGGGAGTAAATCGTAAGGACAAATCTGCATCCTGGGCTATCTCCAGTCGTTTAGACAATGTCTTGCCACTGGTCGAAGCTAGCTCAGGACGAGAGAGTTAAGTTAGCATATTGCACACATTTTTCTCACTTTAATCTAAATCACCGTGCAAAGTCATCCATTTCAGCAGAAAGAGCAAATAAAAAGATTGTTCAAACGTAAACGGCTAAACAAATAGAGTCGTCCTCATTTCACGTGATGGACGAATGTCAAGTCGCAATTGAAATCAAAACATACATCAACATTTCGTCAACAAAACAATTCAACTGTTTATTATTTGCTTAATTTTGATGACCAGGGTCCGTAACTGGAAAATCTATTGTCACATCTGTTCACAATATCAACCGGATGTTCGGAACTTAGTGTTAGATAATTATCAACTTTCGCATTGGAAACGAAACAGTTGTGTATTTCATTTAAAAGCGTAACTCCAACCGGCCAATTCCCGTTTCCGTTAGGTTTATTTGCTCCGCAGGCCCGCACATTAGAATGGCTGCTCGTCCGCTATGAGTTTCTAGAATCTGTAAGTACAATTTATGACTGCAACAATAGGTAGATTCTTTCTTTCATTCCAAATACCCTACCAAAAGTAATCTCCCGTATCGGTGTGTAAGAAAACGCCATATTTACCGGTTGCTTGTATAACACTGTTAGCGCATGCGTCAGAAATATGTCATTCTCAGTCCTACCCACGTCAGCAATTGTCAACATTTAAAACGTAATTAGTACATGTAATGAATTTGTCAAGTTGTAGCAATATATCCCCAGGCACGAGGTATCCACCAGCAAAACTGTTAATGATGACATGTCAACAATTAACAAGTTTCCAAACTTTTAGTGAAATGACAAGATTTATTTAGATTATTTGTGTGTGTTCCTTGCTCACTGTGTGCCATGTTCTCCCCAGGCAATATGTAATTTGTAAAATGTCCTTTTCTGCACAACTTGTCGGACATAGTGTGATATTAATCTCCTTACCGAATCTAGGAAAACGCTGCAAACCGGCACGGGTAATTGCGTAAAAATAGCACTTAGAAAGTAATTATTTCTAGAACAATGCTGGAACCGCTTAGTAATGATATCTCATTTCTAGTTTAAGTCATTGATAGCTTGTGTTTGCAAGGATTCAGTCATTCGTCCCAAGCTGAGGCAGGCGACAGGTAGCTATAGCTAGCGAATCTAGTGCCTTAGTGCTCAGATCAAGAAGGTAAAAGTCATCTGGAAGGAACTGTTTTATGTTGTTGGTTCCATCAGAGATATTGCAACACGATTATAAGATAGATTTGAATACCTGGATATTTTGAAAACCGGAAATGACAATTTAATGTCAGACATAAAGAATACAATAACGCTAACAAACACAACTGCCAGAACACTGACAAACATCCTCATGCAATACATGTATGATGATCAACGGTAAGGGTAGTCTCACAGCGTTGTCAAAGATGGAGTGTTAGAGATCTTAATGTACTAGGTCAATTCTTCTATTAAAGGTCGGGTGGCCAGTTTCCTTTCATGCTGCCTTTCTTTCCTTTAACCGGGAAACACATTTGCAGGTGTGACGACTGGTGTTGAATCATGTTCCTTTGAAAAACGTCTGCTCTATCCTTATACTTATTAAATGCCAGTTCTGGACAGAAATAAAGTTGTCCACACTACATATATAACCCTTTCTCTCATATGGAAGTAAATGTTGTTGTTACGGATCCAACAGCATCCGTGCTCTCGGCCTTCGGCCCAATGCCATGTAATGACATCTGGTTGGGTTCATCCGCTGCTGTCTAGTGCCATTTAAAGTATTCCCTGAATCTGGCCTCGGAGGAAGAAGCATTTGTCTAAAATCGTTCAGCGCGGAACACTCACAGAGATGATGATCAGCGTTTTTATATAGGCGTGTATACAGTTGGCACTCAGGAGTGTGTTGTGGTTGAATTCTGTTCAGATGCTTGTTAACTGGTATGTGTTGGGTTCTCAGTCGGAAAATGGTGCTCTGATCTTTCCTGTGGAGTTGATTTACACTGTCATTTGGACTCGGGCTTGCCATTTGTCGGTGGACCACCCTCCCATTATTTAACATGGTCCATATGGTCAGCCAAGTATCTTTGTTTGCTTTTCTTATGAAGTGTTTGGCTATTTTAAAAGTTGTTGCTGTATGTGGCTGTTCTTATCTTGATCCAAGTTTTGCTAGTTTGTCTGCCTTGTCATTGCCAGGTGTGTTTGAATGTCCAGGGATCCAGTGCAAAATTATTTTGACAACACCGGAAGTGATAATGTGATGAATGTCTAGAGATATTTGGAAACGGTCAGTCCTATAATGACCAGCATCGTCTAATGCTTTTTGAGAACTGACAGTAAATCTGTGAAAATAACAATATTCTGATCGTTTGAAGAAAAGGCATCAAAAACTGTCCTCAGATGCAAGGCGTACAAAGCGACTTCAAGTGCAGTGATTTCAGCTTCGTAGTTGAAGCAAACCTCATCGCAAGCATCCGACAGTTCATCTGAGGATCCGTCCGGGTATTTTATATAAACTCATTAACCTGCTTAGATATGGCTTCAAATGCAGATCGATCAATATATACATGAACCCATTCTTCAGCATTGGCTTCAATATATCTTTGAGCTGCTCGCGTGAGAGTTCTTGGATCTGAACGTTTGGTTATACCATCTATTCATTTTATTGTATTTCTGGTGTCTTAAGGAATACTTGTGGATGTATGTATTTTACTACTCTCCATAACTCTGATCTTTTTTTCTGGGAGATGGTATCAGTCTTTGATTTGACTAACATTGTGAAGCACAGACTTTTATTTAATTCTGCTTTTTGGCTGCCATTTTTTCACAAGGAGTATGTTGGGATGATCCCGTTCCATTCTGTCATGAACTTCCATAACTGCTTTATCCCTCCTCATCTCAAGGGGTTCCACTTGTGTGTTCATTTTGCAACCTGCCGTTGGTGTTGTTCTTATTGCTCTTCCAACGATTTCAGACTAGATTTTGAACAAGTTGTAAGGAGCGCACTATTATATTCTAATGCTGAGCGCACATAACCAAGGTATACGTCTCTCAAAGTATCCTTGTCTGATCCCCATGATGTACCAACAAGCCTCTTTAAGAGCTGTAGACGCCGTCCGTTTTATTCTTCACATTCTGGATGTGATGCTTGAGATTGAATTGTCGGTCAAGCGTTACTCCAAGATATTTGGAGTGTTCTTCTCTAATCAATTGGTGTCCCTCTAATCTCTAAATTATATTTTGTTTTGCAACCTTGTGGCTCTTGGTAAAGATGGTATACACTGTCTTTTTAAAGTTTATTTTCCATGTTTGGCAAAAGTCATGCAGTCCCCTCAGGTCTTCATTTAGCTTCGTGCCCCACTAGCAATGTCTTCATGGCTGAGCATATTGCCAGGTCATCAGCATACAAAGCTTTTTCAGCTTTGATCTGGTCAGCCAAGTCATTGATTTAGATCAGGAAAAGAATACAACTTAAACATGAGCCTTGTAGTAATCCTTTTTCTAACATATCTTTATAAAAGATCGCATCCTTCACCTTCGTCTGGATCATTTGCTTCTCGGCCAGAAAGTAATGTATCCAATTGTAGAGCTTGCCATGAAACATCTTTATCAGAAGACCTTTTCTCCAAATTCGATCGTAAGCCTATTGTAGCTAAACAAAGATGCCTACTATATGCTGGTTGTTTTTGGAAGCTATCATTTATTCTTTGTGTTAGCCTGAAAGCTGCTCTTCTGTGCAGTTATCAACTCTGAATTCTGCTTGTTTTAAGGTGTTGGATTTCTCCAGCAACCAATAGAGACGTGTGTTTGCAATACGCTCTGCTAATTTGCCCAGGCACTATGTTAGGGAGAGGGGCCGATAGCTTGTTGGTTAATTCTGAGGTTTTGGTTTTTCAATACTGGCACTATATGTGCTTTCCTTCATTTTTTGGAGAACTTGCCATTTCTCCAAATCATGTTGATCAATCTTGACAGATTCTTAATCTCGAGTCCCCAGATGAAGAAGCATTTTATTGTGGATCTTGTCTGGTCATGGAGCCTTTTAAGGTTTGTGTTTCTTCCGGGCCAGTTGGAGTTCCTAAATGTCGAAATCTACTTCAAAGATGTCGTAATTGGGTTATAAAGCATCCTCTTGACACTTTAGGTAGCGGAAATGCTTCCTATTTTCTTCTGTTAGTTTTCATGCTCTATTCACTGAAACGAAAGTAGCGATTGATGTGTTCTGCTTTTTTCGGTCTTCAGTGATTGTTCTCTCTCCATCTATCATTGGCTTCGGGTTTACTTTCCTGTTTCCCCCGGGCGAACTGTCGACCAATACCAGGCTCTATTTCCGTTATACCTTAACATCTAATTTGGAGCATGTCTCTGTCGGTTTTTCACTTTTGGTATTCTTGACTGTCAGCTTAACTTTGGCGCATTTTTGTTATACTGCAGTTTTGCTTCTTGTGAGGGCATTATTTAAAGTGTTGTTCCTGCATTCTTTTTATCATGTTCTGTATTTATTTTTTTCAGAGTGGTGTATACGCCTTTCAACAGCCGCTTGGATGTACTGTGATGCTGCTCCCAAGATTGCCTTTGTAAACGATCTTATAGTTGTAACGAGTGGTTTATGATCACTTCTAATGTCATCAAATCAGAGGATACGATCGCCGTGAGGTCGACTGAGAGAGAGGTGGGCCCTGAGCAGCAGCATTGGGGTGGGGTTCGCATTCTGCAAAACGTGCATGGACACGGTTGCATGGCAGAGCTCCTAAACGATATTTCCTGTACTGTTATGGTCAGTGTAACCCCAACAAGGCGAATGTCAATTGAACTCACCTGCAAAAAGTGTTTTATGATATTGTGTTTCAGGCAGATTAGGCAGATTGTATGTCGCCTATGAGGGGCTGTATATGTTGTATATACTGTATTTTGATTCAGTTTGCCAGACTGCGATTTTCTGTATGTCTGTGGAATGGGCTGTTATATGTGTGACATATCTCTGAATGTAATTTCGGATACAAGTAACTATGCAACGACAGTTAGTGCAATCACAAGTATATCTAGTGTATCCTGACAAGCTCAGTGTCCTTGTGTAGAGTGTCTTGCTGGAGAGCCACATTAACCCTATGGCTGTCCACAACCTTGGTAAGCTCCAGTCTCGTATTTCTCAAGCCAGAAATATTTGGAGTTAAAAAATTAAATCATTATACAATTGAGAAATCCTGTTGAATAGAAATCCTTTTCAATACCAAGAACAGCTAACGGGAATAACGAGGAATTCCAGATGAAAGTTAGTGTGCGAAAACAAGCATCAGACAATGAAGACAGAACAAAATCCCATTATTGTTAGGCTATATGAAGATTCATGATTTAGCTCAATCTGACAGCAAGTTAAATTGTTTAAGAAAACGTGCTGAATAGTTCCACATAATATCTGAACAAAAACAAAGTAAGTGTATAGCTTAGAATAAGTAAGTGTATAGTTTAGAATAAGTAAGTGTATAGTTTAAAATAAGTAAGTGTACAGTTTCACATTGCAAGGTGTATAGTTTCAAATAACTAAGCGTATATTTTTTCATAGCTAAGTGTATGGTCTGAGATATGTAAGTCATACACTAATCAACCACGACTGAGACATATCGGCTGGAACCTCAACAGGGACCCGCACAAGACCAAAGAACATAGTACTGCTCGAGTCCAGTCCCCTAAACAGAGAAATGCACCTTGCGTCTACAACCAACTCGCACAAGAGGTAGGACCTGCACAAGAGTCGGGACCTTCACAAGAGTTAGGACCTACACAAGAGTGGGGACATGCACAAGAGTTAGGACCTGCACAAGAGTTGATACCTTCACAAGAGTTGGGACCTACACATGAGTTGGGACCTGCATAAGTGTTGATACCTTGACAAGAGTTGGGACCTACACAAGAGTTGGGACCTGCACAAGAGTTAATACCTTCACAAGAGTTGGAACCTGCAAAAGAGTTAGGACCTGCGCAAGAGTCGGGACCTTCACAAGAGTCGAGACCTGCACAAGAGTTGGGACCTGCACAAGAGTCGAGACCTTCACAAGTGTTGAGACCTTCACACGAATCGGGACCTTCACAAGAGTCGGGACCTGCACAAGAGTTTGGATCTGCACAAGAGTTGGGACCTGCACAAGAGTTTGGATCTGCACAAGAGTTGGGACCTGCACAAGGGTTGGGACCTGCACAAGAGTTGGGACCTGTACAAGATTTGGTACATGCACAAGAGTCGGGACCAAAACAAGAGTTAGAACCGTCACAAGAGTTGGGACCTAAATAAGAGTTAGGACCTGCACAAGAGTCGGGACCTTCGCAAGAGTTGGGACCTGCACAAGAGTTGGGACCTAAACAAGAGCAATCACCCTTGTTGCTGTTAGTTTTGCAAATGCCCCCAATCAATAGGTTTACTCTTTTGTGGACCCTGAAAAGGATGTTACTTGGCAGTTTGCAGAAGCTTTCCTCACACCCAGAGCGTGCTGATGAAGGTGGACCGTGGTTCTCCAGTTGGTTGTGCTATGCGTGGCTTCAATTCTGTGTGACTTGCTACTGCGGGTATTAAATCGACCCCTCACTTTGTTAGTTAGGTTGCCATGAAAACAACCCATTTCCAGGGCGGTCTGCGGGGAAATCAAGGTGAGGGTTATGGCTAGTATATTTTGCCTAACCCTGGCTAACATGTCTGATCAGTAAATTTTGCCTGAACAGATATTAGTCTCCCTCTTCAACCAACCTTTTAGAAGTACTGGTCGACTAAAACTAAAAATACAGCTTCAGCTAGACAAATGTATAGTTTCATATAGTTAAGTGAATAGTTTCTGACAAGTAAATGCACAGTTTCTCATACGTAAGAGCAAAGCTTCCGGTAAGATGGCGACCAAGCAACAGCTGCTCTCATGGTCTGCGATATTCGTGTGGTTTGTTCGTTCCACTTCATGTGTGGGGCGCGGTGTTGTGTGACGATCATTTTCTAGCACGTCCTACGCTTTTCACAGGAAGCCTATTAGTGTAGATTTCATCGGAATTCGGAGATACACGATCTGTTCTTCATGTGTAATAGAATACGCGTTGTTGGATAGGACGTCACTAAGGATTGCGCACCGTCCTTGGTTGGTGTGCACGACCTGCTTGGAAATTGCGTGCCATGACCGGAAGGTGTAAGGTGTGCTCATGCTTGGCGCCGCATTCCAGTGGCGCTGAGGTCGGCTAGCTCTTCCCTGGAAGAGTGAAAAGTGAAATTAGTAGCCTGCCGATTAAAGTGAGCTCACAAGCGAACCTCACCTCCTCGGGGTACACACTGGGCAACTAGAACCGTGAGGCTCTAGGCTAACGAGGAAATGGCTCGCCTGGGGGGACGGGCTCCTTCAGGTTACTTGCAGATGTTGGCCCACCGCAGCTTGGAGAGGAGATGGGCGCCGCCAGGTGATTTCATGCCTCAGAATCACACTTGAGGACAAAAACGAAATCTTTTATACCGGATCGGTCGCAGCCCGGACAGACAGAGAGGGTTGGCGTGGGATTTTCATGTCTTCATGTGTGCCCCAACGACCTGATGGGTTACGGGATGAACTGAACTGAACTGAAGAGCAAAGCGTTCAATGATAAATACGCAGCTACACTTAGACAGCTGCACCTATGGTGTATCTTGACAATTCATTGTGTGATGTTCTACTTTGTTCTGTTACATGACGAAGACCTTGTGACCAGGCACGATTGAAAGCAAATGCATGTAGATGTAATGTATGCACATGCATGCAGCATGTCTTGAACGTTTCACATTCCCGCAAGCTGAATGTTTGTTATCTGAACCATTAAGGTTGTCAGCCCTAAAACAAAACATATTATCTATATATTGTGTACACTTTACTTGTTCCGGGTCAGACGAATTCACCATATTTTACAGTTCTATTATATACACATATGAATTACTCTTTTGATATTACATATTTTGTTTTTAAAAGTCTATTCCGTGTTACGTGTTACGGAAATGCATGTTTAAAGAGGTGATATAGTGTAACTCATTGCTAATGGTGTTTTTGTTGCTGAATAAATGAAAGAAAAATACATTGTTATATTTCTTCGTAGTTCGTTTTGAATTTCCCGTTACCAAGCACTGAAAAGAGCTTTGCAAGTAGCAGAATGTTGTCCGGAAAACGGAATGCATTGTTTCGAAACTATAATACAGCAGTAAATTACATTAACCTCATACTAATATAATGTATTTCTGCTGTAAACCATTTATTATTGTACTAACATTGTCCCTTGATTTCTGAATATAATTTCCAGCAACGCTATACCTATCCCATCGTTGTATTAGTGCTCCAAAATCTGTAGTATAGGTCTTTTCTCCTGCTTTCTTAGTCACATTTGCACTTCACGTTCAACTTCTTCGTCACTGTGCTGTAGGCTAAACCATGCGAACACCCTATCACAACTGCAACACTATCAATCATTACTCGTCTGAAAAATCGGACCATCTCCTCCAACCGCCGCAAAGATGCTTCTGCTGCAATCTGAATAGGACCACTAGGTCGGACTGCATCGGCAATTTTTGAAAGCTCTTTAGAAAATGTGTCAAATCCGTTATGCACCGCTTTGCGCCACAAGCACTTCTTGCTGTAAACAGGAAGCATTTTCTGATGACTATCCTTTGCAGAAAGTCTGCTACTTATATCACTACAATCTTCTGTCACTACAATCTTCTAGCACTACAATCTTCTGGCATTACAATCTTCTGACACTACAATCTTCTGTCATTACAATGTTCTGACACTACAATCTTCTGTCACTACAATCTTCTGTCACTACAATCTTGCGTCACAACCATCTTCTTGCACTACAATCTTCTGTCACTACAATCTTCTGTCACTACAATCTTCTGTCACTACAATCTTGCGTCACAACCATCTCCTTGCACTACTATCTTCTGGTACTACAATATAAATCGCTTTTTAAACCATATAATTACAGAGACATGTGTTGGTCAACTAACAGCGTTGATGAAAAGGCGTTTGGTACACACACCAGTCTTAGCAATTTGAAACGATTTAGAGGGAAACGGGGAGGTCTAGGGAGGAGTAAACGCGGCAGCCAGGGTGAATCGCACACGCTGAAACCCTGCAGACGAGGAGGACATGAAAGAATGCAACATGTTGAGGGCTTAATACAGGATCAAGTTCCCTATCAGGTCACCCGGAGAGAGATGGGCTCCGTCAGGTGTGTAGCGGCCCAAGACACAACATTATTGCAGAAAACGGTTAGGGAGAACATCAATACGACAATATTGCTAGGACGACAGAAAAACGACTTTAAGACCAACCCGTACAGACTGAAACTCAGTAAACACGTGACAACGTCATTATTGCCACGTGGAATGTGAGAACATTAAGACAGGTGGGAAACAGAACGAACTCTCACATGAAATACATAGGTACTGATGGGGCGTACTAGGTGTTTGGCACGCAGGATATACTGGTTTTGGAGCGACCAGCACTGAGGAAGGTCATATATTCTTCCATAGTGGGATGGTCATAGTGAAAGGAGAGTGGCCCACAAGCTGGACACAATCATTGGTCATAGTGATAGGAGAGTGGCCTACAAGCTGGACACAATCATTGGTCATAGTGATAGGAGAGTGGCCCACAAGCTAGACACAATCATTGGTCATAGTGATAGGAGAGTGGCCCACAAGCTGGACAAAATCATTGGTCATAGTGATAGGAGAGTGGCCCACAAGCTGGACACAATCATTCATCATAGTGATAGGAGAATGGCCCACAAGCTGGACACAATCATTGATCACAGTGATAGGAGAATGGCCCACACAAAATCATTGATCATAGTGATAGGAGAATCTTCTTCTTCTTCTTCCTACGCAGTCAGACAGTAACCATTATTTTTTCGAAAAAAGCGGCGGTCATCCTGAATTTCCTCATGATTGCCATTCTTTCTCTGGCTCTCATTCAGTTTCTCTCCATCTGACTTTTCCATGTCATGCGCCGATCAAATGTGACTCCCAGATAGGTTGGGTTGTCGTTTGGCTGCAGGAATTTGCCATTTAAGCTTAATTTTGTATTTTGGGGTTTTATTGAAAGCGAGAATATTGTGCATGTGGTTTTCTCCTCGTTTATTTTGACCAGACATGAGTTCGCCCACTCTTCCAGCGATGTTAGGGCCTGCTGCATCCGATTTCTTGCTATGGTGAGATTCTTTTCAGAGGTCCACATAGCCAGATGGTCTGCAAACATTGAGCTATGGACTCTTCTTGGTATATTCTCTGTAATGTCGTTTATATATACCAGGAAGAGTGTGGGTGACAGTACTCCCCCTTGGGGTACTCCCTGCTCGAGTGTCACCTTTTTGTTCATCTGCCCTTGTACTTGGACTCTGACCGTTCTTTGTTTGAGGTAGTGGTTGATCATCTTGTACATTTTCCCACAAACATCACTTCTTCTTAGCTTGACTCTGTCCGTCTTTCCAGACTTTGTCAAATGCCTTTTCCAGATCCACCCAAACAGCTACTGTGTGTTTCTGTGCCTGGTAGGCATCTTCTATTTCCTGGGCTATGAGGATGACCTGGTCCTCAGTGGATCTGTGCTGTCTAAAGCCGGCTTGCTGTGGAATTAGTATTCGTTTTTCTTCCAGATGCCACATCAGTCTGGTGTTTATCATACGTTCCATCAGCTTGCCGATACAGCTCAGTAGGCGGAAGGGCCTGTATCCATTTGGATCTGTTTTGTCCTTTCCTGTTTTTGGTACTGGTACCAGTATTGCGTCTTTCCATGCCTGTGGTACAATTCCCCTTTTCCAGCTTTGGTTCAGGACTGATAGCAGTTTCCTCTTCGCTGTTTGGCCCAGCCCCATCAGCATTTCGTTTGTTATTCCGTCTTTTCCGGGAGATTTCCTTTTCTTTAATGTTTTCATAGCCTCTTCCATTTCGCTCATTGTTAATTTGGCCATCATGTGCTCTTCAGGTGCCGTTTTGATGTTTTCGTGTGATAGGAGAATGGTCCACAAGCTGGACACAATCATTGATCATAGTGATATAAGAATGGCCCACACAATCATTGATCATAGTGATAGTAGAATAGCCCACAAGCTGGACAAAATCATTGATCATAGTGATAGGAGAATGGCCCACACAATCATTGATCACAGTGATAGGAGAATGGCCCACACAATCATTGATCACAGTGATAGGAGAATGTCCCACGCAATCATTGATCACAGTGATAGGAGAATGTCCCACGCAATCATTGATCATAGTGATAGGAGAATGGCCCACAAGCTGGACACAATCATTGATAACAGTGATAGGAGAATGGCCCACACAATCATTGATCACAGTGATAGGAAAATGTCCCACACAATCATTGATCACAGTGATAGGAGAATGGCCCACACAATCATTGATCATAGTGATATAATAATGGCCCACACAATCATTGATCATAGTAATAGGAGAATGGCCCACAAGCTGGACAAAATCATTGATCACAGTGATAGGAGAATAACCCACACAAAATTATTGACCATAGTGATAGGAGAATGGCCCACACAATCATTGATCATAGGTATATAAGAATGGCCCACACACAATCATTGATCATAGGTATATAAGAATGGCCCACACAATCATTGATCATAGTGATAAAATAATGGCCCACACAATCATTGATCATAGTGATATCAAAGAAGGCTAACCTTCAACAGTGTCAGAACTACAGAACCATCAGTCTGATTAGCCACTCCAGTAAAGTTATGCTCAATGTTCATCCTTTACAGCCACGAGCAGAAGAAATTGTTGGGGAAGAAGAAGCGAGTTTCAGAGCTGGTCGAAGCACAATAGAACACATTTTACTCTGAGCTGATCAGTGAAAAATACACTCAGTACAAATAGAAATTGTACTAGGCCCTCATTGACTTTAAAAAGGCTTTTGATAGGGAGGGACATGAGGCCCTATGGGAAGCTCTGCGCAAGTATAAGATATGATGGTATTCCTCAACGGGACCACACATGAATGGTTCCGGACGACAGTCGGCGTGTCATGGGTGTCTCCTCTCTCCGACACTTTTCAATGTTTTTCTAGAACGCATTATATCAGCAGCATTGAGTGAACACGTAGGGACAGTCAGTATAGATGGACGTATAGTCATCAACCTCCGGTTTGCACATTACCGGTCTGGCTGGAACAGAACCTGAATTTGCAAAACTAGTCGCAACCCTGAACAATGCTGTCCAGAAATTTCGGATGGAAATCAGAGTAGGTAAAAGTAAGATTATGGTCAACGCCCCAGGAGGTATTTTAAATCCGATTATGGTCAAAGGTGACCCTCTGAACGTGTTACGCGGCTCAAATATCTGGGAGAAGAAATGAATGCGGAGGGGTCCAAAACGGATATCCCGTCAAGAACAGCGATGGCCATGGTCGCCCAGACAAAATTGCAAATAATCTGGAAAGACAAGAACATTAGCTTTAAATCGAAGCTGACTTTAATGTATACAATGGTCACCTCGGTATACCTCCACGCGTGAGAGACCTGGACTTTAACGGCTGCACTAGAACGTAAAATTTGCACAATGGAAATGACATGCTTGTGAAGAATTTTTGGCATTTTATATCTGGATCGCGTTACAAACGAGAGTGTTCTTGAAACTGTTAGGAACGAGCTAGGCCAGTATAAAAACCTACTGACTATAGTAAAAACAAGAAAATTGACATGGTATGGACATATATCACGATCGGTGTGGCTGACGAATACCGTCCTGCAAGGCCCTGTGCCTGTGAAGCGTAGGAGAGCGAGACCAAAAGAGAGATGAGAGGACAATATAAAAGAGTGGACAGGAAGGTCTATCCGATCAGGTCAGGTCAGGTCATCCCGTAACCGGTGAGGTCGTTGGGGCACACATGAAGACATCGTCACAACTCCACGCCATCCCTCTCTGTCAGATGCCGCTGCCTGTGACTCTTCTGGTCGGAGATTGGTCCACTCTTTTATGTTGTCCCTCCATCTCTTTTTGGGCCGGCCTCTTCGTCGTCTCCCATGCACCTTTCCGTGGAGGATTGTGTTTGCAAGACCATTTGATCTCGATATGTGACCGTACCAAGTGAGTTTCCTTCTTTTGACAGTTGCCAAGAGATCTTCGAAAGGCTCTATTGCCGTTGTAATTCTATTTCGGATTTCCTCGTTTGTAACTCGATCTTTGTACGTGATGTTTAAAAGTTTTCGGAAACATCTCATCTCCAAGGCCTGTATCCTGCGTTGAAGGTCTATAGCTGAAACTAATACCCTGGCAAAAAATCGACACATATGGCGTGAACTGGTTCGACAAACTGCAATAACGGTGTCTCAACGACCTTTTAGGTTACGGGAATTATTATGACGACAGCCTGTTTCTATGGAACTCTACATGAAAGAGAGATAATGGTCCTGATCAGTATATTCTGACTGACCCTGACGTGACGCCTGGTCAGTATGTTGTGCCTGATCGGACTAACGTCTCAGTACCCTAATAACATATAATTTACACAAATGTAAGGTGTAGTGTGTTAGGTCATCAAGCCAGAGCATAATAATGCAACATCTTATAGCTCTTTTGTATAATGTTCGTTGCGCGCTTCAACACTGCTGTACGTGTACTGTCCATTTTTAGCAATGTACTTTCCATTTATACCAATGTACTGTCCCTTTATATCAATGAACTGTCCATTTAAAGCAATACACTGGGAGATTCAAAATGGATGGGGAAGAACTGAAGATATGCAACTAGATTAACCACATATTCCAATAATGTCCGTGCAAAAGCAGAGGCATTGCAGGCCGCAGCTGAGCTTGCAATTCAAGATAAAGATATTCACCAATAAAACATAATTCCTGGATGATGTCACGTCAGTATTAGCGGCGCTAAAACAACACAGAGATGAAGATCTAGAGCAATGCATGTTCTCCCTGACACAGCTCTAAACAGAACTCCCACGGTTTGTCATACAATGGATTCCATCCTTCTGCAATATTGAAGGCAATGAAGCTGTAGACAAACTAGCAAAGAGTGGAGTAGCATCCCCACAAACAGACCTGAGTATCACATATAATGATGCCAAGATCATAATTAAAGCCAACTTCATGGTAAAATGGGCTGATCAACACCCCGACTTCCGAAAAGAAGACAGTTACTTTAACTTAACTAGAGAAGAGTAAGTCATCATCTTCAGACTGAGAACTGGGCATAACAGACTCAAGGGTCATCTTTACAACACAATGAGGATTGAGACAGATGACTGGGGCCCAAGTGGAGAGCATATCATGAACGTGTAACAGATCCGGCAAAGCTGCACTCTCACGCAGGAAAAGAGAGAACAATACTGGCCTCGTGAGACAGATATAAGACACAAGCTGAATGGAGATGAAACAGCCTTACAAACATCGGTGTCCTTTGTAAGAGAAACTGTAACCGTGATCTGAGGATGAGCGAAGAAGAAGAAGAAGATTGACGACAGTGGTAATCAACTGAAAATAAGAAAGTGACAGATCTCAAGTTAATCTTTGTGTGTGTGTGTGTGTGTGTGTGGTGTGTTTGTGTGTGAGAGTGTGCGCTAGCGTACGTCATCGCCGCTAGGTGGCGCATGACCTGAACGACCTAAGATGACGTAGCACTCAAGCAGTTGAGTTGGTCTGATCACAGCCTACTATAGATACAGGCCTTCTGACTTACGGAAAAATTTCTTTGAAACGTCACATTTCACGGCTGACTAAATAACAATTTGCATATGTCAACTATTTGTACAACTATAAACGCGTGTTCGGGAAGCAAATATGGATATGCAGTTGGTTTCAGGGTAGGATTATGTGAAAGAATCACTCTCCTCAATGATCTGTTGTGTTTTTTTTATTGTGAATTTGTTTAATTTCTATATGTGTTATGTGGATTGATTATAAACCTTGGCACACTAATAGTTCCGTTATTTATTTGGCCTTGGAATGTGACGTTTCAAAGGGATTTTGTCGCTGAAACAAACGGCTCATCTAAAGGAGGTCATGGTATGATGATATGATGGCTTATGTATGATCAAAACTGGATAACTGTATACACATCTGCCCAGTCACAAACCGGGCTCACATCTAGCATGTGCAGTGTATAGGTTGTTGCGGCTTGTTGTTTAATGCGCACAATCAGTATGTTTACTCGTATGTGGGCTCTGAAAATAACGTTAAATGGCGGGTTGTAGAAGTCTTCTTCTCATCCCGAACATGCTAATTAAGGTGGACAACGGTCCTCTAGGCAGTTGTGCTATTCTTGGCTTCATCTGCATGACGCTCACTACTCACAACGGTTTACATCTCGTCAGCGAAACTGCCTTGTAAACAGACCGTTTATAGGGAATGCTACATGGAAGAGAGTTTGAAACTCTACTACAAAATGGTCCTCATGTGTCCGGCCAAGTTTCTGACGCGCCAGAGCAACTTCCGCGTTCCAGTCACCCTGCACTATGAGGATGTCCTTCTTGTGGATATTGTTGATGCACTTAGGTAACAGGTCAGAAAATCACTCATCCTCATCCTCCTCGTAGTCTCTTGTCACATTCCACATTGCAATAATGATGTTGTCACGTGTTTTCTGAGTTTCTGTCTGGACAGGTTGGTCTTAAAGTCGTGCTTGTGTCGTCCTGGCAATATTGTCGTATTTCTACAATAATGATGTGTCTTGGGCCGCTACACACCTGACGGAGCCCATCTCTCTCCGGGTGACCTGATAGGGAACTTGATCCTGTATTAAGCCCTCAACATTTTGCATTCCTCCATGTCCTCCTCGTCTGCAGGGTTTCAGCGTGCGCGATTCACCCTGGCTGCGGAGTTTACTTCTCCCTGGACCTCCCCGTTTCCCCCTAGATCGTTGCATTGTGCTCTGACTGTTGTGTGACCAACCACATTTTCAACAACGCTGTAGTTAACCAACACAAGTCACTGTATTTATATGGTTAAATGGCGGTTTAGATTGTAGTGCCAGAAGATTGTAGAGAAAGAAGATACTTCCTTGAGTATTTAGTTCTCTTTGTCGTTGTGTTACTCCATATATTTGACGACCCAGCCAGAATTTTGAACTGTAACATAAGAAGATGAAAGAAAACAACGTGGGTGGTCCTACCACCAGAAATGACCTATGACCAGCGAATGCAGTTAGTCGATAATTCGGTAGTCTTTTTGACTTCCAGTACCTGTCCTGAGAAAGCTACGAATCGGTTTCAGTCCCAAAATATTTTGCATTTTGTTGTGATTCTCTAGTATGCAATCGCGGCTTGTCGGTCCCATTTTGTGTGTGGATATAAATGGGCTGTGCTGCGAGAGACGTAAGGAGTTTCCATAACAAAACTTTTGACATTTAGTACATAGCGAATGTTTCATCTTACGTACAAGCTGGTGCACAGAATACCCAATTATCTGCTAACTTTATACTGTATTATTTGTTTAATGATAAAATATGATTGTAGGTCAGTAAGTAGGTAACAAACAGAAATGGCATGGCCGGCATTTGTGATTGGTAGTTTCTACTGGTGTCTTAGGTGACAGCAGCATCCAGCTTGGTGATTACTATAGGTTTATGTTTCTGTTTCTCTGACTTGACAATCTGTTCTTCTGATTTGATAGACTCTTGTAACCTGCAAGTCCTTGGTGACATTGGAAGTGATCATAAACCCCTCTTTACAACCATAAGAACGTATTCAACAGCATATTTCAAACAGGAAAGGCGCTGAAACTTCAGAAAAACGGACAGGCAGTTATTTCAAGAAACATCAGGCCGTATCCTTATAAGCACAACCAGCAGTTTTGAAATGCTGATCGATGAGATAACAAAAACAATCTTGAAAGCTGCATCACAGACAGCGCATCCTAAGTGGCGGTCGAAAGTCATATAGACCCTTTTGGAACAGAGAAATACAAAGTGCTATACATGATAGAAAGAATGCAAGAACAGCCATTGAAACAATGACATCACAAGAAGGACAAATTCAATTTAACAATGCATGCGTCATTATTGAGCTGACAGTCAAGAAAGCCAAAAGTGAAAAATAAGCAGATACAAGCTCCAAATTAGACCTCAGGCATAATGGAAATTGAGCCAGATCATTGGTCGACAGTCTGTCTGGAAGATTGAACCCTAAACCAGTGATAGATGGATAGAGAACAATCACTGATGAACAATATAAAAAGTAGAACACTTTAATTGCTACTTGGTTTCAGTGAATAGAGAGAAAAAACCTACAGCACAGGATAGGCAACATTTGCGCTACCTGACGTGTCAAGAGAAAGCACCACAAGTTAAGAAACTCAAACCTAGAAAGGCTCCAAGACCAGACAAGATCCACAAAGAAATGCTGCTTTATCTGGGGACGACCTAAAGAAGCTGTCCTGAGAATGATCCACATGACACTGAGAAACGGCAAGCTTCCCAAATCATGGACACATATAATGCCAAAATTGAAATACACAAAAAACCAAAAAAGTTACTTTTCTAAAGATTTACAACATGTATCTTCACCACGACACGACTTCACACAGTAAATAACATAGTAAGCACTATCTAACTCAATGTAACATATTTAATAACAATCTCCACAAAATGCTATTAGCAAGAAGAACAAAATACATTTGAACTAAATGATCATATATTATATATTTATATATATTACTACAACGGAGTTTTTAAGCACTAGCTTTTGAATATGTCCTCCAAATTATCTAACTCAAGCTCTCGCCGCTGCACTCTCCTTATCTGCTCGCTCAACACATACTGACAAACTCGTCCTCACGATCGTACTACGTACTCTGTCGTTATGTGCATCCACACACAATTAGATCACCTTCATTCAGGTATATGTATACATACAATAGGTTCACGTATGCACAGGCGATCTGTGCATTCATATGCAATTAGATTACATTACTTATAGTCGGATCACGTACTCACTTGCGGTCACACACTCAGTCGATGTATGCATACACATATCTCAGAACACAGATCGCTCCCAAAGTGCCCTGCACAATACCACAGACATTCATATCTCGTACTTAGACGATCTGTACATTTAAAATCATTTCGATCTCTTCAATTATTCTTACATTCATATGTAACTAGATCACGCATCGTTCACTAGGTGTCCTGTACGTACGATACACATTCAGATCTCTTATTGTTCACAGGGTGTCAAACACACACTTATTGAGCGACAGGCCAAAAGTTGTATGCTGGTTCAGTCGCATTGCAAACTCACTCTATCTCTCAGCTTACAAACCTACTCACAGCTTATCAATCTCTCTCCTAGCCAGTCTTTCAGTCTCCATCTCTCTCCTAGCCAGTCTTTCAATGTGTCTCTGCTAGCCACTCTCTCTATCCTAGCCAATTATTCAGTCTCTCTCTCTCCTAGACAGTATGATTGAGTTTATTGTTGCCGACTATTTTATAGTCTCAAGCAATATCATGGCAGTCCAATGGTCTCCTGTTGGTTGTCTTAGCTGTCACTCTAATTTGGCAATACCTCCAAGTAGTTGTTTTTGGATGATTAACCCCGAATCACTGTCACTTTCAATGTCTCCTAGCCCCACTACGCTGATTGGGAACGCCAGAGTGGTCAGCTCCGAATCTCCACCTGTACTAACAAAATTCTTCCCCTAACCCCTCGTTTCCTTTGTCTACTTAGTGTCGAGAGGGGGGAAGTGACCTTGTTCGTATCCAGGCAACCTTTGTTCCCAGAGCCGCCAGCCTGATCAACCCTGCCCTAAACGCGGATGCTCCAGCTGGAACTGTTACACAGACAATAATTCTTTGAAAGGCTTATACCTTGGTTAAGTGCGTTCAGTAATAGAATACAATAGTACGTTCCTTACAATGTGTTCAAAATCTAACCTGGAATCGTTGGACAGGATTAGTGGAGCAATAAAGACAACACTAAAGGCAGGTTGCGAAATCCACACACAAGTGGAACCCCTTGAGATGCGGAGAGAGAAAGCAGTTATGGAAGTTTATGAGCGAAGTAACAGAATGAAACGAGATCCTCCCAACTGGCAGCCAAAAAGCAGTATTAAACAAAAGTCTGTACTTCACCATGTTAGTGAAGCAAAAGACAGATACCATCTACCAGAAAGAAGACAAGAGTTACAGAGAATAGTAAATAACATACCACCACAAGTATTCATTAAAACACCAGAAATACAGGAAAAATGAATAGGTCATACAATCAAAAGTTCACATCAAAGTACTCTCATACGAGCAGCTCAAAGAACTATTGATGATAATCCTGATGAACGGATTCATGTATATACTGACGGATCTGCATTTAAAGCCACCATCAAAGCAGATTATTGCGCTTATATAAAATACCAGGACTAATCCTCTGATGAACTGTCTAATGCTTGCGGAGAGGTTTGCTCCAACTATGAACTGAAATGAATGCACTTGAAGCCGCTTTGTACCATATGACGACAGACTAGCAAAGAAGGGATCAAGACAAGAACAGCCACACACAGCAACAACTTTACAAACATCCAAACAGCTCATAAGATCAGCAAACAAAAAAAACCTGGCTGAACAGATGGGTCATGGGAAACACTTCGGTGAGGTCTACCGACATATGGCAAGCCCCAGTCTAAATGACAGTGTAAAACAACTTCCAAGGAAAGATCAGAGAACCATTTTCCGCATGAGAACTCCAACACATCCCACTTAACTAGCACCTGAACAGAATTCAGTCCCACTCCTGAGTGTCAACTGTGTACACACCCATATAAAACCCTTGAGCATCATCTATTTGAGTGTTCAGCTCTCTACGATTTTAGAAAAATGTTTCTTTCTCCGCGGCCAGATGCATGGACCCTTTGAATGGCACTAAACAACAGCTGATTAACACGGGCAGTTACCGTTACATGTCATTGGGCCGAAGGGCGAGAGCCCGGATACTGCTGGATCTGTAACAACAACAACAACATTTACTTCCATATGAGAGACACGGTTATATATGTAGTGTAGACAACTTTATTGCTGTCCAGCACTGATGTTCGATAAGTGTAAGGATAGCGCAGACGTTTTTCACGACAAAGGAACATGATTCAACACCAGTCGACACACAGTTGCAAATGTGTATGTCGGTTAATGTTAAGGAATAAATGGAAGAATGAAAGGAAACTGGCAACCCGACCTTATATACAATATGTGACCTAGTACATTAAAATCTCTAACACTCCATCCCTGACAGGTTTCTGCTATGAGACTTCCTTTACCGTTGATCATCATACATGTATTGTATGAGGATGTTTGTCAGTGTTCTGGCAGTTGTGTTTGTTAGCGTTATTATTTTCTTCATTTCTGACATTCAATTGTCATTTGTGGTTTTCAAAGTATTCAGGTATTCAAATCTATCTTATAATTTTGTTGCAACATCTCTGATGGCGCGAACAACAGAAATCAGTTCCTTCCAGATGACTTTTACCTTCTTAATCTTAGCACTAAGGCACTAGATTCGCTAGCTATAGCTACCTGTCGCCTTCTTCGGTTTGGGGAGAAGGACTGAATCCTTCCATACACAAGCTATCAATGACTTAAACTGGAAATGAGATATCATTGCAAAACGGTTGCAACATTGTTCTAGAAATAATTACTTTTCAAGTGCTATTTTTCACGCAATTACTCGTGAAGGTTTACAGCGTTTTCCTAGATTAGGTAAGAGATTTGCATGCCATATTAATTTCACAATACGTCTGACAAGTTGTGGAAAAAATTACCCTTTTAGAAGTTAAATATTGCCTGGGGAGGACATGGACACAGTGAGCAAGGACAACATGCAAATAATGTAAATAAATCTTGTCATTTAACTAAAAGTTTGGAAACTCTTGTTAATTGTTGACATGTCATCATTAACAGTTTTGCTGGTGAATACCTCGTGCCTGGGGATCTATCACTACATCTTGACAAATTCATCACATGTACTGATTATGTTTTAAAGGTTGGCACTGGCTGACGTGGGTAGGACTGAGATGGACACATTTCTGACGCATGCGCTAACAGTGTTATACAAGCAACAGGTAAATATGTCGTATTCTTACACACCGATACGGGAAGTTACTTTTGGTAGGGTATTTGTAATGAAAGAAAGAATCTACTTATTGTTGCAGTCACAAATTGTACTTACAAATTATAGAAACTCTTAACAAACGAGCAGCCATTTTAATGTGCGGGTTTGCAGAAAAAAAAAATCTAGCGGCCACATGAATTGGTTGTTTGGGGTTTCGCGTTTAAATTAACAATACCACTGTTTCGTTTGAAATCCGAAGCAATATTTTTATTAAATATAAAGTTCCGAACATCTGGTAGATATTGTAAACACATGTGCTAATAGATTTTCCAGAGTTGCGGACCGTGGTCATTAAAATTTACCAAATAATAAACAGTTGATTTGTATTTAAAAACAAAATTGTGATGTATGTTTTGATTTTATGTGCGACATTACGTTTGCCTATCACGTGTAATGAAGACGACTCTATTTGTTTAGCCGTCTGCGTTTGCACATTCTTTTCATTAGCTCTGTTTGCTGAAATGGGTGACTTTACGCGGTGATTTAGATTAAAGTGATGAAAATGTGTGCAATATGTTAACCTCACTCTCTCGTCCTGAGCTACCTTCGACCAGTGGCAAGACAATATCAAGACGACTGGAGATAGCCCAGGATGCAGATTTTTCCTCAGGATTTACTCCCGAAGCCTTTCTGGTAAACAGGTAACCTGCAAGGCAGTAGAGGTTTGACGTGTATTAGGTTGGAAAAGTAGATTGTCCAGGACCAAACTTGTGTTCACAAGGAACGACACAGAAATAATGTTCTAGATATTCACAGTGTATTGTCACAAGGCGACAGTCAAGGCCACCGACATAGTGATAAAGGCATTATGATTAATCCGTTGTATGCCTGTAACCACAGAAGGTAGGGGAGGCAAATTGTGATGACGTATGCGAACCACAGATACAAACCGCAACAATTTCCCCAATGGCTCCGACAAACATGTGAGAAAAACAGTTACATGGCACCGACAAACATGTGAGAAAAACAGTTACATGGCACCGACAAACATGTGAGCAAAACAGTTACATGATCACTCATACTATTGGGGACGGCGTGGTCTAATGGTTAAGTGACCAGCCTCACAAACCGAAGGTACTGGGTTCGCTCCAAATCTCAGCACCGGCCGTTTACCCCGGATAAGCAAACCATCAGAAAATGAGGGAAGCAGCAGATCAATACATAAAATGCATGTCGAAGTCGGATGATCTGGGCGGATAGGCGCAAAATAAAAACCGTAGTGGGAGAATGGAGAAATAAGGCGAACAAAAACCAAAAATAAGTCCAACTCTTGTCCCGAAAAGAGTCAGGTAAGGTTATACAAGGTCCCAACTTCTATCAGTTACTACAGTGTGAAAAGATCAAATCATTTGGGAGATCGAAAGAGACATAAAGAGCAGACAAAAGTATACTAAAGAAACTGTACACTGGAAGAATGAGACCAGTTCTCGAGTATGGCACTGCGGCATGGACAATAGCAGCAAATGCGAACTTCGGTAAAATTAGCAAACTCCGAAACCAAGCCATGAGAGTTATAACAGGAGGCATGAAGTCAACGCCAATTGTAGAACTTGAAAAGATTACAAAACTGCAATTAATGACCGACAGAAGAGACTGCAGAGCCCATCAGCAATCAGAGAAACTCAGAAGACTGACTGACCATCCAATGCACCAAAGACTAAACAATTTCGGAAATGGGAAACTAAAGCGGAAAAACTTTGCAGAAATAGCCAAAGCAAAGATGCACGAAGACCTCATGGACGCACTAACAACACCAAAGCCCATCCCTACTGTACGAAAACCTACCTGGAGGCAGCATATATTTCCAGAGGTGGTAGAAAATATACCAGGTATTGGACAAAAGAACAGCCAGACTGAAAAAGAAAGAAGAGATACTACCCTGAACTACATAACGGAAAAATACCCAAGCATCGACTGGACCCATGCATACACCGACGGTTCTTTAACAAACACAACACAGAATGGAGGGGCAGGAGTATTTCTGAACCTACCAAATGGCAGAAAAATAACACTGTCATTGGTTACTGGAAAATATACAAGCAATTTCAGAGCGGAGGCAGAGGCACTGAGGGCGGCAGTGGAAGAAATGGTGACAGGTAAAAAGAATGAAAACTATACAGTCCTGCTTACAGATGCCTTGGCCGTAGTCACAGCACTAAAAAGCCTGGAAAATACTGAACTTAATGATTTAAGAGCAGTACTCTGTCAACTATGCCAGCAGTCCGCACCAAAAAGGGTAGTGGTACAGTGGGTTCCATCCCACTGCAACATCCAAGGCAACGAGGAGGCAGACAGACTGGCAAAAGAAGGTGCAAGACTACCACAACCAGATACTAGTATGACATACGAAGAGTCAAAACGGCTTATTAGAGTTAGATACATGACCAAATGGGAAACCGAACATACTGGCTACACAAAAAACGATGCCTATTATCAGTTGAACAGAAGAGAGCAGGTCATGGTCTTCATACTTCGCATTGGCCACAATAGACGGAGGTACCACCTATTCAACAAATTGAAGATAGGTGGCACTGACGAATGCCCGTGTGGTACCGGGAAAATGACCGCTGAGCATTTGCTGCAAAACTGCCCGACATACAAGGATCAGAGAGAGCAGATGTGGCCATCACCAGTGGCAACACTAGACAAGCTCAATGGCAGTGTCGATAGTCTCAGAATGACCGCTTCTTTTTTCGAAAAAATAAAGGTTGATGTCTGACTGCGTACGATGAAGAAGAAGAAGGAGAAGTAACCTTTAAATAACGAACTAAATAAGATAGCAAGATATTGATCTAACATAACACAGCACAAAATATTTAACAAAATTTAGCACGACATTCTATGAAATAAAAATCTGAAATAAATAATATAACCCAACATAAAACTCAACAGAAGATAAAATAAAGAGATACAACATTGTTTACCATAAAACTGCATGATCTCCAACCAGTTAACTACTTATTTCTTTGTGTTAAAATCAAGCCGACATCAGCGTAGATATCATTACGCATTTACCTGGCCCTGCTCACATCACACGCTTTCTCTTGGTACGAGCAGATACGATTAGAACTTCGATTTTTCCATCAAATCACTTTTAGAACAACTACTTTGGATATGCCTGATGCGGATGCCAGATTAAATAACCGTTTTATTATTAGCGTATCAGGTGTTGCTGTCAGATCTTCTCTTTATTCAAATGCCGGACCAGATATGTTATTGTCACCGAGGTCCAATTGTGTCTTTGTGTAAGCAAAGGATGAGCATTGTTCGTTTTTGAGAATTTCAAGTAGAAAAGGACGGTAATGACTTTCGAGATTACAGATAATAATAATTTGTTCACATTTGGCTCCTGTGGTAATCTATGGATATAATCGATGGTATGTCATTATATTATTTTCCGATTTATACAAACGGTTACTATTGAATTCGACAGGTTTCGTGTTATTTGTGTTGTTTTTCTGACGTCCACACAACTTCAATGATCAATGCTGCCCGTGTTTTTGAAAGAGTCTGTTCTTCTACTGTCAGCGTCTTCGAGCTACTTAGAATTGTAAGCAAATAAGGAATCCGTTTAAGTTTTGTAACTTATCATTGGGCTCTATTCATTCACTCGTGGTTAACGTTCAAATCGTATTCTCATATTTTGCCCATCTTAAATGTGGTGTGGTTTTACTCTCGAACATAATTTCAGGGATTTTCAAACTCCGTGTATCGCAAATAACAGTGGACATGTTCTTAAGTGTCAGCCATGCTGCTAGATATTGTTACCAGTACTAAAGATTGGTCAAATTAACGTGATTAAATCCAAGAATAAAGTAGTGCATTCGTCCCATACACAATTTCATTTAAAATCGGCATTATCTTATCCGTTTAATTATTTTGTTTTGGTCATGTGTCCTATTGCTATGCCATTGTTACATCACGTGATAATGTTATCCATTCTAACTCCAGTATCATCACGTGATAATGTTATCCATTCTAACTCCAGTATCATCACGTGATAATGTTATCCATTCTAACTCCAGTATCATCTTGCAATATTTCCAGATAGCACGGTTTCTGAGAGACAGACAGGTGTATTAAAAGTATCCAGACATTATGCAGAACTCGACGTACGTAATAGTCCAAGGGGTGATCAACAACTACCAATACACGATCGTGGCTGGTAGCTTCAGCGTCACGTTGATGGTAGTCTCCACGTTGGGTATGGTTGGTAACGCCGTCAACATCCGGACATTCATCGCCATGAAGCTTCAAGATGGTGTTACGGTATCTTTTCTAGTGCTGTCGTTGTCAGATTTCTGTTTCACTATCGCCATGTTCTTGCGTGGCGCCTCGTCGCTGTTGTACGTAGTTGAAATTGCTACCAATTACACGGTATGGTTTCAGATCGACCCGTTTTCATTGTACGTCTACTTCGCCAACTCTGGTATCGTTATGTATATCATGACTGTCCTAACAACAACATTTCTGGCTGTAGCCCGTTGTATGTGTGTTTCCAAACCGTTACACTTCAAAAATGCTTTTACCAGGTCCAGATGTCTTTTAATCCAAACCGTATTCGCGATATTCACTATCTTGAGTTACCTGCCCATCTTTATTAACATGGGTCTATTGAATCAATACGACACGCGCGTCAATGCATCCAGACTAATGCTGTGGACATCCTCCAGCAGAGAACTGGTCAAGGACGTGGTATTTGGCGGCAGAGACACTTTCATACCAATCGTCACACAGTTTATTGTCATAGTCTGCGTGATCGTCATGGCCAGGAGCCTCAGGGAATCCAATAAGTTCAGACAGTCGTCGACATCTACATCCGTCCAGGGGAACAAACTGCCTGACAACATCAATGACACAGTTAAGCTGAATAAAAAAGACTTGCAGGTGGTCCAGCAAGTAGCGCTCATTTCGTGTGTGTACATCGTCTGTAATATGCCAAAACTTCTTTTCAACATTGCGGGCATCATTGAACCAGGTTTAAAATTAGACTCACACCTGCACAACATGTACATTGTGACTCTGAGCATGGCCGAAATTTTCCAGGTGTTCAACTCCAGCATCAACGTGTTCATTTACTACAGGTACAACTCTAAGTTTAAGAGCTGTTGTCCTGTCTGTTAGGATGTTGGTTAATAGGTGAGATGATGACATGTCGGCTACTGTCATTGAGGATTGTGTGTTGTAGAGTCTTTATAAGATGAATAGATGGCCGTATCAAGGTTCATCTAGTTTGTGTTAACGCGATCGGACACGGTAAGTATACACACTTTGCTTTGTACAGCACAGCTGAGATGGGCTGGTCATGTGGTACGTACATCGAATTAGCGTCTACAAAAGGAGCTGCTCTAGTGTGACCTGCATAATGGCAAATGAGCAAACTGTGACAGAGAAAAAACAGAAACTTACTCATTGCCGCGGCAACAACAGCAACAACAACTGAATTGAAAGAGAAAATGAAGAAAGACGACAAAAAGTAATGCATTTTTGCTATTAAAATAACAATTGTTGGCAAATTAGCGGGACCCCTAAGTGAATAAATGATCGATTTATGACTGTCAGAATCCATCTGCGCAATGGAAGTACAAATACCACGAACATTGGCGAGTACTCACCAACTACGATACACGAGGATTCCGCCTAGGATACGTTCTACGAAGAACTGCCTGCAGTCAATGCATCAGTTCCTAAAGCATATAAGCTCATTATTTGGCAAATGTAGACTTAGATAACATGTCATGGATTGCAGTCATCGGAAAATACAGCGTAGACGGATCTAAAAACAATGGATGTCTTCTATCCCAGAATTGCACAGAACATGTCTTTCTCGTCAACAGCACAATTATTCGACTGTCTACCTACAACAAAGTCTCCTGGGTGCATCCTTACTAAAAGAAGTGCCGCCTTATGGACTAATTGTTAGACAGAAAAATATGCAAGATATCTGGGCGAGCACGCCCATGTGGTGAGCCGAGTGCTGGATCGGTGATATCGCTTCATTGTGCTTAAACTTTAAATTCTGTCCAACTATCCTGGCGTCTTCAAAGGAAGAAAACTGGGCAATACATACGTCAACTTTCGCAAGCTAAAGAACATGATACTCAAGCAGTCTTTTTCTTATAGTCACCCAAGAAAACGGGTTACAATCAATCTCCTTGGACAGAAAAAGTGTGGAAATAAATTGGGCAACACTATGTGAGCATATCTAATTGAGATGATATACACAAGATGTCAGCAGATCAACAAAATCTCCACAAAAACTCTAAATGATTCACAGTTTAAAATCAAGAAAGACACTTTCAACCAATTACGTAGTATCGTCTTACAAGAGGATTGTGATAAATCTTTAACCTGAATGTGAAGAAGTAGGCGGAGAAAATTGAAATTTGGCACATATGTAGCTCATTTAATTGGTACTGGACTTGAGGAGTATGAATTTCCCTCCTCGATGTGTTTAACCGGTATTGTTTTTGGCGGAACATACCTTATTGACCGAATCTGCTACTCTAACGGTTTGTCAGAACAATGGAGAAATCAGAGGCCAGAACTGTGATACAATTCTTGATGTTGCAGGGAAAAACACCTTCAGAAATACACAGAGAAATGGAACCAGCGTTTGAGGAATTCTGTCCTTCATATGCTTCTGTAAAAAACTGGTGTAGGCAGTTTAAGTGTGGCCGTTCCCATGTTGCTGATCTTCTTAGATCACGAAGACCATCCTCAGAGTGCAGCGATGAAAATGCTGCAAGAGTGAAGAAAATCATTGACCAGGATAGGAAAATGACAATTCCGGAGATATCTAGGTCAGCAAAATGGAATGAAAATTTTACACAATTGACTGAACACGAGAAATGGGTCTCCCCGCTGGGTCCCGCGTCTGCTGACATGTGAACAGAAACGAACGAGGGTTGATTGCTGTGGCCAGTTGCTCAAAATATGTCGGTCGAAAAACATGTTGCCAACCATGGTGACAGTAGATGAAACTTAGGTTCACCATTATGACCCAGATTTTTTCTTTTCTTAAAACTTAAACAATAGCTGAAAGGAAATCCTTTTCACAGTGACGAAGAAGTCATACTGGCTTGGGATAACTAGTTCACTTAGAAAAATAGATTACTTTTATCTGAAGGTCTTTTCAAGGTCACTAAGATATGACAGAATTGTATAAATTTAGGTGGTGGCTTCATTAAGAAGCAATACTGGGCCAAATTTCAACTTCCTTCTCTTACTCTTTTATGGTCAGGGTAAAGACTTATGAAAAGCCACTGGCATATAAGATACGTCAGATGAGGGACTCACGATTGAGGTATAAAAGCAGATTATCTTAATGATATTCTTAACGAAACATCAAATAGTAAAAACGAAGCTATGGTCAGCCTTCTCAAAGTTCCTATAAACGAAGTACTAGATGATAGACCAACTTTGGAGGCGACCCAACAGAACGATTCGTCAATATTATAGTGAAAAGACCACTGCTTGGACTCATTCCATGCAGAGTCCTATAAAAGTGAGGGTACAACTCAAACAGAGATATTTAACACGATCTTAAAACAAATATTACAGAGTAAGTATATCCCACAATCCATCCCAAATGTATCAATCCCAATAGTCCAACAACTGCATGACAGAATGCGGTCTAGAATTAAGGAAAACGGTACACTATCGGAGTCCTTTCCCGTCACAAAATGGAGTTAAACGGTGATGTATATTTATACAATTTCTGTACAGTATCATGTTCTGTGTCAAGATTACAGATGCTTGCAGAGCTATGGACATAAAAATTGTAATCATATATCGTATTGATAGAAAATTGTTTAGCATTTTGAGGCTCCAAACAAAAACCAAGGTCAAATGAAACATCATCAGAAACCTTCTGATTGCTGTCGACTGTGTCCCTACTTCTGTCTCAGAGACTAATTTGCAGAATAGCCTGGATAAATTCTCTGAAGCCTGTTCACATATTGGTCGTTCCATCAGTTCAGAGAAAACAGAAATCATGATAATAAAACAATCTTCCAGTAAAAGTCATTTTGATGTACTCATCAAGGTAAAAGGTGAGATATTGAATGTTGTGAACAGATTCCTGTAACCTGGTAACACACTATCTCAGAACGTTGCTATTGATGATGACGTGAAGGCTAGGGTCACCAAAGCCTGCAGCACATTTAGTTGTCCATACGCCAATGTTTGACACCAAAGTAGCATTAATCTACAGACAAAGCTGAATGTTTACAAATCTACAGGACTTTCAGTGATGTTGTATGCATGTAAAACATAGACTGTATGCAGGTACCACGTCACGAAGCTGAATCACTTTCACGCAGTCTTTCCCAGGACGGTGATGAAGATCAAATGGCAAGACACGACACGACCCCGGATATCGCCGTTGAAGACAGAGATGGCATCCTTAGCATCGATGCTATTCTGATGCAGTCACAGATTCGCTGGACAGGGAATGTAATCCGTTTGCAAGATCGTAGGTTGTCAAAAATACTTTTTATGGTGAGATGAACAAGTGTAAACGTTCCCATTGTGGGCAAAAGAAGCACTTCAAAGATAACAATTAAATCTTCGCTAAACGTCTTTTGCATAATATCCGACACTTTGGAAGCTGCTGCGTCCGACTGAACGGCTTGGCGCACATTTCTTTGTGGCGGTGTATGGCCACACGAGACACCCATTAAAGGCGACGCTGAACAACAGAGATAAGCACATACAGCCAGTGAAATGAAGTTTTAACGTCAGGTTGACAACCCCTGCCCACACTAGCCAAAGTGTTTGTAGAGTCGCACCTCGCGGCTCAGTCACTTTCGAATCTTTCCGCTGTTGGAACATTTGAATTTCGTGAACAGATAGAGATTTTATAAACAGTGATAGAAAAAAAATCGTTGGGGTGGTGTTTCACAATGATTTCATTGTAAAATTACCTGAGTTGGTGACGTAGTGGTTACTTTCACTGTGAAGATATTTTGAGAGAGATTAAGAGAGACAGAGAGAGCGAGAAAGAGACAGATAGAGAGAGAGAGAGAGAGAGAGAGAGAGAGAGAGAGAGAGAGAGAGAGAGACTACATTCGGTGATTGCTAGTGAAAAGTCAGGCGGCAGAAACTGTCTTTGGGTTCAGATAAAATTACTATCATTCGAACAGCTCAAAGAACTATTAATGCCCATCCGATGAATGGATACATGTTTATACTGATGGATTTGCATTTAAATCCACCATCAAAACATGTTGTGGCATTTATATCATATACCCGGTCGGATCCTCTGATAAACGGATGCTTGCGGTGAGGTGTGCTCCAAATGTGAAGCAGAAATCACTGCAGTTGAATCGGCCTTGTATTATCTGAAGATCCGTTTTGATGTCTTTCCTTCAAATGCCCAAAACATTGTTATTTTTGAAGATGCTGGTTTTGTAGGCTTGACCCAATAAAAATGAATATCTCTAGACATTGACCACATTATCACCTCCAGTGCTGTCAAAATAGTTCTGCAGTGGATCCCTGTACGATCAAACACACCTAGTAATGGAAAGGCTTTCAGACCAGTAAAGATCGGATAAATACAATAACAGCCACACACAGCAACAACTTTATAAACACCTAAATAGCTCATAAGATCAGCAAACAAAGAAGCTTCGATGAACAGATCGGGCGATTAGAAACACGGGGAAGGAGGTCCACAGACATATGGCAAGCCCCAGTACAAGTGACATAGTAAATCAACTAACAATGAGAGCTCAATTTTTCGACTGATAACCCAACACATCCCATTAAACAAACACCTGAAGAGAATTCAACCACAAGACAATCATGAGTGTCAGCTGTGTACACACTCATATGAAACCAAAAAGCGCTCACTGATTTTAGGAAAATGTTTCTTCCTCTACAGCCAAATACATGGAACACTTTATATGACACTAGACAATAGCAGATAAGCACGTGCAGGTACCATTACATGGCATTCGGCGTAGGACGAGAGAAGGAATGTTGATGGATTCGTAACAACAACTTATATAACCAGTGTCCCAAAATTATGTTTACACTGTTTGAACATAAATAACAGGAAGAGTTACTTTTTTTGTAATTTATCTCAAAGTTGAAGGTATTCAAAGTTACCGATATTGGCAGCAACACATCGTCTGCAACACCACAGACACAGATCGACAAATATCAGATGTGGTTTCCATGTGAATGGGATCACAGACAGTCAAGCTCGCTTCTCTCATGGCACCAAGCTTCGTTGGTTTTCTGGTTTCTACAATGTTCCACACAGGTAGAAAAAGAACGTTGATGGATCGTGGGATCTTGTTAAAGTCCACAACATCGTCTCCGTACTTCTTTCATCCGTTTTCGTTCTCTTCATGCCGCATCTTCCCTTCGTCACATCACACACAGCTCGTTCCCTCTCAAACTTGTCACGTAATCTGTAGTTGTTTCACGTGACGGTGGAGCAGAAGCGGAAATTATCCTCAATTGTATCTGCACCTTAGTCACATTCTCAAAAAAACACTGTATATCCACTTTCTGCTCTTGAAAGAAAACAATGGATAAATATATATAAATATATATATATATATATATATATATATATATATATATATATATATATATATATATATATATATATATATATATCGACAGACAGAAAGATAGATAGATAGATAAATAGATGGACAGACAGACAGAAAGATAGAAAGACAGAAAGATAGATAGATAGATAGATAGATAAATAGATAGATAGATAGATAGATAGATAGATAGATAGATAGATAGATAGATAGATAGATAGATAGATAGATAGATAGATAGATAGATAGATAGATAGATAGATAGATAGATAGATAGATAGATAGATATATAGATAGATAGGTAGATAGATAGATAGACAGACAGACAGGCAGGCAGGCGGGTGGGCGGACAGATGGACAGACAGACAGACATACAGATAAATAGATAGATAGATAGATAGATAGATAGATAGATAGATAGATAGATAGATAGATAGATAGATAGATAGATAGATAGATAGATAAATAGAGGAATATAGATAGATAGATAAATATATAGACAGACACGCACGCAGGCACACAGACAGACAAAAAGACGAGACATACAGATATATAGACAGATGCGGTAAGGTAAGATTATTGCTGAATTATACGCATCTTAAAGTTGGCAATTATCTAAACACCGACGTGCTTCAACATAGTAAATACCAAAACTATCGCTAACCATCGAGACATAATGATATCATTTATTAATATCTGTTTACATAAATAATTAATCAAAATACAAAGAACTTCTGAACTATATATATATATATATACTGAATATATATTTATATATATATATATATATATATATATATATATATATATATATATATATATATATATATATATATATATATATATATTTAACTACATAGGATATTTTTAAGCACTAGATCGTGATGTTTCCTCGACACTACAAAACCCAGATTTTTGCCGCTGCTCGCCCTTATTTAGACACACAATAAGAAACTCTTGCTCATGATCGGATTACGTCATCAGTCTTTCTGTACATTCACATATAATCACCTCACTGTCAATCAGGTGATGTGTATATTCACATGTAAATTTATCACGTCAATTATAATCAGATCACGTACTCACTTGTGATCCATCCTCAGTCGATTAGTGCATTAACATATAATGAGATCACTTTCAATCAGGCAAGCTATGTATTCACATACAATCGATTCATATGATCAGGCGATCTGATCAGGCGATCTGATCATTTATATATAATTAAATCACATCAATTATAATCGCATCATGTATTCACTTGTGATCACGTACTCAGTCGATCTGTGCATTCACATATAATCAGATCACTTTCAATCAGTCGATCTGTGCATTCACATATAATCAGATCACTTTCAATCAGTCGATCTGTGCATTCACATATAATCAGACCACATTCAATCAGTCGATTTGTGCATTCACATATAATCAGATCACTTTCAATCAGTCGATCTGTGCATTCACATATAATCAGATCACTTTCAATCAGTCGATCTGTGCATTCACATATAATCAGATCACTTTCAATCAGTCGATCTGTGCATTCACATATAATTAGATCACTTTCAATCAGTCGATCTGTGCATTCACATATAATCAGATCACTTTCAATCAGTCGATCTGTGCATTCACATATAATCAGATCACTTTCAATCAGTCGATCTGTGCATTCCTTACAATCGGTTCAAAAAGTGTTCTTCTTCTTCTTCTTCTTCTTCTTCTTCTTCTTCTTCTTCTTCTTCTTCTTCTTCTTCTTCTTCTTCTTCTTCTTCTTACGTTGTCAGACGTCGACTTTTATTTTTTCGAAAAAAGCCGCGGTCATCCTGAGGCTATCGACACTGCCATAGAGGTTGTTTAGTGTTGCCACTGGTGATGGCCACATCTGCTCTCTCTGATCCTCGTATGTCGGGCAGTTTTGCAGCAAATGCTCAGCGTTCATTTTCCCGGTACCACACGGGCATTCGTCAGTGCCACCTATCTTCAATTTGTTGAATAGGTGGTACCTCAGTCTATTGTGGCCAGTGCGAAGTCTGAAGACCCCGACCTGCTCTCTTCTGTTCAACTGGTAATAGGCATCGTTTTTTTGTGTAGCCAGTATGTTATGTTTCCCATTTGGTCATGTATCTAGCTCTAATAAGCCTTTTTGACTCTTCGTATGTCGCACTAGTATCTGGTTGTGGTAGTCTTGCACCTTCTTTTGCCAGTCATATTTGACAGAGTACTGCTCTTTAATCAGTAAGTTCAGTATTTTTCTGGCTTTTTAGTGCTGTGACTAGGGCCAGGGCATCTGTAAGCAGGACTATATGCCTTTCATTCCTTTTACCTGTCACAATTTCTTTCACTGCCGCACTAAGTGCCTCTGCCTCCGCTCTGAAATTGCTTGTGTATTTTCCAGTTGCCAATGACAGTGTTATTTTTCTGCCATTTGGTAGGCTCTGGAATGCCCGTGCCCCTCCGTTCTGTGTTGTATTTGTTACAGAACCGTCGGTGTATGCATGGGTCAGGTCTATGCTTGGGTAGTTTTCCGTTATGTACCTCATGGTTGTATCTCTTCTTTCTTTTTCAGTCTGGCAGTTTTTGTTTCTAATACCTGGTATATTTTCTACCACCTCTGGAAATATATGCTGCCTCCAAGGTAGGTTTTCGTACCGTAGGGATGGGCTTTGGTGTTGTTAGTGCGTTCATAGGGTCTTCGTGCATCTTTGCTTTGGCTATTTCTGCAAAGTTTCTCCGCTTAAGTTTCCCATATCCAAAATTGTTTAGTCTCTGGTGCATTGGATGGTCAGTCAGTTTTCTGAGTTTCTCTGCTTGCTGCTGGGCTCTGCAGTCTCTTCTGTCGGTCATGGATTGCAGTTTTGTAATCTATTCGAGTTCTACAATTGGCGCTGACTTCATGCCTCCTGTTATAACTCTCATGGCTTGGTTTTGGAGTTTGCCAATTTTATCGCAGTTCGCCTTTGCTGCTGTTGTCCATGCCGTAATGCCATACTCGAGAACTGGTCTCACTCTTCCAGTGTACAGTTTCTTTAGTATACTTTCGTCTGCTCCCCAGCTTGTGCCAGCAAGTTTCTTCATGATTGCCATTCTTTCTCTGGCTCTCATTCGGTTTTTCTCGATCTGACTTTTCCAAAAGTGTTCTACACATACGACACACATTCAGATATATTAATATTAAGAGGATGTCCAACATAACACCTATAGAGTGACTGGCCAAAACTCGAGGTGTATAAAGGTACTCTCACTCTGCAAACTCACTCACTCACAGACTCCTGACATCTTCTCAGCCACTCTCTTAACCAGTCTCCTGAGTTCATCCGAGCAGAACATGTTCCAGTCTCAAGCACAACAGTGCTTTGCAATGGGCTCTGTTGGTTGTATGACATAGCCATCACTCCCATTTTGGAAGTACCCTGAACTAGTTGTTATTGGATGCCTTTCCCCGAATCCCTGTCACTGTAAATCTCGCAGCCGGTAGCGTGATGGCATCTGACTGTCACCCCCCCCCCCCCCCCACCTACACTAATTCCGACAGTGATCAGCACCAAACCTGAACCTCTGCTCCGAAACCCCCCCCCCCACCCCCTCTCCAATTCCGTACCTGAAAAAGTCTTCACCATAAACTCGTCGTTTCCTTTGTCAACCTAGTGTCGAGACAGTGATTGACCTTGGTTGCTTTCAGGCAGTCTTTGTTCTTAGAGTCGCCAGCCTAATCTCCAGTGCCCTAAACGCCAATTCTCCAAAGTATTGAACTTCCATGTTTGTGTAAAAGCACTTAGGAACTTTGTCGTCGATAAAATATTGTCCTGTACGGCTATTAACATGGCATATATTATACTTTGAATGAAGTTTTTCTTATGTCACACCGGTTTACAAATACTCCAACAAATGTTACAATGGAGGTTGGAAGAGTTGTGAGCTGGTGTGCTTTAGTAGATTAAGATCAATAATACTTTGAATGTGTTTATGTTAATTACTTATTTTGTATATACTCTAACACATGTTACAGTTATGTCTTTTAGGTTGAAAGATTAGCGAATGAGCTAAGCTGCTCAACAAAATTAAGAATAATTTGAATGTGCGTATTTCTGTAATATTTATTGTCGCATATGTTGGCAAATACTCAAACAAATGGTAACTTGCCTGGAGGGAGGATGCAGGCACTACATCGCCTAGGAGAAAGGGGTACTAGACAAGTGTTGAGAGAAACAGATGTTAATTAACCATTGGATAGAAACACGTCATTTCGTGTCTGAACAGGACTTAGTATAGCAGAAAGGTCTGTCATAACACGTATTTAAAAGGTTGTCTTCAAATGGAAAACACCAGTAGCGAAGAAAATAAGTAATGATTTCTGATGTTTATATGTATTAAGATGCAATTATGCTCTTATTAAGATGCAATTAATATGTCAATAATAGGAATTTTGTTAACAGAAAATCGAAACTGTGTTAGTATAGAATAATTTAGACAAAAAATGGTTGTCTTTTTCCAGATGTGAATGGACCATCCATATTAAGTTCCAAGTTCAGGAGGGATATTACATTTCCAGTTCCCTATGACAGTTCCAGCTCTCTGTGGAACATGTGCGTGTAAGGCAGGGAAGAGTGAGCTGGCGACGGTATCCTCTGGAAATCAAAAGTTGCCTGAATGTGATGGACGAGAGCCGGTCACTGCAGGGTCAATCATCCTTTCGATACTAGGTAGACAAAGAAACGAGGAGTTAGGTGCACGTTAGATAGAAGACTGTGTCTGGTACAGAGGTGGGTGTCAGAACTGACCACTTTGCGTCAGACTTAACAAGGAAAGGGGTTGTTGACAACGAACACCTACACGACAGGCTACCATATTTAGAATGACAGCGACTCGTGGATAGACAGCCAATAACATTTTAGATAGGGTAGTTCCAAATTGGAGTGAAGGCTTAAGCAGTTGACCCAGAGAAAACTTCTGAACACACATGTTTATTGCTTAAGTCTATAAAAGACAATGTAGAGATACATTCTGTGACTGGCTGTCTGATTGGGAAAGAGACTGAAAGAGAGAGTGGTTGTCCCATCATGCACCTCGAGCTGAACCAGTCCGGCTTAATAGGTGCTCATAAGGTACACTTCTAGAATAAGTGTTTTGATTGTTATGTCAGTGTACAGATCGCATGAGAACGATATCTGAATGTGTGTTGTATGTGCTGGACACCTTGTGAACGATGATGTGTTCTGAATATGTATACGAGTGTACAGATCGTCTGAAGACAAGACCTGAATATATGTCGGGTTTACATATCGCCTTAGGACGAGTTTGTGAATATGTGTTGAGTGTGGAGATAGAGAACGGCGAGCTAGCTATAACCATTAAGTTGTGACCAGAATAGTATAAGGTTGTGAAATTATTTTATTGCATAACGGACTAAAAATCTGGCTATAGATTTGTAGGAACCACCAAAATCTAGTGCCAAATCATATGAGATAATTAAATTTAAAAAAAAATATAAAATATATATAAATATTGAGTCCAGTAGTTCTTTGTATTTTGATTAATTTATGTAAACAATAATTAATGTTAATAAATGATGTTATTATGTCCCGGTGGTGAGCGATAGTTTTGGTGTTTACCGTGTTGAACTCGATTTATCTATCTATCTATCTACCTATCTATCTATCTATCTATCTATCTATCTATCTATCTATCTATCTATCTATCTATCTATCTATCTATCTATCTATCTATCTATCTATCTATCTATTTATCTATCTATCTATCTATCTATCTATTTATCTATCTATCTATATATCTATCCATCCATCTATCTATATATCTATTTATCTATCTGTATATCTATCTATCTATCTATCTATCTATCAATCTATCTATCTATCTATCTATCTATCTATCTATCTATATATCTATCTATCTATCTATCTATCTATCTATCTATCTATCTATCTATCTATCTATCTATCTATCTATCTATCTATCTGTCTGTCTGTCTGTAATGTCTGTCTGTCTGTCTGTCTATCTATATATCTATCTATCTATCTATCTATCTATCTATCTATCTATCTATCTATCTATCTATCTATCTATATATCTATCTATCTATCTATCTATCTATATATGTATATATATATATATCCATATGTCTATCTATATGTTTATCTGTTTGTCTATCTGTTTATCTGTTTGTCTGTCTGCCTGTTTGTTTGTTTATCTGTCTGTCCGTATGTCTGTCTGTCTGCCTGCCTGCCTGCGTTTCTGTCTGTCTGTCTTTCCATCCATCCGTCCGTCCGTCCGTCTGTCTGTCTGTCTGTATATGTAGGTCTGTCTGTTTGTCTGTCTAAATATATGTCTATCTGTATATCTGTTTGTCTGTTTTTCTGTGTGTCTATATATATTATATGTATAAATATAAATATGAGTATATATTCATTGTTTTATTTCAAGAACAGAAAGTGGATTTAAAGTGTTTCCGGAAATGTGAGAATGTGACTGAGGTGCAGATACGATGCAGGGCAAAATTGGATAATGCACCACCGTCATGTGAAACAACTACAGATAACGCGACAAGTTTGAGAGGGAAGAAGCTGTGTGTGATATGACGAAGGGAAGATGCGGCATGAAGAGAACGAAAACGGATGAAAGAAGTACGGAAACGATGTTGTGGACTTTCTCAAGATCCCACGGCTCAACATCGTTCTATTTCTACCTCTGTGGAAATCTGAATGACATTTTGCACACCAGAAAACCAGCGACGCTTGATGCCATGAGAAATCACATCTGATATTTGTCGATCTGTGTCTGTGATGTTGCAGACGAAGTGTTGCTGCCAATATCGGTAACTTTGAATACCTTCAACTTTGAGATAAATGATTAAAAAAGTAACTCTTCCTGTTATTTATGTTTGAGTTGTTCATGTTCAAAAATAATTTTGGAACACTTGTTATAAGTGGTATTGTTGTTACGGATCAATCAGCATTCGTTCTCTCTTCCTACGCCCAATGCCATTTAATGGTACCTACAAGTGTTCCATGTATCTGGTCGTAGAAGAAGAAGCATGTTTCTAAAATCTTTCAGCATTTAAAGTAGTGATGATCTATTCGGTTTAATATGGGTATGTACACAGCTGACACACAGGATTGTGTTTTGGTTGAATTATGTCCAGGTGTTTGTTTAGTGAGATGTGTTGGATTATCATTGGGAAAATGGAGCTCTAATACTTCCTTGTAGTTGATTTACACTGTCACATGTACTGGGGCTTGCCATATGTCTGTGGACCTCCTTCCTTGTGTTTCCAATGGCCCGATCTGTTCATTCAAGGTTCTCTGTTTGCTGATTTTGTCAGCTGTCTAGGTGTTTGTAAAGTTGTTGCTGTGTGTGGCTGTTCTTTTACGATCCCTTCTTTAATAGTCTGAAAGCCGTGTCATTGCCAAGTGTGTTTGAGCGTATATAGATCCACTGCAGAGCTATTTTGACAGCACTGGAACTAATAATGGGGTCAAAGTATAAATGTATATTTTTTTTATTGATTCAGGTCTACAAAAACCCGCAGTTTCTAATGCTTGAAGAAAGTACATTTATTCTGTAAAAATAACAATGTTTTGGGTCTTTAAATGAAAGACATCAAAACTGATCTTCATTTGGTACAAGGCCGCTTCAAGTGCAGTGATTTCAGCTTCATAGTTAGCCCACACCTCCCTGCAAGCATCAGTTCACATGAGGATCTGTCCGGGTATTTCATATAAACGCCCTAAACTATTTAATGGCATTTTTTAAATGCAAATCCATCGGAACATACATGTATTCATTGATCGGGAACAGCGTCAATAGTTCTTTGAACTGATCAGATTACCCAACGACAGTTCGAGCAGCGCAACTATCACTAGCAATTCCCTAATGTAATCCCTCTCTCTTCCCCCCTCTCTCTCTCTTACTTTCTCTCTCTCTGTCTCTCTCTCCATAGCTCTCTCTGGTCTCTCTCAAAATGTCATCCCAGTAAAGGTAACCACCTCGTCACCAACTCAGGTAATCATACAATGAAATCATTGTGAAACACCACCACCAACGACACTGTCTTCTATCACTGTTTATAAACATCTCTATTTGTTCACGCATTTCGAATGTTCCAACATCCGATAGACTCGAAGGTTACTGAGCAGTGAGGTGCAACTCTTAAACACCTTGAGTACCGTGCGCAGGGGATACCAACCTGACGTGAAAACTTCATTTCGCTGGCTGTTCGTGCTTATCTATGTTGTTCAGCGTCTGCTTTAATGGGTGTCTCGTGTGGCCCTACACCGTCACAAAGAAATGTGCGCCAAGCCGTTCAGTCTGACGCAGCAGCTTCCAAAGTGTCGGATATTATGCAAAAGACATTTAGCGAAGATTTAATTGTTATCTTTGAAGTGCGTCTTTTGGCCACCATGGGAGCTTTTACCCTTTTCCATCTCACTATGAAAGAATATGTTTAATAGCCCGATCTTGCAAGCGGATTACATTCCCTGTCCAGCGAATCTGTGACTGCATCAGAATAGCATCGATGCTAGGGATGCCAGCTCTGTCTTCAACGGCGATATCCCGGGTCTTGTCTTGCCATTTGATCCCCATCAGCCTTCCGAGATAGACTGTGTGAAAGTGATTCAGCTTCGTGACGTGGTACCTGCATACGGTTTAAAAGTCCTGTAGATTTGTAAACATTCAGCTTTGTCTGTAGATTAATGCTACTTTGATGTCAAACATTGGCGTATGGGCAACCAAATGAGCTGCAGGCGTTGGCGACCCTAGCCTTCACGTCATCATCAATAGCAACATTCTGAAATAGTGTGTTACCAGGTTACAGGAATCTGTTTACAACATCAATATCTCACCATTTACCTTGATAAGTACATCACAATGACTTTTACTGGAAGATTGTTTTATTATCATTTTTTCTGTTTTCTCTGAATTGATGGAACAACCAATATGAGAACAGGCTTCGGAGAATGTATCCAGGCTATTCTGCAGATTAGTCTCTGAGCCAGAATTAGGGACACATTCATCAGCAATCAGAAGATCTCTGATGTTTCATTTGACCTAGGTTTTTGCTTGGAGCTTCATATGGTTGAATAATTCTCCATCAATACAAAATGTGATATCAATATATATATCATAGCTCTGGAAGCATATGTAATCTTGAAACAGAACATGATACTATAAAGAGTCGATACAAATACACACAACTGTTTAACTCCATTTTGTGACGGGAAAGGACTCCGATAATGTACTGTTTTCCTAAACTCTAGACCGTATTCCAGCATTCAGTTGTTGCACTATTGGGATACATTTGGAATGTATTGTGAGATGGAGTCATATTTGTTGTAAGATCGTGTTAAATATCTCTGCTAGAACTGTACCCTCACATTTATAGGCATATGCAGGGATTGAGTCGGAGCAGGGGGTCTTATCACTAGAATATTTACGAATCGTTTTCTTTGGGTCTCCTCTTGGTATATCATCTAATACTTGGTTTATAGGAACTCTGAGCAAGCTGTCAATGGATTTGTTGTCAATATGTGATGTTCTGTTAAGAATATTCTTTAGATGTTCGACCCATTGTTGAAGAATCTTTTTTTTTCTATGTTATTAGCGTATTTTCATCAGCATGGAGGAGGTAATGAATGTGTTGATATTGAACCATAGACCGCTTCGAATCTACTGCAAACGTTTGTTGTGCCATTCTATCAGTATAACTGTTACTAATCTGATTTATTACACAATCTTGAGTCCATCTGACGTAGCTGCTATAACACTATTCTACGAATTTTGTTGAAAGTGTCTTTCTTGAGTGTACACTTTGAATCATTTAGAGAGCCTTTGTAGAGATTGTGTGGTTCTAGCAATATCTTGTGTATATCATCCGAATTAGATCTTCTCACATAGGGTTTCTCAATTTGATTCAACACTTTTTCTGTCTAACGAGATTTTTTTCGGTATCAGTAAATGTTCAATGGTCTTCATCTTCAAACGTTGACTCGTTTATTGCTTAAGTTTCATCCTGTTAAGACGCCAGGCTGGTTGGACATAATTTAAAGTTTAAGCACAATGAAGTGATATCACCAATCCAGCATTCGGCTCAACACATGGACGTTCTCACTCAGATATCTTGCATATCCTTCTTTCTAACAATTAGTCGATTAGGCAACAATTCTTTTAGTAAGGATGCACCAAGGAGGCTTTATTGTAGGTAGACAGTCAAATAATTGTGTTGGTGACCAGAAAGACATGTTCTGCGCTCATTTGGAGCAGAAGACATCCATTGTTTTTAGATCCGTCTACGCTGTATTTTCCGATGGCAGTCCATGACATGTTATCCAAGTCTAACCTAAGTCTAAGGAGCTTATTTGCTTTAGGAACTGATGCAATGACTGCGACCAGTTTTTCGTAGAACGTAACCAGACGGATTAATAGTTTATATTAGTTGGTGAGTACTCGCCAATGTTCGTGGCATTTTGACTTCCTTAGTGTCGATTGATTTTGACAGTCATGAATCGATCATTTATTCACATAGGGGTCAGTAAATTTTCCAACAATTTTTATTTTAATCGCAAAAAAATTAATTACTTTCTCCGTCTTTCTTCATTTCCTCTTCCACTTCAGTTGTTGCTGTTGTTTCTTGATGCTCACAATGAGTAAGTTTACTATTCTTCTCTGCTACCGTTTGCTCATTTGCCATATTACAGTACTCAATAGAGCAGCAATTTTTCTAGACGTTGATCCGACATGCGTACCATATTACCAGTCCATCTCAGCTGTCCTGTACATATCAAAGAGTGTATTCTTTCCATGCCCGATTGCGTTAACACATCTGCATTTGGCAGATTACAAACTAGGATAACCATTATTCGGCCACCTATTCATCTTATAAATTCTATAGAACACACCATCCCCGACGATAGTAGTGGACGTGTTCTCATCTCACCTATTCTCCCGCGTGACGACCGATAGGACAGCAACTCCTAAACTTAGAGTTGTACCTGTAGTAAATGAAGACGTTGATGCTGGAGTTGAATACCTGGAACATTTCGGCCATGCTCAGCGTCACCAGGTTCATGTTGTGCAGGTGTAAGTAGAACGTTAAACCTGGTTCAATGATGCCCCCAATGTTGAAAAGAATTTTTGGCATATTACAGACGATGTACACACAAGAAATAAGTGCTACCTGCTGGACCACCTGCAAGTCTTTTTTACTCAGCTTAACTGTGTCATTGATGTTGTCAGGCAGTTTGTTGCCCTGGACGGATGTAGATGTCGACGACTGTCTGAACTTATTGGATTCCCTGAGGTTCCTGGCCATGACGATCACGCAGACTATGACAATAAACTGTGTGACCATTGGTATAAACGCGTCTCTGGCTCCCCATACCACGTCCTTGACCAGTTCTCTGTTGGAGGAAGTCCACAGCATTGGTCTGGATGCATTGACGCGCGTGTCGTATTGATTCAATAGCCCCATGTTAATAAAGACGGGCAGGTAACTAAAGATAGTGAATATCGCGAATGCGGTTTGGATATAAATACATCTGGACCTGGTGAAAGCATTTTTAAAGTGTAACGGTTTGGCAACACACATACAACGGGCTACGGCCAGAAAGGTTGTTGTTAGGACAGTCATGATGTACAGAACCATCGCACAGTCGGCAAAGAAGATGTACACCGAAAACGGGTCGATCTGAAACCATATCGTGTAATTGGTAGCCATCTCAACTACATAAAACAGTGCCGATGCGCCACGCAAGAACATGGTGATAGTAAAACAGAGATCTGTCAATGACAACACTAGAAAAGACACAGTGACACCATCTTGAAGCTTAATGGCGATGAATGTCCGGATGTTGATGGCGTTACCAACCATCCCCATGGTGGAGACTACCATCAACGTGACGCTGAAGCCACCAGCCACGATCGTGTATTGGTAGTTGTTGATCACCCCTTGGACTATTACGTACGTCGAGTTCTGCATGTCTCGATACTTCTAATAAACGTGTCTGCTTCTCAGAAACTGTCCTACCTGGAAATATCACAAGATGATAATGTAGTTAGAAACGTAACATTATCACGTGATGTAACAATGACAAAGCAAAACGACACATGACCAAAACAAAATAATTAACGGAAAATAAAATACCGATGACAAATGAAATTATGTATGAGACGTATGCTCTTCTTTATGTTTGGTTTTAATCACTTTAATTTGACCAATCTTTAATACTGTTAACAATATCTAGTAGCATGTATGTAATTAAAGAATATGGCCACTGTTATTTGTAATACACGGAGTTTAAAAATCATTGAAGTTGTGTGGACGTCAGAAAAACAACACAACACAAATAACACGAAACCTGGCGAACTCATTGGTAAATGTTTGCATAAATCGGAAAATAATACAATGATGTTACACCGATTATACCCACAGATTACCACAGGAGCAAAATGTGAACAATTTATTGTCTGTAAACTCAAAAGTCATTACCGGCCCTTTCTACTTGAAATTCTCAAGAACGATCAACGCACACTTTGTTCTTCACACTGGTTCTTTCGATATTCCTCTGCGCCTGCAAGGCATGAACTATTACAGCATACCTCCAGAGAAGAAGCCTGACCATGGAGATGAGATGTTTTAGAACTCTCCTAAATATCACATACAAAGACCGTATCCCAAATGATGAAGTATGACGTAGAATCGACAATGTAAGTGGCCTGTGCGACGACTTCAGGGCACAGTACAGGGCAAACAATGGCGAGGACGTACGAGAAAACGAAAGTAAGACAACATGCATGAATGGAGTAACCTACGATTCGATGAGGCACAAAAAGCAACGGCAGGCAGATAGGGATGACGTAGGATTTTGGGGGTGTCAGCAGGGGTGCCCCAACAATCTCAAGAGGTCACTGGTGCACTTAATTGAACTGAGTCTTGGAGACCATTTTACTACCCCATCTTTTTGCGTTAAGAATTGTATTTCAATGCTGGAGGCTTAGTTAGTTGGTTGGTTATTGATCCAGCGGACTTTGGACTCCTGCCCTTTGGTTCAGGGTCGTATTTGCACGTGTTTTTGAGCTGCTGTATATTTCTATACACAGTGTTCCATTTGTCTGGTCCGTAGAAGAAGAAACTCTTTCCCAAACACCCGGAACAGACGGTCACTAAAAACAGATGTGCTTAACAGTTCCATAAGAATAAATGCACACTCGGCACTCTGATAAATGTTCTGGTTGAATTGTGTAGACGTGACGGTTAAGTTGTAAATGTTGAGCGCGAAGTCATAACATGATGCTTTGATCTCTCCTTTTCATGTGGTTGATGTTGTCTTTGGGACTTGTATTAACCATTTATTTATAAATATATTTCTAAGTATTCTTCATTGCTCATCGTTTCAGCCAAGCCTCTCTGTTCGTAGTCTTCAGTAGTTGTTTGACTGTATGTAGACTTGTTAGTGTGTATGGTTGTTTTTGACTTGATCCCTTCTTTACCAGTCTGTCTGCCATCTCATTGTCAGATGTATGTGAGTGACCAGGGATCCTTCGCATAACTAGTCTGACTTCATGGTATGTGATACGTTTGTTGGCATCTATAAATATGTGAATAAATTCAGGCTTACAATGACCACCATCTTCCAAAGCTTGAATGGCAGGAAATGTGTCTGTAAAGATTGAGGTACTTTGGGCTTCTGATAGGAAAGCATCAACTACAATCCTCAAGTGGTACATAGCTACTTGCAATGATGGTCATGTTGGCTACCACATCTCATTGCATTATCAATTGTATGTCAATGTTTTCTGTGATTGACAAATATTTGTTTCAGCTTCAGAATTGTATCCTTTCATTTATCTAGCTGCATCATTTTTGTGCAGCAATCCAACGCGCCGTGAAGATGACGATCATGATTACTATGTTAGCAGTTACTATTTGAAGACACATTACACGTTGAGCGTCAACCTTAAGCTCTGTTGCAGTGTGTCTGACGACACATTAAGCATGTTATGTCAACCTTAAGCTTTTTGAAAATGTGTTTGATGAGAAATTAAGCATTTGATGTCAACCTTAAGTTCTGTGGAAATGTATGAACTATCTATGCAATAAATGTATTTTCCCGTCTGTCAGTCTTCTCATTTAAGACAACGAAATTTTAGAAGTCTAATTTCAGAATACTGACCACCATTTTTTCAGGTACAACCTTTGTTCACAAATATTATCAACACTTCTTCAGATACAACCTATGTTTAGAAACTATATCATGCCCAAGAACACACTGCAGTACATAACTGACACGATCACGCAGACTATGACAATAAACTGTGTGATCATTGGTATAAAAGCGTCCATGGCTTCCCATAGCACGTCCTTGACCAGTTCTCTGTTGGAGGAAGTCCACAGCATTGGTCTGGATGCATTGACGCGCTTGTCGTATTGATTCAATAGACCCATGTTAATAAAGACGGGCAGGTAATTAAAGATGGTGAATATCGCGAATGCGGTTTGGATATAAATACATCTGGACCTGGTGAAAGCATTTTTGAAGTGTAACGGTTTGGCAACACACATACAACGGGCTACGGCCAGAAAGGTTGTTGTTAGTACAGAACCATCGCACAGTCGGCAAAGAAGATGTACACCGAAAACGGGTCGATCTGAAACCATATCGTGAAATTGGTAGCCATCTCAACTACATAAAACAGTGCCGATGCGCCACGAAAAAAACATGGCGATAGTAAAACAGAGATCTGACAACGACAACACTAGAAAAGACAGTGACACCATCTTGAAGCTTAATGGCGATGAATGTCCGGATGTTGATGGCGTTACCAACCATCACCAGCGTGGAGACTGCCATCAACGTGACGCTGAAGCTACTAGCCACGATCGTGTATTGGTAGTTGTTGATCACCCCTTGGACTATTACGTACGTCGAGTTCTGCATAATGTCTCGATACTTCTAATAAACCTGTCTGCTTCTCAGAAACCGTCCTACCTGGAAATATCCCAAGATGATACTGGAGTTAGAAACGTAACATTATCACGTGATGTAACAATGGCAAAGCAAAACGACACATGACCAAAACAAAATAATTAACGGAAAATAAAATACTGATGATAAATGAAATTGTGTATGAGACGTATGCTCTTCTTTATGTTTGGTTTTAATCACTTTAATTTGACCAATCTTTCATACTGTTAACAATATCTAGTAGCATGTCTGTAACTAAAGAATATGGCCACTGTTATTTGTAATACACGGAGTTAAAAAATCCCAGATATAATGTCCGAGTGTCAGGCCACACCACATTCAAGATAACATGCAAAATATGACAATACGATTTGAACATTAACTACCAGTGAATGAATAGAGCTCAAAGATTAGTTAACGAAACTGGAACATATTCTCAACTGGTTAACAATTCTACGAGGCTCGAAGATGTTGACAGTATAAGAACAGACACTTACATAAACACGGTCGGCGTTAATCATTGAAGTTGTGTGGACGTCAGAAAAACAACACAACTAACACGAAACCTGGCGAACTCAATGGTAAATGTTTGCATAAATCGGCAAAATAATACAATGATGTTACACCGATTATATCCACAGATTACCCCAGGAGCAAAATGTGAACAATTTATTGTCTGTAAACTCAAAAGTCATTTCTACTTGAAATTCCCAAGAACAATCAACGCACACTTTGTTTACGCCAATACACAATTAGACCAAGTTGACAATAAAATATCTGGTCTGGCATTTGAATAAATTTGTTGCGCTGCAACACCTGATACGCTAAGAATAAAGCGGTTATTTAATCTGGTGTCTACATCAATCATATCCATAGTAGTTGTTCTGTTTAGTGATTTGATGGAAAAATCGAAGTTCTAATCGTATCTGCTCGTGCCAAGATGTGATCAGGACCAGGTAAATACGTATTGATATCAACGTAGATGTCGGCTTGACTGTAACACAAAGTAAGAAGTAGATAGATGGTTGGAGATCATGCAGTTTTATGGTATAGAATGTTGAATCTGTATATTGTATCTTCTGTTGAGTTTCGTCGTTTTATGTTGGTTTATGTTAATTTTTTCAGATCTTGATATTTCATGTAATGTTGTACTATGTTATGTTAAATCAACATTGTCATGATAAATAGTCTCAATGTTAAACTTTAATATTTTATGAAAGATTGTGTTATGTATATTAATTATTTTAGACTTGTATATTTCAAGTTATGTGGTGTGTAATGTTAAGTTTATTATTTTAAGACATTGATATTTCACGTTACGTTGTGCTCTTTTAATAAATCATATTTGATGTTACGTGATAGTATAGCAGGATGAGTTCAAGTATGTTACAGTACGTTTATAAATTATCGTTATATTATGTTGTGTAACATTGCGTTGTGATATATATGCGTATGATGCATTAAAAAAATTCTTTTTTGTCCCACAGTTATGTTAATATGTTATGTTTAATTATGTCATGGAAAACTTCCGTTAATTCGCTCTGGTAGAATTCATCCATATGCAGACATAATTTTAGCGGATAGGGCAGATATTTTACTAGTTTCTGTACACCGATGATAAGATACAACCCTAATCTGCTGAGGTCAGATCTTTCAAAGTGGTAAAACAATTAAACAAAGTCACGAATAGGAACTAAAATAGATTGTCAAATATGAAGTACGCAATAATAACTAAAACTCGCAGATTGCATAACATATAGTAGTGAATAGAAACTAAAAAAGACTGTAAGACATAAAGTGCTCAATAGGAACTAATGTTGACTGCCAAATATACAGTACTGAAAAGAAACTAATATAGATGGTAAACCATGAAGTATTCAATAGGAACTAATATAGAGTGTCAAACATGAAATATTTAATAGGAACTAATATAGATTGTCAAACATAACGTTCTAAATAGAAACTAATATAGATTGTTACACATAAATTAATGAATAGATATATAAATCAGTTCTGAAAGTGTTAGTAGATCGGAAGCTCCATAAATTAGGAAACATAAATTGCACATAAATATCACAATAAGATCACATTGATATCACATTGGGATAACAATGATATCACACTGAGATCACGCTCATATAGAAACGATGAACGTAGACTCAATAACAAAACCTATACTATAAAAACCTACCTTGAGCGGAATATCACAAAACTCGAAACCTGACACAACACCGCCTCAAATACGTCATGCAGTAGGTTAGGATCTAGTATGTAATTACCTTGATCTTTATGTCTCTCCCATCTGCCAAATGATATGACTTTATCCCACATCGCAGTGTCTGACATTAAACCAGCTTGCCATTCATTGTCTCCTTAATTACCATATGTTGAGACAGTGTACATTCTTTATGTGCACTTTTGCGTGACAAGAGTTGAACTCATCCTGTAAATGTTTTGTCGCAAATTTGTCGGTACTATTTATGAAATTGTTTGTATCTGTTTTTCGCGCAATTCATCAGAATTTGACTGGACAACCTCAGCTACCTTCTGTGTTTACAGGCAAACCGTAAAATTCATAGTGCTTTTATCACTATGTCGGTGAACTCTCGTCTTGTGGCAACACTTTGTGAATATCTGAAACATGACGTCTGTGCCATTCGTTATTTCGTTAAGGACATAGAGAATTCGTCCTGGTCATGCTACTTTCTTAAACTATTAGATGCCACACCCACTGAATTCCAGGAAACCTGTTTACGGGCAAGGCTTCGAAAGTAAACCCTGATGAAAAGTCTGCATCCTGTGCTATCTTCAGTAGTATTTGATATTGTCTTGTCACTCGCCAAAAGTAGCTCAGGACTAGAGAGTGGGGTTGACATATTCCTCATTTTAATCAAAATCACCGCTCATGTCGCCCATTTCAACGGACAAAACAAATGAAAATAATGCCCACACGGCCAAACAAAGAGAGTGATCTTCACCACACGTGATAGACAAACATCAAGTCGCAATTAAATCAAAACAAGCATCAAAACTTCGTAAACAAAAAAAAAATGAAGCTGCTTATTATTTGGTTACTTTTGAAGACAACGGTCTGTAACTCTAGAAAATCTACTACCATACGTGCTTAGAATATCTACCGTATATCCGGAACTTACTGTTTAATAAATATGTGCTTTGGATTTGAAACCAAACAATTCTATAGTTAATTTGAAAGCGAATCCACAACCGGCCAATTCATGTGGCCGCTAGATATTTTTGGTTCCGCAGGCTCGCTCATTAGAAAGGCTGCTCGTCTTCTAAGAGTTATTAGAAATAGTAAGTACATTTTGTGACTGCAACAATAGGTAGACTCTTTCTTTAATACCATATATATTACCAATAATAACTTCCCGTATCGATGTGCAAGATAGCGTCATATTTATCGGTTACTTGCATAACACTTTTAGCGCATGCGTCAAAAATGTGTCAACCTTTAAAATGTAATCAGTACATGTGATGAATTTGTCAAGATGTAGTAATAGATCCTCAGGCACGAGGTATCCACCAGCAAAACTGTTAATGATGACATGTCAACAATTAACAAGAGTGATCCAAACTTTTAGTGAAATGACAAGATTTATTTAGATTATTTGTGTGTAGTCCTTGCTCACTTTGTGCCATCTCCTTCCCAGGCAAAATTTAATTGGTAAAAGTGACTTTTGACAACAACTAGTCAGACATATTTAATTATTGTGATATTAATCTGACATGAAAATCTCTCATCGAATGTAGGAAAACGTTGTCAACCGTCACTAGCAATTGCGTGAACAATAACATTTTGAAAATAATTACTTCTAGAACAATGCTGGAACGGCTTTGCAATGACATCTCATTTCCAGTTTAAGTCATTGATAGCTTGTGTATTCAGTCATTTGTCCCAAACCAAGGCAGCCAACATGCAACCAACGCAAACGTATCTAGTGCCTTTAGTGCTCAGACCGAAAAGGTGAATGCCATCTGTAAAAAAACTGATTTCTGTTGTTTGTGCCATCAGAGATGTTACAACAATATTAGACTATAGGTTTGAATACCTAACGATTTTGAAAACCGTAAATGACAATTGAATGTCACAAATAAAGAATACAATAACGCTAACAAACACAACTGTCAGAACACTGATAAACATCCTCATTCAATACAAGTATGATGATCAACGGTAAGGGTAGTCTCATAGCAGACACTGCTGTCAGGGATGGAGTGATAGAGACCTTATTGTACTAGGTCACATTTTGTATATGAGGTGGAGCAGCCGGTTGTCTATATGGCTGTCTTTATTCCCTTAACATTAACCCAGGAACAAATTTGCAGCTGTGTAGACTGAAGTACCTTTGCCTTGACAGTAGTCTGCTCTACCACTACACTAATCAGTGCTGGGCAGAAAGATAGTAGTTTACGTTGCATCTATAGCCAATCCTCTCATGTGGAGGTAAATAAATGACATCTTTACACAATAGAAAAATTCCTTTGAGGTACCAGCAATGTGATTTGACAGAATCATGTCCACAATACCAAGAATAGTTTACGAGAATGAGGAGAAAGTCCAGGTGCAAAACAGGAATCAGATACTGCAGACATGATAATATCCTATTATTGTTAAACTAAAAGAAGATTCAAGTTTTAGAACGATCTGATAAGTGGTTAAACTGTTTAGAGTAATGTGATGAATATATCAACATAATGTCAGGAAAACAATTCATCAACAAAACTGATGAACAAGGTCTGAAAGGTGTGAAGAAAGAAGGATTGACTCGGAAAGGTGGAACAATTCATTAATAAGCAGGCACGACACGCCAAATCAGAATTGTTGTCAACTATAAGGATGAGAGAAGAAGCTAATGTCATATTTTACTGGATGTCAAATATAAGGATGAGAGAAGAAGCTAATGTCATATTTTACTGGATGTCAAATATAAGGATGAGAGAAGAAGCTAATGTCATATTTTACTGGATGTCAAATATAAGGATGAGAGAAGAAGCTAATGTCATATTTTACTGGATGTCAAATATAAGGATGAGAGAAGAAGCTAATGTCATATTTTACTGGATGTCAAATATAAGCATATAGTAGGAAAAGTATGTCAAGTTACGCTCATGTCAAATGCGAGACTATATAATAAAAAGTATGTCAAGTTACGCTCATGTCAAATGCGAGACTATATAATAAAAAGTATGTCAAGTTACGCTCATGTCAAATGCGAGACTATATAATAAAAAGTATGTCAAGTTACGCTCATGTCAAATGCGAGACTATATAATAAAAAGTATGTCAAGTTACGCTCATGTCAAATGCGAGACTATATAATAAAAAGTATGTCAAGTTACGCTCATGTCAAATGCGAGACTATATAATAAAAAGTATGTCAAGTTACGCTCATGTCAAATGCGAGACTATATAATAAAAAGTATGTCAAGTTACGCTCATGTCAAATGCGAGACTATATAATAAAAAGTATGTCAAGTTACGCTCATGTCAAATGCGAGACTATATAATAAAAAGTATGTCAAGTTACGCTCATGTCAAATGCGAGACTATATAATAAAAAGTATGTCAAGTTACGCTCATGTCAAATGCGAGACTATATAATAAAAAGTATGTCAAGTTACGCTCATGTCAAATGCGAGACTATATAATAAAAAGTATGTCAAGTTACGCTCATGTCAAATGCGAGACTATATAATAAAAAGTATGTCAAGTTACGCTCATGTCAAATGCGAGACTATATAATAAAAAGTATGTCAAGTTACGCTCATGTCAAATGCGAGACTATATAATAAAAAGTATGTCAAGTTACGCTCATGTCAAATGCGAGACTATATAATAAAAAGTATGTCAAGTTACGCTCATGTCAAATGCGAGACTATATAATAAAAAGTATGTCAAGTTACGCTCATGTCAAATGCGAGACTATATAATAAAAAGTATGTCAAGTTACGCTCATGTCAAATGCGAGACTATATAATAAAAAGTATGTCAAGTTACGCTCATGTCAAATGCGAGACTATATAATAAAAAGTATGTCAAGTTACGCTCATGTCAAATGCGAGACTATATAATAAAAAGTATGTCAAGTTACGCTCATGTCAAATGCGAGACTATATAATAAAAAGTATGTCAAGTTACGCTCATGTCAAATGCGAGACTATATAATAAAAAGTATGTCAAGTTACGCTCATGTCAAATGCGAGACTATATAATAAAAAGTATGTCAAGTTACGCTCATGTCAAATGCGAGACTATATAATAAAAAGTATGTCAAGTTACGCTCATGTCAAATGCGAGACTATATAATAAAAAGTATGTCAAGTTACGCTCATGTCAAATGCGAGACTATATAATAAAAAGTATGTCAAGTTACGCTCATGTCAAATGCGAGACTATATAATAAAAAGTATGTCAAGTTACGCTCATGTCAAATGCGAGACTATATAATAAAAAGTATGTCAAGTTACGCTCATGTCAAATGCGAGACTATATAATAAAAAGTATGTCAAGTTACGCTCATGTCAAATGCGAGACTATATAATAAAAAGTATGTCAAGTTACGCTCATGTCAAATGCGAGACTATATAATAAAAAGTATGTCAAGTTACGCTCATGTCAAATGCGAGACTATATAATAAAAAGTATGTCAAGTTACGCTCATGTCAAATGCGAGACTATATAATAAAAAGTATGTCAAGTTACGCTCATGTCAAATGCGAGACTATATAATAAAAAGTATGTCAAGTTACGCTCATGTCAAATGCGAGACTATATAATAAAAAGTATGTCAAGTTACGCTCATGTCAAATGCGAGACTATATAATAAAAAGTATGTCAAGTTACGCTCATGTCAAATGCGAGACTATATAATAAAAAGTATGTCAAGTTACGCTCATGTCAAATGCGAGACTATATAATAAAAAGTATGTCAAGTTACGCTCATGTCAAATGCGAGACTATATAATAAAAAGTATGTCAAGTTACGCTCATGTCAAATGCGAGACTATATAATAAAAAGTATGTCAAGTTACGCTCATGTCAAATGCGAGACTATATAATAAAAAGTATGTCAAGTTACGCTCATGTCAAATGCGAGACTATATAATAAAAAGTATGTCAAGTTACGCTCATGTCAAATGCGAGACTATATAATAAAAAGTATGTCAAGTTACGCTCATGTCAAATGCGAGACTATATAATAAAAAGTATGTCAAGTTACGCTCATGTCAAATGCGAGACTATATAATAAAAAGTATGTCAAGTTACGCTCATGTCAAATGCGAGACTATATAATAAAAAGTATGTCAAGTTACGCTCATGTCAAATGCGAGACTATATAATAAAAAGTATGTCAAGTTACGCTCATGTCAAATGCGAGACTATATAATAAAAAGTATGTCAAGTTACGCTCATGTCAAATGCGAGACTATATAATAAAAAGTATGTCAAGTTACGCTCATGTCAAATGCGAGACTATATAATAAAAAGTATGTCAAGTTACGCTCATGTCAAATGCGAGACTATATAATAAAAAGTATGTCAAGTTACGCTCATGTCAAATGCGAGACTATATAATAAAAAGTATGTCAAGTTACGCTCATGTCAAATGCGAGACTATATAATAAAAAGTATGTCAAGTTACGCTCATGTCAAATGCGAGACTATATAATAAAAAGTATGTCAAGTTACGCTCATGTCAAATGCGAGACTATATAATAAAAAGTATGTCAAGTTACGCTCATGTCAAATGCGAGACTATATAATAAAAAGTATGTCAAGTTACGCTCATGTCAAATGCGAGACTATATAATAAAAAGTATGTCAAGTTACGCTCATGTCAAATGCGAGACTATATAATAAAAAGTATGTCAAGTTACGCTCATGTCAAATGCGAGACTATATAATAAAAAGTATGTCAAGTTACGCTCATGTCAAATGCGAGACTATATAATAAAAAGTATGTCAAGTTACGCTCATGTCAAATGCGAGACTATATAATAAAAAGTATGTCAAGTTACGCTCATGTCAAATGCGAGACTATATAATAAAAAGTATGTCAAGTTACGCTCATGTCAAATGCGAGACTATATAATAAAAAGTATGTCAAGTTACGCTCATGTCAAATGCGAGACTATATAATAAAAAGTATGTCAAGTTACGCTCATGTCAAATGCGAGACTATATAATAAAAAGTATGTCAAGTTACGCTCATGTCAAATGCGAGACTATATAATAAAAAGTATGTCAAGTTACGCTCATGTCAAATGCGAGACTATATAATAAAAAGTATGTCAAGTTACGCTCATGTCAAATGCGAGACTATATAATAAAAAGTATGTCAAGTTACGCTCATGTCAAATGCGAGACTATATAATAAAAAGTATGTCAAGTTACGCTCATGTCAAATGCGAGACTATATAATAAAAAGTATGTCAAGTTACGCTCATGTCAAATGCGAGACTATATAATAAAAAGTATGTCAAGTTACGCTCATGTCAAATGCGAGACTATATAATAAAAAGTATGTCAAGTTACGCTCATGTCAAATGCGAGACTATATAATAAAAAGTATGTCAAGTTACACTCATGTCAAATGCGAGACTATATAATAAAAAGTATGTCAAGTTACGCTCATGTCAAATGCGAGACTATATAATAAAAAGTATGTCAAGTTACGCTCATGTCAAATGCGAGACTATATAATAAAAAGTATGTCAAGTTACGCTCATGTCAAATGCGAGACTATATAATAAAAAGTATGTCAAGTTACGCTCATGTCAAATGCGAGACTATATAATAAAAAGTATGTCAAGTTACGCTCATGTCAAATGCGAGACTATATAATAAAAAGTATGTCAAGTTACGCTCATGTCAAATGCGAGACTATATAATAAAAAGTATGTCAAGTTACGCTCATGTCAAATGCGAGACTATATAATAAAAAGTATGTCAAGTTACGCTCATGTCAAATGCGAGACTATATAATAAAAAGTATGTCAAGTTACGCTCATGTCAAATGCGAGACTATATAATAAAAAGTATGTCAAGTTACGCTCATGTCAAATGCGAGACTATATAATAAAAAGTATGTCAAGTTACGCTCATGTCAAATGCGAGACTATATAATAAAAAGTATGTCAAGTTACGCTCATGTCAAATGCGAGACTATATAATAAAAAGTATGTCAAGTTACGCTCATGTCAAATGCGAGACTATATAATAAAAAGTATGTCAAGTTACGCTCATGTCAAATGCGAGACTATATAATAAAAAGTATGTCAAGTTACGCTCATGTCAAATGCGAGACTATATAATAAAAAGTATGTCAAGTTACGCTCATGTCAAATGCGAGACTATATAATAAAAAGTATGTCAAGTTACGCTCATGTCAAATGCGAGACTATATAATAAAAAGTATGTCAAGTTACGCTCATGTCAAATGCGAGACTATATAATAAAAAGTATGTCAAGTTACGCTCATGTCAAATGCGAGACTATATAATAAAAAGTATGTCAAGTTACGCTCATGTCAAATGCGAGACTATATAATAAAAAGTATGTCAAGTTACGCTCATGTCAAATGCGAGACTATATAATAAAAAGTATGTCAAGTTACGCTCATGTCAAATGCGAGACTATATAATAAAAAGTATGTCAAGTTACGCTCATGTCAAATGCGAGACTATATAATAAAAAGTATGTCAAGTTACGCTCATGTCAAATGCGAGACTATATAATAAAAAGTATGTCAAGTTACGCTCATGTCAAATGCGAGACTATATAATAAAAAGTATGTCAAGTTACGCTCATGTCAAATGCGAGACTATATAATAAAAAGTATGTCAAGTTACGCTCATGTCAAATGCGAGACTATATAATAAAAAGTATGTCAAGTTACGCTCATGTCAAATGCGAGACTATATAATAAAAAGTATGTCAAGTTACGCTCATGTCAAATGCGAGACTATATAATAAAAAGTATGTCAAGTTACGCTCATGTCAAATGCGAGACTATATAATAAAAAGTATGTCAAGTTACGCTCATGTCAAATGCGAGACTATATAATAAAAAGTATGTCACATTATTTTGATGTCAAATGCCAGTTTCTTGATGTCAAATGCGACACTGTATAAGGATAGATATGTCACATTATGCTCATGTCAAATTTGAGACCATATACGGTTAAGTATATCACATTATTTTGATGTGAAATGCGAGACTATATAATGAAAATATGTCCCATTATGCTGATGACAAGGATGAGACTACGTGAGGGTCACAATGCCACTGCTTGTTAGATGATAGATGTAATATCTAAGAAGACATGAATGACCCTTTATATTCCAAATGATGTCAAATACGAGACATAATGAAGGAAGATGTGCCACATTACGTGGTACGTAAAATACATAGGAAAGTGTAGTTTCTCATAAGTAAGTGTACAGTTTAACATAGACAGGTCTATAGTTTGACATACTAAACGTATATTATATGATAGCTAAGTATGCAGTCTGAGATAAGCAAGAGTCTTTCTCTAGACAACTCGTGCCCGAGACAGAACCGACTGGAATCTGGCAGGGACCTGCACAACACCAAAGAATGCAGTACTTCTCTAGTCCAGCCCCACTAAAACAGAAAAATGCACCTACCGGCTTCCGTCAACTCAAACAAGAGCTAGAACATGCACAATGGCAACCACTCTTGTAGAAGTACAGTTCGACTAAAACTAAGAAGACAGTTTCACCTAGACAAATGTATAGTTTGACGAAGACAAATGTACAGTTTGACGAAGACAAATGTATAGATTGACGAAGACAAAGGTATAGTTTGACGTAGACAAATGTATAGTTTGACGAAGACAAAGGTATAGATTGACGTAGACAAATGTATAGTTTGACGTAGACAAAGGTATAGTGTGACGTAGATAAATGTGAAGTTTCAAATAGTTTCTACGAGTAGGAGCACAGTTTTGCATAGGTAAGTTCCTAGTGATAAATTAAAAGTGCACATCTACGCTTGGGTAATTGCTCCGATGATGTATCTTAACAATTCATATTCGTTATGTACACGACGAAGACCTTATGACCAGGTAAGATTGAAAGCGAATGGGTGTAGAGTAATTAGAACGCGTGCTTCTCACGTCAGATCTACCGCTATCGAGCCGCTCCAGTTTATTTATCTGTGAATGGATGAATGGATACCTGACCAACATTCAGAAAAAAAGGTCAGCGAAGAAGACTGGTCACCACAACTTTTACAAAAATATCCACACCACTTCATCCCCAGTTATCGATTCTAATATTGGTCCACATTTAGTCTTTCAACAAATATAAAGTGAGACTATAAGAAAAAGGACTTTATTTACTTTTGTGGGATGGAGGTGAAGTTGGAAAAAAAAGGCGGGGTGTCACGTTTCCTTTTGGAGTAGGTCCTCTATATTTGATTCCCAGCTGCCATCCGACACTAGCATGTGACTTTATAGCATGCTAACATCCCTGACTCCCAAGCAGCTGTAGCATATTCAGACTCCAGCAGACCGCTTCGACTGGCAGCTTAACCGGGTTAGGATATGCAACGCCATATGGGATCTTTCTACTCAAGCGAGGAATAAAACAACAGACATTGGAGAAGGTTAAGAGAAATGCATGAAACGGAAAACCCCGATAATCTGCTGCACGCAGTCGTCTCACTCGTTGTCCTGACACTGTCATTCCATTAGGTCGGGAGTTTCAAACTTAAACATGTCCAAGAGGCGCAGAAGGCCTCGTATATTAGCTTGTGGACCACATTCTGTTCTGTTCTGTTTTTAAGAATCGACGTCACTGCACTCCGGGCATACCCATAGGTGCTCAGTCTCTTCATCAAATGGTGCAAGGTATAGAAGCTGATGGTCCTTATAGCTCTCTGGTTATACACTCTCTTGCGCCGTCCTCTCATGCGCTCCACTCCGTTCGAAACATGTTTAATGTCGAAACTTTCCAGTCTGTAGACTGTCGCTTCATCTATTGCGGTGTCCTCATCCAACAGGCGGTCATTGATTGATTTCAAAATTTCACTTCTATCCATCACTAATTTGCCCATGATGGGAGATTATGAAGCAAAGATTCCAACTCTTTCATTGCCCTGAACTCCGGCATGAGCAGGACAGTAGATCCAGGTCAACGCCTGGAGGTTTGAGGCCTCCACAGCAGCTATCTACTCGTACCTAAGCCATCCCTTTTTACTTTCTGAAGTACGACTTGCGCGTCTGTCAGGATGGCTGCCTTTGTTATAGAAGTCTCATATATCCATTTCAGTGCTGAGGTCACTGCTTCCGTTTCCATTCTCATACTGGAGGTTGTTGACATGTATGCCCTACTGCGCTCATCTACGACCTCTCCTCTCACTCTAGCCGAGAAACCCCAGCTGATGTCCGACTGCACACGACTGATCCGTAGGTGTATATGATAGCGTCGCTCTCCTGTGTGTATTCAGTTATGAGCTGATTTGCCACGTGCTCGGCTCTCTCGCTGCTCCGTTTTCTGCATTTCCTGCCTAAGGTTATGATGACTCTCTGGTACTCTATCATTCTATCACCAGTGTGGATCCATTCTCCCCCTTTGGCTATCGTCTCAGCTGGAGTGACGTGTCCGATTGTTGTCTCAGCCTGTGCCATCCATGACGACCCTCTCTTGATGCTTGATGTCTGAGATACTACTGTGCAGAGGCTGCCGCGTGTCTGTGGTGACACGCATATTGGCTTTGACTTGTGCTAGCTTATGTCTGGATGTCACCGATAACAATCCCAACATGTCAACGATAACAATCCCAACATGTACCGCATTATCACAATCGGGATATCTATAGGGCAGATCAGAACCAGTCGCATACCTTCATTCTGGATGCGTTTCAACCTTTCACACTGTCTTCTTGATACTGTGATGATGTCTTGTCCGTAATCGATGACAGATAACACGACCTGACGAAATAGGATGAACAGGAGGCGTTGTTCGAAGTGTGCAGCAGCCATGGTCTTGGGTGCTCCTAACCTTCTCTTGCATCTTTGCATCTAGTCACCATGGCAGTTATAGAAGGGACTGCGATCAAAAGTCCCTCAAAGGTATTTCAACCAGTCACACCTGTCGATGGTTCAACCATCAAAAGTGATGCCCGGGAGTTCAGCCTTTACTATGGAATTATTCAAAGAGCACATCATGCAGGTCTTGTTCGGATTGATCTTGGAGCTTGAGTCGCCATACCCCTGTGAGATTCCTTGCAAGGTTTCCTGGATGTCTTTAACCAACTCTTGCCGGTCTGAGCCAGTCATGTACGTTAGGATATCATCGTTAAATGTTAACGTTCGCCCTATCCCTGTGGGTTGAATATTGGCCACTTTTACTGTGTAAATGTTGAACAGCACCGGGGAGAGCGGAGACCCTTGAGGCAGTCGTGGACATATTCGCCTTGGTTCTGATGTCCACAATCCCACGCGTAGCGCAACTGTTCTTTCCATTAGGGCAGCTGATATCCAACTAGCCAGCCACTGGTTTAAACCACACTGCTTCAGACAGGTAATTAAGGTCCCAAAATCGACAGGGTTGTATGCCTCTTTCAGGTCGAGTGCCACCGCTAATGTTTCTTGCTTTGTCTGAAACCCTTCACACATCATACGCGGAAGTTCCAGCGTTAACAGGTCTCCTTCGCTGTTCAATAGCTGCCCAGTGAATCGGGTAGAATCTGCTCCCGTTCAAGTTAGGCCATTATTTTCGTGACCACTACCTTCTCGAGCAATGTTCCATATACATTGTGTATGGTGATTATTCGATAGCTGCTGAGAAGCATTGAGTTCTTATCAAGCTTAGGCAGTGGGCACAGATAGCTATAAAACCAGTCCTCAGGCACATATGACTTCTCTATAGTGTGGTTGAACTCCTTCCCCATATTTTCTATCTGTCTCATCTAACTGCTTGATGTGGCAATACTGTACTCCATCTGGACCTGCGGCAGTATTTTTGCTTGTACGTAGGCTAATAACCTCCGCCTCGGTGATAAATTCTACATAAGTCTCTCCCCTGATAGCTGCATCTAAAATGCCTTTCCGAGTTTCCTGACGTGCATCTCTATCGCCTTTGTCAGTCTGGGAAACATATTGACTGAAAAAAACTTAGACCCGTCGCTTCATCTGTCTTCAGGAGCCTTCCTGTGGTGTCTTGAATGTTGGAGATGAGCTGGCTTGTAGTCTTTCCATTCATCTTTTGATGCATGTGCCAGAACTTATGGAGGGTATTATCATTACTCCCATCTGTGATGAACTCCTCCCATTGCTCGCTTTTGGACTCCCTAGCTAACGCTTTAAAGGAATTGGTAGCTTTGCGTTTTACCTCCTCCTTCTCGTTCAATGCGTCGACATTAATACCAACCCTCTTTCTGGTTAAACGCTAATCCTTTGTTGCCGCCTAATTGTCTCTCCAGGCCGTATCAACCTCTTGAGTCCAGCCGGGTGGTTGGATAAAGGGGGATCTAATGGTATTGCGTCTGATCGTCTGGCGCAGCTTGTTCACTACATTATCCTGTTCGTACGTGTATCTGAACACCCGTTTGGCTTTCCGGTGTCTGGTGTGTTTTCCTCTTGGTATAAGTACGACACACGGCAGGTGACCGCTCTCTTGTGCCCCTAATACGTCCTAGCGTGTTGATGGAGCAACATCACTAGATAGAAGAGCCAGGTCGATGACCCCGTCCGAATCTCCCGGTCGAGATGTCATTCTAGTTGGACGTCCGTCCTACACGACAGTGAGGTTTTTTGGGCTAATGCCTTGCTCAAGGCGACCCCTTGCCTATTTTCAGTGACAATTCCCCACTCTTAGCATTAAAGTCACCTGCAATAAGGCACTTTTTGCTCTGCGACTCTGACAAGTCCGACAGAAATTCCCACTTTACGTCCTCGAAGAGGTGATCAACGTGAGCTTATACGTTGTAGATTCTCCAATCTTGGTGGTTGATTGTTACTACAATCCCTTTTAGCTCGACATCCTCAATTTTACAGGTGCTAGTATCTTTCCATGTATGGGGAAGTTCTTGCTTCACATACATCGCCAGTCCCCGCTTGCCAGGCCTGCATGGATTACTGTAGCACCTGTATTTTGGACACGATGATAATATTCTCCTTCAAGCAGGTCTCCTGGATTATGAAGATGTCGAAACTGTACAATAATTTTTGGAAAATCACTTCGCGTTGGGTAGCGCTGCGGCAATTCCAGTAGCCTATTCGTACATTTCCTAACCCTTCTTCTTCTTCTTCTTCATCGTACGCTGTTTACAGCGATATTTACGTTTTACGTTTCTACTGTTTTATTTGGTTAAGCCTGTGGCTCAGTGCATCCAATTTCAACAGGCGTTTCTGTAGGGATGCCCTCCTTAGCCTTTGGCTGTCCCCAGCCTATCTACAAGGCAGCAGTTGTTTTTGGTCAGAGTTGTCTCTCTTAGGGAAGTTGTCTTGCAGGACTAACGAGTCTTCCCCACTCGTGTCTATAGGGTTTGGCAATGATATCTTCTTCTTCTTCTTCATCGTACGCAGTCAGACAGTAACCATTATTTTTTCGAAAAAAGCGGCGGTCATCCTGAGGCTGTCGACACTGCCATATAGATTGTCTTGTGTTGCCACTGGTGATGGCCACATCTGCTCTCTCTGATCCTCGTATGTCGGGCAGTTCTGCAGCAGATGCTCAGAGGTCATTTTCCCGGTACCACACGGGCATTCGTCGGTACCACCTATCTTCAATTTGTTGAATAGGTGGTACCTCAGTCTATTGTGGCCAGTGCGAAGTCTGAAGACAACGACCTGCTCTCTTCTGTTCAACTGGTAATAGGCATCGTTGTTGGTGTAGCCGGTATGTTCAGTTTCCCATTTGGTCATGTATCTGGATTTAATAAGCCGTTTTGACTCTTCGTACGTCATACTAGTATCTGTTTGTGGTAGTCTTGCACCTTCTTTTGCCAGTCTGTCTGCCTCCTCGTTGCCTTGGATGTTGCAGTGTGATAGGACCCACTGTACCACTATCCTTTTTGGTGCGGAATGCTGGCATAGTTGACAGAGTACTGCTCTTAAGTCATTAAGCTCAGTGTTTTTCTGGCTTTTTATCGCTGTGACTACGGCCAGAGCATCTGTAAGCAGGACTGTATAGCTTTCATTTTCTTTATGTGTCACCATTTCTTCCAATGCCGCCCTCAGTGCCTCTGCCTCCGCTCTGAAATTGCTTGTGTACTTACCAGTAGCGAATGACAGTGTTATTTTTCTGCCATTTGGTAGGTTCACGAATGCTCCTGCCCCTCCATTCTGTGTAGCGTTTGTTACAGAACCGTCGGTGTATGCATGGGTCCAGTCCATGCTTGGGTAGTTTTTCGATATAAAGCTTAGGGTAGTATCTCCCCTTTCTTTTTCAGTCTGGCAGTTTTTTGTTTCCAATACCTGGTATATTTTCTACCACCTCTGGGAATATATCCTGCCTCCAGGTAGGTTTTCGAACAGTAGTGATGGGCTTTGGTGTTGTTTGTGCGTTTATGGGATCTTCGTGCATCTTTGCTTTGGTTATTTCTGCAAAGTTTCTCCGCTTTAGTTTCCCATTTCCCAAATTGTGTAGTCTCTGGTGCATTGGATGGTCAGTCCGTCTTCGGAGTTTCTCTGACTGCAGCTGGGCTCTGCAGTCTCTTCTAATGGTCATGGATTGCAGTTTTGTAATCTTTTCAAGTTCTACATTTGGCGTTGACCTCATGCCTCCTGTTATAACTCTCATGGCTTGGTTTTGAAGTTTGCTAACTTTATCGAAGTTCGCCTTTGCTGCTGTTGTCCATGCCGCAATGCCATACTCGAGAACTGGTCTCACTCTTCCAGTGTACAGTTTCTTTAGTATACTTTCGTCTGCTCCTCAGCTTGTGCCAGCATGTTTCCTCATGATTGCCATTCTTTCTCCAGCTCTCATTTGGTTTCTCTCGATCTGACTTTTCCATGTCATGCGCCGATCAAATGTGACTCCCAGATAGTTTGGGTTGTCATTTGGCTGCAGGAATTTGCCATTTAGACTTAATTTGGTGTTTTAGGGTTTGATTGAAAGCGAGAATATTGTGCATGTGGTTTTCTCCTCGTTTATTTTGACCAGCCATGAGTTCGCCCCCTCTTCCAGCGATGTTAGGGCCTGTTGCATCCGATTTCTTGCTATGGTGAGATTCTTTTCAGAGGTCCACATAGCCAGATCGTGTGCAAACATTGAGCTATGGACTCTTCTTGGTATATTCTCTGTAATGTCGTTTATATACACCAGGAAGAGTGTGGGTGACAGTACTCCCCCTTGGGGTACTCCCTGCTCGAGTGTCACCTTTTTTGCTCATCTGTCCTTGTACTTGGACTCTGGCTGTTCTTTTTTTGAGGTAGTGGTTGATCCACTTGTACATTCTCCTACAAACTTCACTTCTCCTTAGCTTGACTCTAAGTCCGTCTTTCCAGACTTTGTCAAATGCCTTTTCCAGGTCCCCCCAAACCGCTACTGCGTGTGTCTGTGCCTGGTAGGCATCTTCTATTTCCTGGGCTATGAGGATGACTTGGTCCTCAGTGGATCTGTGCTGTCTAAATCCGGCTTGCTGTGGAATTAGTATTCGTTTTTTTTCCAGATGCCACATCAGTCTGGTGTTTATCATACGTTCCATCAGTTTGCCGACACAGCTCAGTAGGCTGATAGGCCTGTATCCATTTTGATCTGTTTTGTCCTTTCCTTTCTTTGGCACTAGTACAAGTACTGCGTCTTTCCATGTCTGGGGTACAATACCCCTTTTCCAGCTTTGGTTCAGGACTGATAGCAGTTTCCTCTTCGCTATTTGTCCCAGCCCCATCAGCATTTCGTTTGTTATCCCGTCTTTTTCGGGAGATCTCCTTTTCTTTAATGTTTTCATGGCCTCTTCCATTTCACTCATTGTTAATTGGGCCATCATATGCTCTACTGGTGCCGTATTGATGTTGTCGTGTCCCTTTTGCTCTTCACTAATGTCTGTATGCCTATCTGCAGGGACCTCGATGTGGTTTGCTTTGGCATAGTGTTCTACAAAAGCGTTAGCGGCTTTTTTTCCAGTGAGCAAGTTTTCGCCCTACTTGATGGTAATTTGTTTGTTTGAAGGGGTTTCGTCATTCATGGCTCTGACTAGCTTCCATAGCTTGTTCCCTTCTTTGTCTAGGTTGAGGCTTTCAGTTTTGTTTTTCCAGCTCTCTCTTGCTGTTTGGTTTAGAGTGTATTTGTATTTCGCTTTGAGGGCGATATTTGCCTCCATAGATTGTTCTCACTTTGCCATGTTCCTAGCATGTGTGACTGCATCTTCCGCTTTCTGCAACTCATCATTCCAATAGGGCGTATAGTTTTTTCCTAGCCCCTCTTGGGATGGTTTCAGTGGCGGCTTGCATTATTGCCTTGCTTAGGCTTTCCACCATAGGCTTCATTTTGTTGTTTCGTGTGTTGATGGTTTCACACAGCCCATCTGTCAGGATTGCAAATCTGTCCCTGTCGACTCGTTAGTAATTCCAACGTGGGAGCGGTTTTGTTTTCTGTGGGCCTACTTCCATATCAATGTCTAACCTGATCGGCCTGTGGTCGCTACCTGCCAATTTTGGTTTAGCACCTGTCGGTCTATTTTACGGTGTATGTCCTGTGTGGAGAAGGCCAAATCTGGAGTCGAGGTGGTATGCCATGTTCTAGAATAGAGACTAGGGCTATCCTCCGGCCCATTGATTAGGGAGAGATTTGTGTCTATCTCCCAATCTTCCACTTCGTCACCTCTGCTGTCTGTGTCCGAATATCCCCATCTCTCCGAGTGGCTGTTGAAGTCTCCAATTACTATGCAGTTGGAGTCTTTGACGTCCATACTCGAGAGTGATAGGTCTTAATTTGGTTTTCCGTACAGATTGAAAATCTGAGCTTCGTCTCTTGAGCCATTATGTCAACTCCTACAATTTCTGCTTGTCCGGTGTGATTGACAGATACCGCGCTACTCAGTATTAAGTTTCGGGTCAGTATCAGGACCCCTCCTTTGTGACCTTCTCTATCGAGACGGAAGGTCTGGTATCTTCTGATTGAGAATTTATGGTTATTATTGAGGTTCGTTTCCTGGATACATGCCCCGTCAATCTTACCTTCATCCAGGTGATGTGTTAGGGAAAGCTTCTTGTTAACGACACCCTCCACATTCCACTGTAGTATTTTGAGGGTCTTGAGTTTTTGGTCAATAGGAGTTGCCCCATAGCCATGTGCCTTGACTCCACGACACATGGGTGGGTGACCACCAGTAGTAAAGGGTGGGCCCCTTCGAGGTGTGAGGCCCGGCACTCTCGCTGCCTGGCGGGACTAAGCAGGATGAGCGCCATACGTTTTTCTGATCGGTTGTACTGTCATCATACTGCGATTTACGTTGCACTGTTTCGTTAGGCTTGTGGCCCCGTGCATCCGATTTCAACAGGCGTTTCTGTAGGGATGCCTTTCTTAGCCTTTCGCTGTCCCTAGCCTATCTGCAAGGCAGCAGTTGTTTGTGATCAGAGTTGTCTATCTTATGGAAGTTGTCTTACCAGACTAACGAGTCTTCACTAAACGTGTCTATAGGGTGCGGTGATGATATATGAGTTGATATATGATATGGACTGGTTTACCTGGAAGAGAGGCAGTCCAGTGTGACTGTGTCCCAGGATCTTCACGTCCTGCCAGAAACGTAGCATATGCATGTGAGTGAGGTATCTCTTTGCTCCCTTTTTTTATCTCGGCTCATCTGCAGTGATGGCACGCCTAGCATTCCCCGCCATCTGTGACGTTGTCACAATAGGGCAGAGGTGCAATATCCGCTGGACTGCATCTCTTCTGCGTCCATTGGGATGGCTGATAGCAGACAGAGGTATAGATCGAGGCAGTAGTGCATTTGGCCAGGTGCATTTCTGCTGCGCGACCGGGCCGGGCTGAAACGCGAGCCCCAGGTCCCGACCATATCGTGGCCTCCCATCACAGCGGTACTGAGATTTAGGGCGGGATTCTGGCTTAGAGACGTTCGGTCGTAGTCCCTCAGGCGGTAGCTTCGCACCATTGGCTTATCAGCCGAGCACGTAGAGCAAGTGTCAGCGACCTGCGATTCCTCTCGAAGGAGTGCATTTAACCAGGGGGCAAGCCTGGTAATGGCACGGAGATGTTGTTCGCCTGGTGTGCGGACATATCTCATGATCAAGGGGTTGCGTCTCAACAGTTCGCAGTGAGGTGGCTGCTCTACTGCTTACGACACCCCGACCGAGAACTAAGTCTTCTACTAGGGGTTTCACATCTCATCGCTGTATGGGGTTAATATCGGGCAGCTTCCCGCCCGCTTTGATCGGCGGACGGCAGAGATCTCTTTCTGCGGCTCGACCAGGTCGGGCTGGGTCACGAGCCCTAGGTCCAACCCTATCGTAGCCTCCCATCGCTGTGGTGCTGAGATTTATTGCGGGATTCCGGCTTAGAGGCGTTCGGCCGTAATCCATCCTATGGTAGCGTGGCGGCGTTGGCTTATCAGCCTAGAACCTGGACCAAATGTCAGCCAAGCCTCTCTGTTCGTAGTCTTCAGTAGTTGTTTGACTGTATGTAGGCTTGTTAGTGTGCATTGTTGTTTTTGACTTGATCCCTTCTTAACCAGTCTGTCTGCCATGTCATTGTCAGATGTATTTGAGTGACTAGGGATCCTTCGCATAACTAGTCTGACTTCATGGTATGTAATACGTTTGTTGGGATCTATAAATATGTGAATAAATTCAGGATTACAATGACCATCATCTTCCAAAGCTTGAATGGCAGGAAATGTGTCTGTAAAGATTGCGGTACTTTGGGCTTGTGATGGGAAAGCATCAAGTGGTACATAGCTACTTGCAATGATGATCATGTTGGCTACCACATCTCATTGCATTATGAATTGTATGTCAATGTTTTCTGTGATTGACAAATATTTGTTTCAGCTTCAGAATTGTGTCATTTCATTTATCTAGCTGAAACATTTTGTGCAGCAATCCTACGCGCCGTGAAGATGACGATCATGATTACTGTGTTAGCAGTTACTATTTGAAGACACATTAAACGTTGTGCGTCAACCTTAAGCTCTGTGTCAGTGTGTCTGACGACACATTAAGCATTTTATGTCAACCTTAAGCTTTTTCGAAATGTGTTTGATGAGAAATTAAGCATTTGATGTCAACCTTAAGTTCTGTGGAAATGTATGAACTATCTATGCAATAAATGTATTTTCCCGTCTGTCAGTCTTCTCATTTAAGACGACGTAATTTTAGAAGTCTAATTTCAGAATACTCACTACCATTTTTTCAGATACAACCTTTGTTCACAAAAATTATTAACACTTCTTCAGATACAACATTTGTTCAGAATACTCATCAACACTTCTTCAGATACAACCTATGTTTAGAAACTATATCATGCCCAAGAACACACTGTAGTACATAACTGACACGATCACGCAGACTATGAAAATAAACTGTGTGATCATTGGTATAAAAGCGTCTCTGGCTTCCCATATCACGTCATTGACCAGTTCTCTGTTGGAGGAAGTCCACAGCATTGGTCTGGATGCATTGACGCGCGTGTCGTATTGATAATAGACCCATGTTAATAAAGACGGGCAGGTAACTAAAGATGGCGAATATAGCGAATGCGGTTTGGATATAAATACATCTGGACCTGATGAAAGCATTTTTGAAGTGTAACGGTTTGGCAACACACATACAACGGGCTACGGCCAGAAAGGTTGTTGTTAGGACAGTCATGATGTACAGAACCATCGCACAGTCGGCAAAGAAGATGTACACCGAAAACGGGTCGATCTGAAACCATATCGTGTAATTGGTAGCCATCTCAACTACATAAAACAGTGCCGATGCGCCACGAAAAAAACATGGCGATAGTAAAACAGAGATCTGACAACGACAACACTAGAAAAGACAGTGACACCATCTTGAAGCTTAATGGCGATGAATGTCCGGATGTTGATGGCGTTACCAACCATCACCAGCGTGGAGACTGCCATCAACGTGACGCTGAAGCTACCAGCCACGATCGTGTATTGGTAGTTGTTGATCACCCCTTGGACTATTACGTACGTCGTGTTCTGCATAATGTCTCGATACTTCTAATAAACCTGTCTGCTTCTCAGAAACCGTCCTACCTGGAAATATCACAAGATTATACTGGAGTTAGAATCGTAACATTATCACGTGATGTAACAATGGCAAAGGAAAACGACACATGACCAAAACAAAGAAATTAACGGAAAATAAACTGACAGTTGTTGTCCTTTAAAAATAAATGCTTTCGTTAATAACTAATAATAACTAACATACGACTGAATAATACGAAAACGACTGTTACAATTGGAACACACGTACAGTGAGTGATCTTCGCCAGGGAGGAATATATCACTTTATATTTTGAGGAGAATTTGACACGAAACAATTAAAAAAAAACGCCAGAAAATAACAATTTAATTCCTGTTATCCCTTCTAGGAAAACGTGATTGTGTTGAAATTGACAGGGCACTGAAAAGCTTGAAAATCGTGCCGAAGTATTTATTAGTTGGACATTTACAAGTAAATGAACTTTTCACGTTTTTTCGTATTCATCTAGTGTACGACTATTTTCTGTGTAGAGAGTTTTACAATTTATTTGACATTCTTTGTTTTGCAAATTCAAGTTTATTTGGTGTCCCCTCTCTAGTTAAACCGTGTTTCCATTCCATAATAACGTACATTGTCACTAACAAGTACATCAATGTTGTAGCAGAGTCCAGGTTTCCATTAGGGTTATTCTATCTAGAATGTTACAACACTCATCCACATCATTCACGACCACACACTGCAAATAACATAGCACGCAGCAGGTGGCATATTTATTATATCATACTCGTACAACAACTATTAAAGTAAGGGCAATGAAATTACAAACAATACAAGAAATATATCTTAACTAAATAGATACACGGAGTTTATAAGCACAAACTATTGATGTTGCTCCAGACTAATCCAACCCAGTTCTAGCCACACACTGCCCTCCCCTTATCTGCACACTCAACACACTCTCAAAAACTCGTCCTGACGTTTGTATTCTGTGACACTCAGATCCCCCTCAGGCGAGTGATCTTGACATAATACATTCAATATATTCAACGTATACTCACATATTATCACACACTCAATCGGTCTGCGTATACACACGCTCTGGAACATACACCGTTCCGTCTGTGTCTACATACCACACACACATCCAGATCTCTCCTAGTCGATCTGTACACTCGCGTAACTCTTCAGAACATACATCGTTCCTTGGTGTCTACACAAACCACACGTACATCCAGGTCTCTACTAGTCGATCTGTACACTCACGTAACTCTTCATAACATACATAGTTCACACTGTGTCCTGCACGTACAGAACACATTCAGATTACTTCTAGACGCGGGGCACCCAACACACACCTTATAGAGCGACTGGCCTAGACTCAAAGGCTTGTGCTGGTTGAGCCACCCTGTTCTGTCTCACTAACATACGCAACACAACCTTTCAATCACTCTTCTATTGAGTCGGCTAGCTAAACAGACTCCTATCTAAATTATGTATGTCTCTCTCTCTCTCCGTGGCCAGTCTGCTTGAGTTAAATTTTGTCTAGTATTATATAGTCTCAAGCAGTATCAGAGCTCTCCAATGGATCTCTGGGGGATGGCCTCTGTCTGACACTCATCTCACCCTACCCAAATCGGAACGCCAGTGGTCAGTTCCTAGTCCATACCTGTACCACACATTCTTTCCCCCAACCCCGTTTTCCTTTGTTGACTTAGTATCAAGACGGGGATTGACCTTGGCGTAGTGTCGAGACGGAGAGTGACCTTAGCACACATTCAGGTACCTTTGTTCTCAGAGTCGCCGACCACATCAACCTTACCCTACATGCTCATGCTCCGACTGGAACTGTTACAATGTATGTTCTTGTCCAATTTGTATTATCCCTGATTCCACAATCAATAGTATATTCATTGCAAACGCTCTGTCACTAGTCACAAACGTGGACTAAACAAATCTCTATAGAGAAAAATCACGATCTGTGAGATGAGATGCCCCCGGAAAACAATCAACGTAACTAGGAGAGACAGAATGTGCAATGAAGAGGTGAGCAACGTTGTTGAAGCAAGACCCTGCACTGACTATATTGAATCAAGTGGTTCGGCCACCTAATGTGAAGACAATCTGACCAACTACTCATGTGCGCATATAACGCTTGGCGATCTGGTTTTAGCACTTGTGACAGCCCGAGAATATTCTAAATCGTCATGAGATGATCACTACTTCAGTGACAAGTCTGATTTTGGACACCAAACTACGGCTCACCAGGGCACCTCACGGCACAAGTGGAGAAGACAAGACAAGAGAAGACACAATTAAACGCCAATCATGTTGCAACCTGCAGAAAACTGCCTTAAGGAATTTCACTCCCCTGTGCTGGTTCATTCGGTATTCGAAAGGGGGAAGTGGGTGACTCCTTCACAATATTTTTTTAAAGTCCAAATTCACAATTTCTCCAAATTCCCATTTACTTACTTTCTTTAGGTCCTGCGGTGAAGGGGGAGATGCAGTCACCAACTTGCACACCGCTTCATCAAATACCTTACGAATGCCATTCGCTGACAGCAGCGTACCCCATCAGTCCCCCTAGCGACTGAGCAGGCATCTTTGGAAGAGTACTGGTTGCCTCCGAAGCATAAAAATAAGCACTAGGAAAGTTAACAGAACATTAACCTTCTTTGCTGTACCATAACAAGCATGCATGGACAAAAGGGAACAACTTACAACAGTCGAACTAAAACAGATTATGTCCCCACCTGTCGTGATCCTGAATAACAGGGTGCAGGAAGGCAGACTGGCTAAGTAGAAGGGATCGAAGAGTAAAGGCGAACCCGGTACCCACAAATGCCATGCTGAACTTAGATGTGTCAACCAAAAGGTGCAAATAACGAAGTCAAGCTGTGAACTATTAACACAACGCATTCCGTTCGCAGGACTACATCCTGCAACTTGCAAAGCCCTTTTAAGGACTTGGTAGCGGGAGTTTCATACTGAACAACGAAGAAGAGGTAGACAAATAATTAAAATAACTCTTACACTTGCGACACGAAATGCACGTTCAATCATGGACAACACGAAGGCTTATAGTGTTAGAGTGAAAGTTATTATTAGTGTTACTAAGAGTTGGTGTCATGGTTTTAAGAATGGTTAGGGTTAATGTTAAGGGTAGTGTTAGTGTTAGTGTCTAACTTTGCGATACCGTCACAGTAAGCGGATGTGTCAAGTTTAGCGTTACGGTTAGTTTTGATGATATGGGTAATGTTAGTATTAAGGTTATGGTTAGTATTTTGATACGTTTGAAGGTATGTGTTAGCAATAGATGGCGCCTAATTGGCTGAATTTCTAATTAACTCTAGTGTTTGGGTCTATTAAGATGGAATCGCACATAGCTTAAGCCACCCTCCAAGAATCTTGTTGTATACAGACAGTGAAGAGTTATCTAAACCAGTATAAAGACGTTAAGTTAAAATAAGTTAAATTAAAATTATGAGGGTTAGTGTAAATAGGAGGGAAGGTGTAATGATGATTGTTAGTTCAGTTCATCCCATAACCCATCAGGTCGTTGGGGCACACATGAAGACACTCCCAAAATCCCACGCCATTCCTCTCTGTCTGTCGCCGCCTATCGTATCTCACCGGGACGAAGTTCTGACCACTCAGTGATGTTGTCCACCCATCTCTTCCTTGGACGTCCTCGGCCTCTCTGTCCCGGTACAGAACCAAAGAGTATCGAGTTGGAAATCCGTTGGACCTCGCGACGTGCCCGCCATGCCATCTTTCGTCTTTTGATAGCTGTGAACAGATCTTCAAAAGGATCAATAGCGTCTTCAACTCTCTGACGTATTTATACGTTCGTGACACGATCTTTATATGTAACATTTAGGAGTTTTCTATAGCACCTCATTTCCATTGCATGTATTCTGTCCTGGATATCTGCTGTAATGGTCCAGGTCTCGCAGGCATACAGAAATATTGATAGCATTAAAGAACGCATTAGTCTAACTTTTATGCCGATGGCGAGGTGCTTGTCTCGTCATATAGGTTTCAGCCTAGTCAGCGCCGCTGTTGTTTGTGCTATTCTTGCAATTACCTCTGGCTTCGATCCCTCTTCACTGATCAATGATCCCAGATATTTGAAACATTTTACCACCTCAAGTTCCTGCCTATTTGACTCTATTACATATTTAAACCCTGCTATGCCTTTGTTTTATCTGCATTTATTTCCATACCAAAACTCAGGGCCGCTCTATTCAGTCTACCAATCAACTCCTGGAGTTCCCTTTCTGTGCCTGCCAATACATCAATATCATCAGCAAATCGGAAGTTTGTGATAAGCCTGTCACGCATTTTAACCGTGCCAACATGCCCTTTTAAGGTCGTCTACATTATGCTCTCCAAGAATATATTGAAGAGTGTTGGGAAGAGTATACATCCCTGTCTCACACCCACCGTCGTACGGAACCAATCGCCTAGCGTTCCCTCTACCGAGACTGCGATTGTCGCCTGCTCATAAAGGTTTGCAATTACCCTCACAATATCACTGTTGAACTTGGGAAAAAAACATGAAAAAAAACTAGTAAAAGTTGATTAAGGTTGAGCTTAATCAAAATTTAAAAATGGGTATGGTCAGATACCGCACCGAGACGAGAGCACAAACAAAACCTACGTTACGACCAATAGGCCTTCATCAGGGACAACAACACTGAACTAACAAATCAACATATAAGAAAAAATGGTCAACTCGTCTGTTTCAGGTGGGAGACGCTTTCTGTCTAAGCGACCGGTCGTGCCAAGTACTCGATAGAAACTGAGATTGGAGCGGTCAAACAAAAAGTGGCGGAATATGCCTGATAAGCCAAGCGTGGCCAAATAGTGGTCAAGATAGGAGAACAATGAGAAGGCCATATAAGCCGGGAGGGCGTGATATTGATATAAGAGAGGGGGGAAGAGAACTGATGGAAGAATGGGGGAGGCGGGGGGGGGGGGGGGGGGAAGGAAGACAAATAGATGGGGGCCAGTGTGAGAGTTTAAGAAAAAGTATGGAAGATATTTATACCATGTGGTTGGAGACAGCCCATACTCGAGATAAGTCTGTTCTCAAGGGCGAATCGATGACGATCGTCAGAGAAGCACGAAACTAGACCAGTGACACTGACGTCAGCCATACCCCGGTGCTCAGGACCATTGAAGTGGCTGGCAATTGGGGAACCAGTGCTGTTGCGGATGTCGTTGAGGTGTTGGCGGAAACGCTCCCGTAGTTCCATACCAGTTTCCCCAATGTAAGTCACACTTATATTGTCTCATTGTTGACCATAGCGCCGCATGCCACACTCTGTCAAACGCCTTTCTAAAGTCAATGAAGACATTTTAGAGTTGTTGTTGATGTTCTGAGTACTTCTCATTCATTAGCCGAAGATTAAATCTCTGCTTGATGGTACTCCTTCCCGCTCGAAAGCCCGCTTGTTCTTCGGCAATGATATTCTCTGCCTGTGGTTTCAGTCTGTTAAGTATTATTCTCAAGAGAACTTTACTTGGATGACTTATCGGACTGATTGTTCGATAGTTCTGACACATATTTAGGTTTCCTCATTTAGGCAGTGGTATAATTACTGATTTTGTCCAGCTGGTGGGCCACTCTCCTGTCTGCCAAATTCTATTGCAGATGTATGTCAGGGTATCAATTGTTGCCTCATCTCCCACTTGCAGGAGCTCTGCTGGGATATTATCCACACCTACAGCCTTCCCTCTCTTCAGCATTTTCACGGCTTCATATACTTCTTCCCTTGTTATCGTTTGATTTTCCTCTATCAGACTCACTTCAGGAGACATTGCATTTCATGGGTCACCTCGACCTTCATGCTTATATAGTTCCGAACAGTACTCTGTCCAGAGTTGAGCTTCTGTTATACAGTTCCCACTCTTGTCCTGAATCGTTGTATTTCGACTTTGTACAGCCCTTAATAAGTCTTTGACTAATTTATATGCCCCCTTGGCATCATTTCTTCCTAGATTTTGTTCGATATCTGCACACTGAGTCATTATCCATTCTACCATAGCCGGTTTCATCTTGGCCTTTATGTTTCCATTTATCTCTCAACATTTCTGAATCCCATCTATCGTTTTCTTCGCTATCTTCATTTGTCGTCTCTTGTCCCATAAATCCAGTATTTCTCTCGTGATCCATTGTTTCTTCTTAAACATGCACGTACCTAGAACCTCAGATGCCGTGAAGATTAATGCCGAATTCAGGGCTTCAATTATTGTCTAAACATCTGCCTCCTCGTTAAGAACGAAGAGAGATGCAAATGTTCCTCCCACCACCGCTCCAAAGGTCTCCACTTAATCCGGGTACTTCAACTTCTCCAAGTCAAATCTCAGTCTAGTTATCTCTCTTTTTAGAACTTTCTTTAGTTTGAGATGCATGGTCATCAGCACTAAGTCGTGGTCGCTCCCTATATCGGCCCCTGGGAAACTTCTTGTCTGGGCGCTATTGACGCTAGATCTGAATCTCCTTTGGACCAAAATATAGTCTATTTGACTATGAAGCTTACCTTTTGGGCTGTGCCACGTCCACCGTCTCGACATTGTATGTGGTCCTAGCGTATTCGCTACTATTAGCTTATTATAACACGCAAATTCAAGGAGTCTCAGTCCGCTATCGTTCGTGGTCACATTCCCATATGCTCCACATGTGCCTTTCCAGTCACGTATTATGTCTTCGCCAATTTTGGCATTCCAATCTTCCTGTACCACCAGTGTATCCTTCTTCGGTACCGCGTTCACCAAAGTCTGCAAGTCCTCGTAGAAGCTCTCAACCTCGCTGTCATCGTAATCTGAGGTAGGTGCATATCATTGTATCACTGTGATATTGAAGGGCTTTGCATTTAGTCGTATACTGAGCAATCGGCTTGATACTGCTCGGCAGCCGAATACACAACATGCTGTCTCTTTGTGCACCAGCATTCCGACTTCATGAAGGTGTTTGTCAGGTCTTTCACTGTAATAAAACTTGTGACCTTCTTCTGTGGTGTGTTTTCCGATATTTTTTCAACGTGCTTCGCAAATGCCAAGCATATTCCAGTGGCATCTATCCATCTCATGGGTCAGTTCTTTTATTTTCCCACTTGCACTTAGAGTTCCAAAATTCCAAGTGCACAGAATGAAATCCTCTCTTCTGAGTATTATGGTATCACCAGTTGCACACTTAACACATCCGCCCTGGTGTGGGACGGCAGGCGCGGTCCTTTGTTGACCCGGGCTGCGAACGATCCGGTAAAATAGATTTCGTTTTTGTCCACATGTGTGATTCTTAGGTTTGAAATCACCTGGCGGCGCCCATCTCCTCTCCAAGCTGCGGTGGGCCAACATCTGCATTTAACCTGCTAACGGTAACTTAAAAAAGTGGAAGCTATCTGCAGCTATGTAATATGCAAGCAGATGGGGATAAATATATACATTACGCGGGGGAAAAGGAGATGTTCAAAAAGAGAGTAGTGGTATACGTCAATTTGAACAAAGCTGGTCTGGATTTCCATTGTCTGAAAATTATGTCATGGGTAAGCTAGATGGTCAGAATTACTTTCGTTATTATAAGTGGGTTATTTTAGCACATGTCCATCACATTTAAAATTTGAGAATTCTAATCAAATTATTAGGGGTTAGAACTGCCTATCGTGTAGTAGCAAGAGGTCCCAGGAAAAGGTGGATATATGGGAAGAATAGGGAAAGGGGGGGGGTCAAGAAATGGGCAAAGAAACGTCGAACGGTGACAGGAGCTGCTAAACAGTATGGCGACAGAAGTACCACGTGACATTCGGGAATCATGGGCATGTTGGGCGGGTAGAGCATAGAACGGAGCATAAGAGACAGATAATAACTGAAACACAAGTCATTACAGAGAGAACTGGCCGGTACGTCGATTGTGATTTCTAGGGCATTGCGCTTCATTGTCTGTTGAAAAGGACAGTATCCTAACCTTAGTGCACGAAAGAGATTTGTTAGAAAGACATTTTGAAGGCTTGACTTCACAGCGAAAACTCTGAAGCTGTTGTAACTTCGGTCTGGTTAATGAAGTTCCTGATCGGTTTCAGATGGTGAATTCAAGGGTATCACCAGGCGCCTTTTAGACAAAGCAGTAGTCTGGACACCAGTAAGTGTGAACGTCTCATAAGTTTGTAAGGTGTGGACCAAGACACCTAACACGTGTCTCGAAACTGTCCGTGTCAGACTAGTCTGGCAAAAATCCACTGAAATAAGCTAAGGTGTGCCACATACATCAGGAATCACATCCCTTAACGATGTAGCCTAAATCCACAGGGAGAAAATCGCAAAACACATGGGACATATCTTTTGTTCCACAGCGAAAACTACATGGACGGAAGCTTTCAGTCTGTCAAAGTCATGCTACCAGAGACGAGGAACAGCAGATCCTGAACTAATTAGTTATTAGTTGCTATTGTAAGGGAGAATAAGGACAAATATGATCTGTGATACGACTGGGTTGATATCCATTGGTACCATTCAGTTAATTACTGACCTCAGATAAGTTTAGTCATAGATAGATAGATGAAGCTAGCGTCTGGTCAGGCAAAACACACTGATCAAACAATGTTAGCCAGGGTCTGGAGAAATATACTGGCCAAGACCCTCACCTGACCTCCTCATTGGTCGTGCTGGAAACGGGCTGTTGTCGAGGACAAGAGTCTGACTAACAAGGTGAGGTTCGATGCGATCCCCGTAGTAGTAAGTGACACGCAGATGAAGACAAGCATTACACAACCGCCTGGAGGATCCCGGTTCACTTCATCAGCACGCTTGGGATGTCAGGAAAGCTACAACATTCTGCCACAAATTCCGTCCTTTTCAGAGCGCACAAAATGGTTACCAACCCACTTGGGCATTAACAACCAATCATTAAAAAATAAAAGATGTGGATGAACAGATAATTAAAATAAATGATTAACCATGTTTTTATTTTGAAAGTATCAGTTTTCGTGTTGTTGTTTTTTTGGGTTTTTTTTTTTTTTTGTGGTTTGTTTTGTTGTTGTTGTCGAGGGGAAATAATTCATGTTAGGGAGATACGTTGGCTAACCGGTGTGGTAATCACTGCTACAGTGGGTTTAATGTTAAGGTTACTGTTAGCGTTAGTGGTAGTCCCATCATGTGCATAGGTCAAATTCATAATTAATAATCCATCAAAGCAAAATTGATCAACATATTTAAACTTGACCTAAAACACAATGGGAAGAGAGTCTGGGTATTGATTGACAATTTGTCTGGAAACAGAAAGAGAACAAATGCTAAGCCAGTGATAGACAGTAGAAGAATAATAACTCGGCCAGAAAGAAGCAGAGCAATTCAACCAGTACTTTGTCTCTGTGAACAGAGCAGGAAAACTTTCTTAATTGAACAAAGAACGTCTAGGACACTAGAAACGTCAAGACAAAGCCCCACCCGCTAGTGCCTTCATATTTGAAGCTGACTTTAGTTTGCACGAATTACAAGGTCTGAAGAAATTAAAACCTAGAATGTCTCCTGGGTCAGACATGATCCATAATGAAACGATAACTCACCTGGGTTCATTGAGGAAAGAAACAGTCCTCAAGTTAATACACCTGATTTGGAGAAATGGACAACTTCCCAAAGACTGGAACATGTTATCCTCATTCTGAAAGACAAAAAACCTCCAGATGAATCAAAAATATATCGTCCCATCTCATTATCATTATGCTTTGGAAAATATGCAGAAAGAATGATAAATGCATGCCTTTACTGGTTCCTTGAGAGTTCAGAAATATATCCTTTTTCATGAACAGGAAGGCTTCAGAAAAAAGGTGGCACAGAAGACCAGCTTTTCAGGTGTACACAGAAAATCCACGATGGGTTCCAAAATAAGAAACATACAGTAGCAATCTTCTTCGACTCACAACAGGCTTATGATCGAGTATGGAGAAAAGGTCTCTTGATGGAGATAAATGACGTTGGGATTAGCCGAAAGCTGTATAACTGAATAACATATTTCCTCATTGACCGAACAATCCAGACAAAGATGAACAATGCAGTCTCCTCTAAAAAGTCTTGGAGGAAGACTTACCGCTGGGCTACGCTTTGAGCTGCATCCTTTTTCTTATCTATTTCAATGACCTGGCCAAGCAAATCAAAGCTAAAAAAGCCATTTATGCTGATGATCTGGCAATAAGGCAGAACCATGAAAATGTAGAAAGTGCAACACAACGATTAAATGGAGACCTGAGAAGTCTGAGGTTCGGCAAACAGAAATTGTCTAGAAAGAAAGCGTTTATATATCTTGAAGCCACTTTTGACCGACAGCTCAGCCTCAAGAAACATGTTCAAAATGTTTTTAAAAAGCGTTCAGGCGGCTACAATTATTAAAGAGGCTCGCTGGTACAACATTATTATCAAACGAGGACATTCTGAGAGACTTCTATTTAGGATATGTATGCTCTGCTTTAGAAAGCAGCAGTGCACTCCTGACAAAATACTCACAGACTAATGTAGAGTCCCTGGACAGAGTGCAGAACAATGTCCTGCACCTTATTTGGAGAGCAATGTGGTCAACACCCACTGTTGCAAGTGAAATTCATGTGAATTTGGAACAACCTGAGATACGAAGAGATGTGGCGGCTATCGAAGTATATGAGAGGAGTAAAAGAATGAGCAAAGACCAACAAATTGAAGTCTTGTAGAACAATGCCAACAAATGCAGAGAAAAAAACAAAAGTCAGTTCACCACCACATCAGTAAGATTAAAGACAGATATCAAGTCCCAACAAACAAACAAAAAATACAAGAAACACAGAGAGCAACATAAACTTTACCACTACATACATGTTTTAAAATGCCAGAAATTCAAACAAAACTTACAGATACTACAACTATATGTGCTGATCCAGTCAGTCTTATGAGAGCTACACCGAGAAAGATTGACACCTACCCAAAATAAAGGATACATGTCTATACTGATGGATCTGCTTTTAAGGACACCATTAAAGCAGCATTTGGAATCTACATAAAGTATCCAGGCAGAACATCTGATGAGCTGTTTGATGCCTGTGGGGAGATATGTTCAAATTACGAGGTAGAAATAACAGCATTGGAAGTAGCTCTGTACCACTTGTGGACTGTATTTGATGCTTTCCCATCAAAAGCCCAAAACATTGTAATCTTTACAGACTCATTATCTGCCCTTCAAGCTCTGGAAGATGGTGGTCACTTAAGGCCTGAACTTACCCAAACATCCCCAGATACCAAACTACTTTTCACATCCCATGAAGTCAGAAAAGTCATAAAATGGCTCACTGCTCGTTCAAATACACATGGCTATGACAAGGCAGACAGACTGGCTAAGAAGGGACCAATTCAAGAATAACAATACACACCAACAACCTTACAGACAGTTAAACAACTGAAGACTGCGAACAAAGAGTCCTGGCTGAATAAAAGGGCAATGGGAAATACCGGTAGAGGAATCTACAAACGATGTCGTCACCCCAAATCCCAAAGACAACATCAACCTCCCGAACAAGAGAGACCAAAGCACCACTTTCCGACTTCTCACTCAACATATACAACGTAACAGTCATGTTTATATAATTCAACTAGAACTTTTATCAGAGTTCCGGCTGTACATATTTCCTTATGAAACTGTTAAGCACATCTGTTTTTAATGTCCGTCGGTTCCGGGTGTTGGGAAAGAGTTTCGTGTGTGAAACTGTTGAACATCATTTTTTTTACTGTCCGGCGCTGCCAGTGGTAGAAAAAAACTTCTTACTTCGAGGCCAGACAAATGGAATCATTTGTACGGAACTAAATAACAGCTTACAAACACTTGCAGATACCTCTATATGGCATTTGGTCAAAGGGCAGGAGCTCTTAGGCCGCTGGATCAATAACCAGTGGTAGTCACGAATGGTAACGTTAGTGGTACGATTAGTGTTCAGATTAATTTTAGGGTAAGTGGTAGTCACAAATGTTATGGTTAGTGGTAGGATTAATGTCAAGATTAATATTAGGGTCTGTGGAAATCACGAATACTTTGATCTGTTGTAGGCACTAATGTTAGGGTTAGTGGAAGGATTAATATTAAGATCAGTGTTCGGGTTAGTGGTAAGCTTTGTGGCAGGGTTAGTGTAAATGTTAGTGGTAGAGTTAGTGGCAGGGCTAGTTGCAGAGTTGGTGTCAGTGTTAGTGGCGGGATTAACGCGGGGCTAAAGACGTGGATAATGACAGAGTGGGGATAGTTGTTGGGGAATAGTGGCATGATTAGAGATATGTTTCGTGTTATATGTATGGTCTGTGTAGACTCAGTGTGTACGTTGTGTGACTTGGATGGCTTATATATGTTTTGTGTGAGGGAAATAGCTCAGCATACATACTCAGAAAACCACATGTTCCTACAAACTCAAGAAACCACATGTTCATACAAACTCAAGAAACCACTTGTTTACACAACCTCAAGAAACCACCTGTTTACACAACCTCAAGAAACCACATGTTTAACCAAACTCAAGAAACCACTTGTTTACACAACCTCAAGAAACCACATGTTTAACCAAACTGAAGATACCACTTGTTTACACAACTTCAAGAAATCACCTTTTTACACAAACTCAAGAAACCAGATTTTTACACAAACTCAAGAAACCAGATTTTTACACAATCTCAAGAAATCACCTTTTTTACACAACCTCAAGAAACCACATTTTTACACAACCCCAAGAAAAAACATTTTTACACAAGCTTACGGAACCACCTGTTTACACAAACTCACGATTCCACCTTTTTACACAACTTCAAGAAACCACATGTTTAGATAACCTTAAGAAACCACCATTTACATAACCTCAAGAAGCCACCCGTTTACATAATCTCAAGAAGCCACCACTTTACACAACTTCAAGAAATCCCATGTTCACACAAACTCTAGAAACCACCTGTTTACACAAACCCCAGAAACCACCTGTTTACACAAACTCAAGAAGCCACCTGTTTACATAACATCAGTATATATGTTGCTCTTTTTATGTATTCAGAGATCAACATTAATAGGCGTGCCATAGAATCCCCTTTTACTAGTTGTTGTTACTGTATTAATGACATTATCACTGTATCACTTCCAGACACTTTGTCTCAGGAGGGTGATGAATGTCAAATGGCAAGACAGGGTCACGGACACTGCTGTTCTTAAGAGAACCTGTATCCCTAGCATTGATACCATCATGATGCAATCACAGATTCGATAGGCCTGTCATGTGGTTCGCATGCCAGACTATCGGTTGCTAAAAATAATCTTTTATGTCGAGATGCAGAATGGCGAACGCTCACAACAAGGCCATAAAAAGCGATTTAAAGACACTAAAAACATCTTTAAAAGCATCAGCTTAATCCTCAAAACATGGGAAGATGCTACAAAAGACTGTACAGCCTGGCGTACAGCTCTCTGCAGAGGAGCATTGTCATGCGATGCTTCTAAAAAGACTGACAGAAAAACAAAGAAAGGTCAGAAAAGCCCGTAAAATATCAATCTCACGAAGCGAACTTTCCATGCCCTCACTAGCCTGCCAGTATGCAGATACCAAATCGGATTTGTCAGCCACCTCCGCACCCATCCACAAATCGGAGGTACAGAATACTCGACTGGAAGGACTGGCCAAACTGAACAAGGTAAGGTTCTCATCACTCGTGATGTCTTTCTCTCTATCTTTCTCTCTTTGGTAATCTGTTTTTCAATTATATTGTGTTAATCTCCGTATGTGTCTCAATTATATCGCCTAGACAATCTATGTTAATGACATTCCCAACATATCATCTTCTGCTTCTTAACCTAGTCTCATTTTCCACTCAGTAAAGACAACATAATCTAGTGTGTTATACTTCATGCAACACATCAGTATCGGATTACTTGACTACTACTGTTCAACTAACATAGCCTCCTTAACAAACCATCTCCAACGACAACAACCGTCATATGACCCACTGTCCGTTTAATGAAGTCCATTTAACAAACGATCTCGTACAACAGTACTCTCCATGTAACTATTTATTCATTTAAAGAAGTCTGTAACACTGTCTCCCAAATGAAAGTAACTGCCTTGCGATCACTGTATCTAATCCACAGCGTGGCGACCGATAGGACAACAACTCCTAAACTTAGAGTTGTACTTGTAGTAAATGAAGACGTTGATGCTGGAGTTGAACATCTGGAAAATCTCTGCCATGCTCAGAGTCACCAGGTACATGTTGTGCAGGTGTGAGTCAATCTTTAAACCTGGTTCAACGATTCCCGCAATGTTGAAAATAATTTTGGGCATATTACAGACGATGTACACACATGAAATGAGCGCTACCTGCTGGACCACCTGCAAGTCTTTCTTGCTCAGTTTAATTGTGTCCTTTGTATTTTCAGACAACTTGCTCTCCACAAGAGATATGGACGTCGAGGACTGTCTGAATTTATTGGATTCCCTGAGGTTGCTGGCCATAACAATAACGCAGACTATTACCACAAACTGTGTGGTGATTGGTAGAAAGGTGTCTCTGGCTCCCCATACCACATCCTTGACCAGCTCTCTGTTGGAGGAAGTCCACAACATTGGTCGGGTGGCATTGATGCGCGTGTCGAATTGATTCAACAGACCCATGTTCATGAAGATTGGCAGGTAGCTAAAGAAGGTGAATATAGCAAATGCGGTGAGGATTAAAATACATCTGGACCTTGTAAAAGCATTTTTGAAGTGTAACGGTTTGGCCACACACATACAACGGGCTACAGCCAGAAAGGTTGTCGTTAGGACAGTCATGATGTACAGAACCATTGCACAATTCGCGAAGAAAATGTACATTGTGTACGGGTCTACCTGAAACCATATCGTGTACTTGACAGCCATCTCAATTGCGTAAAACAGCGACGAAGCGGCACGAAGGAACATGGCGAGAGTGAAACAGAGATCTGACAACGACAACACTAGAAAAGATACAGTGACACCATCTTGAAGCTTCATAGTGATGAATGTCCGGATGTTGATGGCGTTACCAACCATCCCCAGCGAGGAGACTACCATCCACGAGACGCTGAAGCACCCAGTAGCGATCGTGTACTGATAGTTGTTGATCACGCCTTGGACTATCACGCGCACGTAAATGGTCGAGTTCTGCATAATGTGTGGTTGCTTCTAGTAAACCCGTCTGCCTCTCAGAAACTGTGCTACCTGGAAATATCACATTATGATCATAGTGTTAGAATGCTCACTTAATCAGTTGATTCAATGATATAACAAAAACACGACACATGTTAAATATCATACACTAACAGTAACTACTGCCAAGCGACATTTTTCCCATTGCTAAGGTAGTCGAGAGGTTTAGAAGGCTGATGACTACAGCCCTCTTCGCCACTGCTGTTGTCACGTCGTATGCTGGCTATGTTTGTTTATTTCACCCACAACAGAAAATCAACATATGTGATAACGATGATTCGAACTGCTGCCCTCTTTGTCGGCAGTCAGGCCTGGAAACCATTCGGCCACGCGCTCCTCTAATTCGGACTAACAATAACAAATCGATTATAAATGGAGTTTCGAATGGGATTTATGCTCAACTTCATTCGTGATTTTAGTCATTTCAACTTGACCAATCTACCTTTTTGTAGACGTATCTCTTGTAGCACGGTTGAAACTAAAGAATAAGCCAACTGTTAATTGCAATACACCGATTTTGAAAATAAAAGATTTTTTCAGTAGTCAGACCAGACCACATTCAAGATAACAGAAGTTCATAATGACAAGAAAGATTGACAGAAAATGACAATACAATTGTAACCATGACTACGAGTAAATAAATAGGGCACAAAGAAAATTAAGGGAAACTGGAACGGATTCTTTGTTGCCTTACAATTTAGGAAGACTCGAAGACGCTGAAGGTATAAGAACAGACGTTTAAAAAAGCATGGCCCGTTTATGATCGATGAAGTTGGGTAGACGTAGAAGAACAACACAAATAAAACGAAACTAGAGTACTCAATAGTAAACATTTGTATTAATCAGTAAATAATACAAGTAGGTACAATTTATTATATCAACAGATTAACAGAAGAGTCAAATATAAACCGCATTGTGTTGCAGATGAAGAGTATGTGTTTTCTGATATTGTTCGCCCAACCTCAGAAAACCACCAGCTCGCTAAACTAGAAAATCGTTAACCCTACTTTCTACCTGGGGTTCTCTAGACCAATCAATGGCCAGGCTTTGTTTACGTGTTGATATAATCAGACCTCGGCAACAAAAGGAGATATCGTCTGACACCTGAACAAAGAACACAGCATCGCAACATCTCCTGATACGCTAAGAATAAAGCGGTTATTAAATATAATGCCGATATATGAGAATATCACAAGCAGTTATTCTATTTAAATGATTTGATAGCAAAATCGATGGTCTAATCGTATCTTAGCTCGTGCATAGAGGAAATATGTGACGTTAGCAGATGTTGACTTGATTGTAAAACAATCTAGTGAGTAAGTAGAAGGATTGAGATGATTTAGTTTGGCATGTTTATATTATGGTTTACAATCTAGAACACATGAGCTATTCAACAGACGTGTAAATGATATTACTCTTCAACAGGCCCATGAGTTCAAGTATTTCGGTAGTATTTTTTCGACAGTGAAGTCGAGAATAGGTGCCATAAAGTATCTGCGGTAACTTTGTAGCTGTCATCACTGCTTATGCACTCGAACATTCGTTTGGCAGCAAAGCAGCAACTGATATAATCCGTCTTTTAATATTCATGAACATGGTCCGAAACAATTTTATACTAAACTGCATGTCAGATCCAAATGATGTTTTGCATGTAGTCTTAGAATATCTATGACATTAAGAAAATATCCTTTTCTCTAAGAAATTGTATGTATTTTGAAAAATGTATTCATTAGCTAATATAAAAACAAACTAAGTGAATGAACATAATTTTAACATGTTTAAGGTACACAGTCGTGGTGTTTAAAAAATTTATGTTTTGACATTCAAATACGCTGAGATAAAAACAAATTCCCAATTATTTCGTCGCACAAATTACACACTTTGTCGAGTTCGGAAAACAGCCAAGGTCATATTCATGCGAAAGTGTAGTTCAGATATAGGCCTATCACAATATTATAGTTTGTGGGTCGTTATTAGGACATATTGTTGCGTTTTCAAAAGTTACATTGATATCAATTTCAAAATGAGTTTGAAATGTACATTTATAACTATGCAGAAGGTCACCGTTTTACTATACACGTTTTTCGCAGGGAAACTAAGATTGGGCGTTTATTTTGAGACATTCATGACCCAGAAAAAAGAACGCAAAGGCGCTTGGTCTGGATAGATCATCCTTTTACCGTTGTCAAAAAACATTTGATTTTTAAACTGCTGAAAAAAAATCAACTTGTTACTCTCCGGAAACTAAAATTAACATTGCAATCCGACTGCAATTTTGAAATTTTCAAAAGTACTCTTTGGAAAACTGTAAGAACCGCTGGCTTTACATTGAGGAAAAATTCAGGTGGCAGGAATATTATAGGTGAAACGTCACATTTGATTGCTGACAGAAGCAAATACATGAATCATATACTTTAACGACGAAGATAAGGCTATGCTATTGTATACTTGGACGAACCCTTGGTCAATGCTCACACCTATGGTAAAGAATGGTGGACGAACCCTTGGTCAATGCTCACAACACCTGTGGTAAAGAATGGCAATCAGTTGACGGTGAACAGAAAAGACAAATTTCAAGTAGCAAAGGGCAGCGCATTATTGTAACGTGTGCCGGAAGCTGTGATAAATAACTTATCCATGGCGTTGAACTTATTCTCCAATCAAAATGACTACCAGACTACCACACTGAAATGAATTGACAAATTTCCAGGCACTCGATGACGAATTATATGCTTATGATAGACAGCCATGCCTAGTAATGGATAATGCATCATTTCACAAAGCAGTATCAGAGGAAGACAAAGTACCAACTGCATGAAATACAAAAGTTCAAATTAGGACATAGATAGCTAAGGAAAAAGTGAATTCCGCCACGTATTTGAAGCCCGGCTCGTTGCAGCTTGTGAGGAAGACTAATAAGACAAATGTGTATCATATTGCCAAATCATTGAAGAGTACGCCACACTTCTCTGCAACTAACTGCATTTCTAGACCCTATAGAAATTGTGTGAGCTAAATTCAAAAGTCGCCGAACAGAACAGGACATTAAAAATATGTGATGTTGAAGTGCTGTACATAAAGGACAACACAAACAATCAATTACTTTTTCAAGACGTAAAGGAGATACTCCTCAGAACAAAATAAGATGAGAAATTAAGCTGCGTACTGTATAAATCTTAAAATTTAATATCACTTCTTTGCAATGATTCTAAAATATCAAAGGAATTCGCCAATATACAAAATTCATAGCATCTAGGGACTAAATAATATAATTGTTTTAGCGTCATGGATATTCTAAGGTTGCATGCGAAAAATCATTTGGATCTGACATGCAGTGTAGTAGAAAATTGCTACGGTCCTTGTTTATGAATTAAAAGACCGACTATAACAGTATATTTATGCCGATTCGGTGCTGCCATTAGCCCCTTAACGGCCGCCCTCTCAACTCACTCCGGTGTTTGTGTCGTTTTCCGATGTTCGGTGTTTCCTGTTCGGATTATATTTTACAACTCCTTCACCAGGTGGTATCAGGGACTTTATTCTGTGGAATTGATGTGCTTTCGATCGGTTATCCTGTTTGTTATGTTGCATTTCATGTCTGGTTGAAGACGTGGGAGACCAGTCCATGATGGAGGTCAACGCTCCGCTTAACTGCACGCCAGATTTCAATTCGGGTTACCGCAACTCATGAAGATTTCTACTCGGACTAACGCCAACTTCCTCCTGTCCGCCCCTCCCTCCACCGGAGATTGCACGATACCTCTTCCAACCTCGTATTCTCAGCACAGCAATGGTCACGCTGACCAAAAGGTGGACACAATCAGAAATTGGCGGAAGACACGGAAAAACAGGGAGTTTGACACGGACAGACATGGAAGGCCTGGCACAAACATTGCTTTAATACGCTCCTCACAGTCCTCATCCCAAGGCAGCGGAGTACTCGGCTCCACCTGGGAAGTCTGTAGGGAGGATTTCGGTCGACACGCTATGCATGAACACAACTTCAGCAGTTGGACATGGTCGTGGTCGATCGACACAACGGGCCTTTAACGCCTACGCGAATATTATTATCATGTGCTACCATTGCCAAACATACCTGTCCAGAGCGCGTGAGAGCAGAATTTCAAGGTATGAAATGAAGTGTTTGAGGAAAGTCAGCGGTGTTAGCAGGAAAGTCAGAATGCAGAACGTCGACATTCGAATTATGGTCGACACTACGTCTTGTTCATAATACATTTCCAGGCACAAAATTAGTTGATTTGGTCATCTCATTAGAATACACACACATCAACTGCCACTGATTGCCTACAGCTTTGGTACTTCTGGCTACAGTCAGATGAATTAATGACTTTAGAGTGATTGTGCAGCGACACGGCACACATTGACCGACGCAACGCACTTGGCGCAGGACAGACAACTCAAGCTCCCGATGTTGCTCAACGGCGTAAGTGAAATAAAAGTAATTATTCAATATTAAATTAGCTTTGTTATCTTCTGTTGAGTTGTGTTATATTATGTTGTCTTAAATTATATTACATTATGTTACGTTGTTATAATATGTTGTATTTGCTATGATATATTATATTGTGCTATATTGCTTTATCGGTAAGTTTTGTGGTTGTTTTATTATATTGAATTATTTTAATTATGTTATGTTCAGTTTGTTATGGAGACCGGACGTCATTTAATTATACTGAGGTTTAACACATGCATAAATTTAACCTTTCGGTAGATGGGAATAATATGTTGCTTTTTTACGTAGTTCATTGGTTGTACACAATCCTAATTTGTTCAGATCAGATCTCTGCATGAGCTTCCAAGACGCCCAAACAATTGAGCGAAGCCACAAACGTCACAAGTCACAAATGGGTCTCATAACCATCAAGACGACCCGTGCTAGCCCTACTGCATGCATTTACATAACACAGAGCTGAACCTCGGTTGTACACTTTAAAACAAAATTGAAATTCGTAAAACATGACTAGCAGTAATTTCTAATAAAATTTAAAAAATCAGTTTTGTTGTTGCTTTTCAATACCCCCCCCCCCCCCCCCCCAATGTGTATGTTCCCTCTGTTGAGGGCCCTGAGAATGGCGTCACGTGGTATATTGTTACAGCGTTCCTTACATTTCGAGCGTGCTGCAGTTCTCCAGGCAGTTGTGATATACTTGGCTTTTTGCGTGATGCTCTCTACTACGAGGATCACGTCAATCCATATTTTGTCAGTCAAACTACCTGGGAACGCTTCATAGAAGTGAAAAATAGTGGTCTTGGTCAGTATATTGTGCCTGACCCTGACGCGGCGACTTGGTCAGTATGTTGTACCTGACCGGACTAGCGTCTAAGTACTCCAAAAACCGTTTTTAAACCGTCAGATATAATGCCCTGAAAATCAGAAAAATAAATAAAACGAAGCTGCAGGCGGACAAAAGATCACAAACGACACAAATAAAATATATGTAATAGCTCAGTCACCACATCAAGACTAACAACATGCAATGACACCTACGTTTCCTTCGCAATGTCTTTTACGGTAACAAAAAAAATTACAAAAACATCTAACAAATGAGGATACAAAACAAGGTGCAAAATAAGGAGATATAAGTTAACAGTCATACCTGGCAGTGGCCAGGAAAGTGTGAGTCACGGCGTGAAAGCTGTGACAAAAATTGATTAAACAGAAAAGGATCAACATGATTTCATGGAGACAAAAAAACAAACACACAAAACATATGAAAATACAGTTCTTTGTACTGGTCAAGAAGACTTTATAGAGTCTGTATAGAACCAGTTTTTTTTTATCTCCACTTGTTCGAAAAACTATACTCTTCCAATTTTTTCTTGAATGTATTAATTGACCCTGCCTCTACTATTTCACATAGCAATGCATTCTAAGAATTTTCGACTCTCCGACTAAAACAATATTTCTAGTTTGAATCTAATCTGAACCTTTCTTTAATTAGTTTGTAGTTGAGTCCACAAGTTCCTGTAGGCGGCTGTACTTTGAAAAACGTTTTAGTCTAATTTATCCTTTTCGTTGATTATCTCATAAATATGTTGAGTCATCTCACATTCTTCTCTTTTCTAGACACTGTAGGCCTGTTGTTCCGAGTTTTTCCACATAACTATAACTCATGAATTTTACTATTACTTCTGTTGCTCTTCTTTGTATCTTTTCCAGAATGTTTAAATCCCATCTACAATAATCCTTCTCTCCGCAGCTTAAGTCTTGTTTTGTTTTTGTCCTGGTGCAGTTACTGAGTATTTACTTGTATATGTTGTTGTCCTAGTACAGTCACTGAGTCATTACCTGTACATGTTTTTGTTCTGGTGCTCGAACATGCGCCTTTACCTTTATATCTTTTTGTCCTGATGCTCGAACTGAGCCATTAACTTTATTTGGTTTTTGTCCTGGTGCTCGAACTGAGCATAAACTTTATATGTTTTTGTCCTGGTGCTTGAACTGAGCCATTAAATTTATATGTTCTGTCCTGGTGCTCGAACTGAGCCATTACCTATTTATGTTTTCGTTCTGGTGCGCAAACTTAATATAGTGTTTTTTTTTTAATGAAAAATTAGTAAACACAGAATGCACAATGAAACGATATTGAGATTAAACTGATATCATCTAGAAATTACATTGATAGCACCTAGAGATCACATTGATATCACTAAGAGATCACATTGATATCACCAAGAGATTACATTTATATCATCTAGAGAATACATTGAAATAATCTAGAGATCATATTGAAATCACCAAGAGAATACATTGAAATAATCTAGAGATCACATTGATATCACCAAGAGATCACATTGATATCATCTAGAGATTACATTGATATCACCAAGAGATTACATTGATATCATCTAGAGAATACATTGAAATAATCTAGAGATCATATTGAAATCACCTAGATATTACTTTGAGATCATGTTAGATTACTTTGAGATCACACTGACTACATTAAGAGCACACCTACATCTCACTGAAAGTATACTGACTGCATTAAGAGCAAACCCACATCACATTGAGATCTGACTAAAATCACATTGAAGTCACACTCACACCCGCATTGAAATCATATTTAGGTTACACTTCCTTCACTTTGAGATTACATTCACTACACATTGAGATCACATTGAGATCACAATCACATACCATTCAAATCACATACACATCACAGTGAGAACACATTCAGATCATACTCACAAAATATTCAGATCACATTCACATCACACTCATTGAGATCGCATTTAGATAGATCCCTTTAACAGCACATTATCATAACATTGAGATCACATTAAGATCACACTAACATCACATGTATATAACATTGAGATCACACATACATCACACTCATATTCAATGGAGATCACATGCACATTCTATTGAGATCACGCTCACATCCTACATACATCCAAATTAGATGGCACTCATATCCCTTTGAGATCACATTAACATCCCACTCCCATCACATTGAGATCACAATCACATTGTATTAATATTACACGCACATACAATTGAGATCACATTTAGATAAAACTCACATCATATTGAGATTTCATTAAATTCACACTCACATCACACTCACATCACACCCTATTGAGATGACACTTACGTCAAATTCAGATCACATTTACATCACACTCACAAGGAGATCACACTCATGTCAAATTGAGATTACACACGCATCACATTCACATTGCAGTGAGGTAACTTTCACATTACATTGAGATCACAAACACATCCAACTCACATGATATTGAGATCCTATTCATATCACATTGAGATCACGCTCACATCATATTGAGATTACACTCGCATCACAATCTCCTTACATTGAGATCAAATTAACATCCCATTGATATCACACTCACATCGCATTCACATCACATTGAGATCACATTGATATAACACTCATATCACATTGAGATTACATTGATATTACACTTGCATCACACTCAAATCCCATTGAGATCACATTGATATTACACTCACATCAAATTGAGAGAACACTCCCATCACATTGAGATCACAGTCACATCACAATGAGATCACATTCACATCACATTGAGATCACACTTACACACGCTCCCATGATATTTAGATCACACTCCCATCACATTGAATGCACACTCACATCACCTTCAGATTTGCATTATGATCACACTCACATGACATTGAGATCACATGCATATCACACTCATATCAAGCTCACAATACACTCACATGTGATTGAAATCACACTCGCATCACATTGAGATCCAAATCAGATCATATGGAGATCTCATCGACATAAAACTGACATCAAATTGAGATCACATTCACATCACGTTGAGAGTACACTCATATCACAATCAAATCACATTGATTTCACACTAGTATCACACTAACATATCAATGAGATCATAATTACATCACACTAATGTCCCACTGAAATCACATTCAAATCTCACTCACATCACACTCACATCACATTGAGATCACACACACAAGACAGTCAAATTGAGATCACACTCACATCACCCGCACGTCTCACTGAGATTATATTTGCATCACATTAACATTACGTTGATATCACACTCACATCACATTGAGATCACATCCACATTGCACTCGTATCACAATTGAGATCGCATTTGGATCACACTCGCAGCACATTGAGTTTACATTAGGATCACATTAAGATCACAGTCTCATCTCATTGAGATTACACTGACATCACAACGGGATCACATTATCACACTCAAATCACATTCTCGTCACATTGAGATCAACTATATCACAATGAGATCACACTAACATCACATTGAGATCATACTCACATCACACACACGTTGAGATCACACTCACATCGCATTGAGATTTCACTCGAATCATACGCAAGTTACATTGAGATCACACTAACATCGCACTCACTTCCCATTGAACTCATATTGAGATCACACCCACATCCCATTGAGATTACACCCACATCCCATTGAGTTCACGCTCACATGCACTCACATCGCATTAAGATCACACTGAAATGACATAGAGAATACGCTCACATCACACTCATATCACATCCACATAACATTGACGGCACGCTCACTTCACACTTACATCATATTGAAATCACATTGAGATCACACTTACATCACATTGAAATCTCACTCATGTCCTACTCACATCCCGTTGAGATCCCATTCACATCCCACTCACATCCCATTAAGATCACACTCGCATCCAATTGAAATCAGATTCACATCCCATTCACATCACATTGAGATCTCACTTACATCACATTGAAAGCACATTCACATCATAATGACAGCACACTCAGATAACATTGAGATCACATGTTCATAACACTAACATCCCATTGCGATTACATTAATATCACACTTACATCACATTGAGATCATGTGTCAGTAGGATCACATTTAAATCACAATCACATTAAGATCACATAATGATCACACTCACATCACACTCAAATCACATTGAGATCGCACCCCCCCCCCCCCCCCCAATCACAGTCACATCAAACTGAGATCACATTTAGATCACATCGACATAACGCTGAAATCAAATTGAGATCACATTCAAGTCACACTCACATCGCACTCACTTCCCATTGAACGCACATTCAGATCACACTCACATCACTTTGAAGTAATACTAACATCCCACTCAAATCCCATTGAGATCACAGTGACATACTACTTACATCACATTTATATCACACCCACATCCCACTCACATCCCATTTAGATCAAACTTACACGCCATTGAGATCACACTCACATCCCACTCACATTACATTTGAGATCACACTCGCATAACATTGAGAACACACTCAATTCACATTTAGAGCAAACTCAAATTGTATTGATATTACACGTTCACATTACGATTATATTAAGATCACACTCACATCACATTGAGATCACTATAAGATCACACTCACATCACATGGAGATCACATTCATATCACATCGAGAATACGCTCACATCACACTCATATCACATCCACATAACATTGACGGCACGCTCACTTCACATGTGAACTCGCAGCACATTCAGATCACACTCACATCCCATTTATATCACTAAAATCCCACTCAGATCCCATTCAGATCACATTGACATCCTACTTACATTACATTGAGATCATACCAACATCACATTTAAATCACACTTACATCCCATCGCGAATACACTCATATCACATTGAGAACACACTCAATTCACATTGAGAGCAAACTCAAATCTTATTGAGATCACACGTTCATCACATTGAGATTACATTAAGGTCACACTCACATCACATTGACATCACACTCACATCATATGAAAATCGCACTCTCATCAACTTGAGATCACTATAAGATCATACTCACATCACATGGAGATCACATTGGGATTACACTCGTATGACATTGAGATAACACTCACATCACATTCACATCACATCACTTTGATATAACCCACCCCCCCCCTCCCCCCCCCCCCATTGAAATCACACTGACATCACATTGAGATCACACTCACATCACACTCACATCACATTGAGGCCAGATTCACATCATATTGAGATCACACTTTAATCAAATTGAAATCACACTAGAATTGAAAAGATGAAAATACTTGTAGAATCTGCAACAAAACCACAGTCTGCGGCCATCAGCTGAATATCACATAAACTATAAACATCGTACAACCATGCATCCAACACGCCATTCACTAATACAGGGCCCCGATATGGTATTACCTTGACCTTCGTGGGGCCCACCAAACAAAAGCGCTATTTAGTAAAGTGACTCACACTTCATCCCAGATGGCAGAGTCTGTTGTGGTACTACCTTGACCTTTGTCCCGTCACATTACAAAATCAGAGTCCCGGTACAACCTTGACCTGTACATATATCTGACAAGTGTGACTAATCTTATACACGTAATCAAGCTGCAGTCGGATGTGTCGGATCGAAAGGCGCAAATATCGATGTCAAACTGTAAGCTACGACACAACCCATTCCGTTCTCCGGACAATATCATGCAACTTGCAAATCCCTTTTATATACGAGTACTCGTTAGCTGGAGTTTGAGAACGAACGACGAGAATAAAAATCACTGTTGTTGTTGTATGACCTCAATGAGAAGGAGTATTCTATTGAGCGCCTAAAAAAGACGTTAAGTGGCTGGTTGTCGTTGCTTTCCTCACATCCCGAGCTTGCTGGTGAAGATTGGTCGGGATCCTCCAGGCAGCAGTGCTGTGCTTGGTTTCATCTGCGTTTCGTTCACTACTATGGGGATCATATCGCTGTCTGGTGTAGTTAGCCAGACTGCCATGAAAATAGCCCGTTTCCAGGAAGGGCTACGAGTAAGCCAAGGTGAGGGTCTTGTCCAGTATGTTTTGCCTGATCCTGACTAACATGTTTGATCACTATATTTTACCTGACCCTGACTAACATGTCTGATCAGTATATTTGCCTGACCCTGACTAACATGTCTGATCAATATATTTTACCTGGCCCTGACTAACACGTTTGATCAATATATTTTACCTGACCCTGACTAACATGTCTGATCAGTATATTTGCCTGACCCTGACTAACAAGTCTGATCAATATATTTTACCTGACCCTGACTAACACGTTTGATCACTATATTTTACCTCACCCTGACTAACATGTCTGATCAGTATATTTGCCTGACCCTAACTAACATATCTGATCACTATATTTTGCTTGACCCTGACTAACATGTCTGATCAGTATATTTTACCTGACCCTGACTAATATGTCTGATCAGTATATTTTACCTGACCCTGACTAACATGTCTGATCAGTATATTTTGCGTGACCCTGACTAACATGTCTGATCAGTATATATTCCCTGACCCTGACTAACATGTCTGATCAGTATATTTTGCGTGACCCTGACTAACATATCTGATCAGTATATTTTGCGTGACCCTGACTAACATGTTTGATCAGTATATTTTACCTGACTCTGACTAACATGTCTGATCAGTATATTTTGCGTGACCCTGACTAACATGTCTGATCAGTATATTTTGCGTGACCAGACGTAAGTCTTCCTTCCCAAGGTCACCGTAATATCTCTGATAAACCAAAACATACTTTACAGACATGTACATGTACAATTAGTAACAGCAACATTAAATAGAGACTCTTTCTTTGATTCAGAATGTCCAACCAAAGTTCCTTTAGTCACTGACGTGTGATATAAAGTCATATTTACCTGTCACATGCATAACACTGTCAGCACGTGCGTCAGAAGTGTGTAGAACTTAGTCGTACCGGCGTTAGCCACTGCCAGCCTTTTAAATGGAGTCAGCCCACGTAACTGATGAATTTATTAAACTGGAGCAATAGATTATCAGGCGCGAGATACCAACCAGCAAAACTGTTAATGATGACATGTAAGCAATTAACAAGAATAACAAAATGTTATTGAAATGGCATGACAAATCCATTTACAGTTGTTTTTGTTACTCCTTTTCATTATACCTCCTGTCCTCTCGTGGCAACATTTAATTTGTATAGGGGACTCATGCACAACTTGTCAAACATGTTTAATTATTCTTTTATTGATCTGGCATGACAATTTCTTAGTGAATGGAGGAACACGTTGCAAACTTTCGCGAGTACTTGCGCGAACAATAGCACTTGAAATGTAATTAGTTCTAGACCAATGGTGGCACCGCAATGCAATGATCTCTCGTTTCTAGTTTAAGCCATTGATAGCAGGTGTGCAAGGATTCATTCGTCCCAAACCGAGGCAGGCGACATGTAAAACTATAGCAGGCTTATCTAGGGACTTAGTGCCCAGACCAAGAAGGTGATAATTATTTCGAATGAACTCATTTCTCCTGTTTGTATTTTCAGAGTTGTGAGACATTGTTATAGTATGTACGGAAACTGTTACTGTTTTTATATTGACAACAATCTTCAATAATATTGCTGGAAATATGCATTAAAAATGCTTACCATCCTGACATTATGTTAAAATCTCTTTTAGTAAATTAATGTTCAAGTTATGTTCAAATCTCTTTCAGTAAGTTAATGTTCAAGTTATGTTCAAATCTCTTTCAGTAAGTTAATGTTCAAGTTATGTTCAAATCTCTTTCAGTGAGTAAATGTTCAAGTTATTTTCAAATCTCTTTCAGTAAGTTAATGTTCAAGTTACGCTTATTTCAAGTATTCCACATCCACACACACAAATTCGGCTTGTTAGTCTTTTCAAAGTTGCAGCAGATCATTCGTAATTTGAATGTTTGTAAATTCAGGAAGCTCAAAATTTGTTTAGATAATGCCGGAACTCCATAACGCTCACTGACCGCTACACCAAATGGTTAAAAAGATTCGAGAGATGTCCGCGTCTAAGTCATTATCATGCGTTTGCATATTATTCGAAGGCTTATGTTAACCTTAATCTGGTGCGTATATCACAATGAAGATAAACGACAAATTCGTTTTAAAAAACATATCAATGAAGCTGTATAATATTCATCTAGGAAGAAAAACCACTATGGAATACCAGAGAAGTGTATAACCCTTCTTCAGGGTATGTATGTACATACTGGGGTCTCCGTGGCGAAGTCGGCAAGCCGTTTTACTTGTGCTTAGATGGTCGTGGTTCGAATTCGAGCTGCGAAGGTTGATTCATGATGACAATTATTTTCGGTTTTTATCAGGGGTCATCTTTTGTTAACCGTTATACTGTTATCAAAGTGTAAGATGAAGGATTAGTTTCGGTTTTTATCAGGCGTCCTCTTTTGTTAACCGTTGTACTGTTATCAAAGTGTAAGATGAAGGATTATTTTCGGTTTTTATCAGGGGTCCTCTTTTGTTAACCGTTATACTGTTATCAAAGTGTAAGATGAAGAATTATTTTCGGTTTTTATCAGGGGTCCTCTTTTGTTAACCGTTATACTGTTATCAAAGTGTAAGATGAAGAATTATTTTCGGTTTTTATCAGGGGTCCTCTTTTGTTAACCGTTATACTGTTATCAAAGTGTAAGATGAAGAATTATTTTCGGTTTTTATCAGGGGTCCTCTTTTGTTAACCGTTATACTGTTATCAAAGTGTAAGATGAAGAATTATTTTCGGTTTTTATCAGGGGTCCTCTTTTGTTAACCGTTATACTGTTATCAAACTGTAAGATGAAGAATTATTTTCGGTTTTTATCAGGGGTCCTCTTTTGTTAACCGTTATACTGTTATCAAAGTGTAAGATGAAGAATTATTTTCGGTTTTTATCAGGGGTCCTCTTTTGTTAACCGTTATACTGTTATAAAAGTGTAAGATGAAGGAGCACTGACTGACAGTTTCAGGTGGTGCAAACATGGGTGAGACAGTGCTATCTTCTCTCACTCTTCCTTTCTTGTTGGCTACATATTGAATAAAGAGGTCTTCAAACAATGGATTGAGAACAGGTATGCTGTGGACAGTATAGGCACAATTGGAAGATCTTAGAACCTTTGATACAAAGTATTAGCCAAATCCACGAGACACTTGATAGGGTGAGAGAACAATTAGCCAAATTAATAATGAATGAAGAAAATCGACCTTTTTCACAATCAATCTTTTTAACAAGGAACCAATCATACTCCATGGAGAGATTGAAAGAGGTGAATCATTTACCTATTTGGGCAGCACAATTGAGCCATTATATTTATTTTATCATCATCTTTTGGCCATATGTTCAGCCGCATCTTCGATGTAGTTTTATTTTTATTATAGGAGCATAATGTGACGGAGTCACATTCTTTTTTATCCGTGCCCAAAGACTTCTGCCTTATGTTTGGGGGACAGACGAATCTCGCATGTTTGACTGAAGAGACGACAGCCAAAGTGACACCCGTCTTAATGGAGACAACGTATTAGCAGTCGAATAATTGTTTCAGACCTGGTGAAAAAGAAACGATGAGTCCATCTTTAATCTTTACCACCAGGTCATCTTCAAAAAATTGAATGGGACTGAATTGTCAGCAGTGAATTAGCTGACAGCAGTTAGTGACACATAGATGGCTGTTTGCATCATGGTATGTAACCCATCACTGATAAAACCCTGTTCCGTCTCCAAGGGGTGACCCTGAAAACAGACTCCAGCCATGCAGCCTGGCAGCCTGGTTAAGAGACTAGGGATCAAAAAGGGACGGCAAACCATTTTCAAAAAATGAAGTGCTGAAATCGGATGTATCTGACTGAAAGGCGCTGATATTAACAACGTTTTAAATTTTGATTCAACGTCGAAAATGTTTTTTTAAACGAACACCAAAGAAAAAACTAGAAGAAGAAGAAGAAGAAGAAGAAGAAGAAGAAGAAGAAAAAGAAAAATAAAAAATAATAATAATAAAAATACGATGAAGAAGAAGAACTGAATAATTACGGCACGAATATAGGTCAGAGGGTCAGAATTAAAACGCTCAATTGCGTCAATCAAAAATACGATTAAACTCTCTTTAGCTAAAGACTTTTTACAGTAAGTGGATAGATGCATATTTGTATTAATCTGACTGTGGGAACACAGGTGCTGTCCCAATTGAGAAGAGAGCTTTCAGAAATGGAGATACACACACATGCAATGATAGAGAGAGAGAGAGAGAGAGAGAGTGAGTGAGAGAGATATAGAAAGAAAAAAGAGAGCGAGGGAGAGAAAGAAAAGACAGAGCGAGGGAGAGAGAGGATTCATTGACGGGGGTGTTAGTCACGTCCTGAGGAAAGTGGGTAAAACAGTGAAGGGAGGGTCGAAAAACGCAGGGAAGAGAAAGTCAGAACAGACAGATGGAAGACAGAAGAATCCAGAAGGTCCGGAGGGAGACAAACCTTGGTCTCGACAGTCCGGATGTTTTGCTCGAACTTTAGGCTTCATTATTTGGCACAATGCTCGTTGTGGCTGCGCAAGGGTAGACCAGATAACGAGATATACTCTGTGGTTTAAGAAGCGTTCTTCCGCACGAGAAGCAACACATGAGACTGATAGACTGATATATTGATAGACTGATAGACAGTATCAAGAGATAAACACTGGAGCACATAAGAACATAGAAAACCAAGGTCAGAACAATGAGAGTCTCTGAGGAGAGATACAGAGAACGGACAGATATGGCGGAGACATCGGATGTGACAGTGTTAAGTGAAATTTATTTAGCGGTGGACAAGTGATATTCACAATTATGTTACTACCCAATCAATTACGGGATTCTCGTCAGTATTTCGTAGTTCGTGCATTGTGCTGAGATTCTCCAAATATGGAAAAGGAAAGGGCATTTATGGGTTAAACTGCGTGCAATGACATTGATTCTTTGGTTAAACAAAATTAAACTAAAAGCCCAGGTTTGAATATTGACTGTAAGCGATCTGATTTCACCAGAAATAACCCAAGATCGAAACAAAATGTAGAACACTTGCGATTCAACACAGAGGACGAACAGATAGAGAGGCGGCAGAGCAGAGACGGACGAACAGACAGAGAGGTGGGCAGAGCAGAGACGGACGACAGGGAATGCCATAAGAGAAACAGTCTATTCGTATTGAATTTGTCTTAGAGAATTTGAGTTCAGGAACAAATATTAAACAGAGTTAGAGAACAGATATTAAGCAAACAATACAAGAACAGTTATTAAGAACAAAGAATAAGAACACACATTTACAGAAGAATACCAGAATAGTTATTGAGCACATAATTTGAGAACATTTATTAAGGACATACCATGATAACAGTTATTAAGAGCAGAGATAAAGAGCAGTTTCTGATAACATAATTATTCTTCTTCTTCTTCTTCTTCTTCTTCGTACGCAGTCAGGCAGTAACCATTATTTTTTTCGAAAAAAGCGGCGGTCATCCTGAGGCTGTCGCCACTGCCATAGAGCTTGACTTTGCAGTTCCACTGGTGATGACCACATCTGCTCTCTCTGATCCTCGTATGTCGGGCAGTTCTGCAGCAGATGTTCAGCGGTCATTTTACCAGTACCGCACGGGCATTCGTCGGTATCACCTATCTTCAATTTGTTGAATAGGTGGTACCTCAGTCTATTGTGGCCAGTGCGAAGTCTGAAGACAACGACCTGCTCTCTTCGGTTCAACTGGTAATAGGCATCGTTTTTGGTGTAACCAGTATGTTCGGTTTCCCATTTGGTCATGTATCTGGCTTTGATAAGCCGTTTTGACTCTTCGTACGTCATACTAGTATCTATTTGTGGTAGTCTTGCACCTTCTTTTGCCGAAAACAGAATTCGAGAGCAGTTAATGAAAACATAATTCGAAAAATGGTATTGAGAACATAAGTCGAGAACAGATATTAAGAACAGAATTCGAAAACAGTTATTGACAACAGAATTGGTGAACATTTATTGAGAACAAATATCGTTTCAGTTATTAAGATCATAATTCGAGAACAGATATTAAGAACACATCCCAGAATAGTTATTTAGAACAGAATGAATTCGAGATCAGATATTAAGAGCAGAATTAGGGAACATATACTAATAAATGAGTTAATATTCGAGAATGTATATTAAGAATAGAATTCGTAAAATGTTTAATGAGAACAGAATTCGAGTGCAGCTATTGGGAACAGAATTCGAGTTCAGTTATGTGTACATAATTCGATAACAGTAATTGAAAACAAATACCAGAACAGTTATTGATAACATAATTCAAAAGCGATTATTGAGAACAAAATTCGAGAACAGATAATAAGAATAGAATTCAATAGCAGTTATTAAGATCAGTTTTAGACAGCGGATTTTGAGAACACGTTCGAGAGCATTTATTAAGAAAAAAATTCAATAACAGATATTTAGAACACATTTCGAGAACCGATATTGAGAAAAGAATTAGATAACAGATATTAAGAACATATTCGAGAGCAGTCATTTCGGTCAAATACCATTAGAGTTATTGAGAACACAATTAGAGAACAGTTCTTGTGAACATAATTCAACAGCAGTTCTTGAGACCAGAATTCGACAAAAATATATTAAGAACAGAAGTCGAGAACGGATATTGAAGACATAATTCGAAATTATTATTAAGAACAGAATTAGAGAACAGAAATTAGACATCAGTTATAGAGAACATATTTCTAGAGCAGTATTTTAGAACAGAATTAGAGAACAGATAATAAATAGGAATTCCCGGATTAGTTATTGAGAAGAAAATTCGACAGCAGTTTTGGAAAACATAATTCGGGAACAGGTCTTGTAAACATAATTCGAGAACAGTTATTAAGAACACAATGCGAAAGCAGTTCTTGAAAACATAATTCGAAACCATATATTAAGAACATTGTTCAAGAACAGGTATAAAGAATATAATTCGAGAGCAGTTTTTGAGAACATGTTTCAAGAACATATATTAATGACATAATTCGGGAGCAAATATTAAGAACAGAATTCGAAATCATTATTAAGAACAGAATTCGAAATCATTATTAAGAACAGAATTCGAGAACAGAAATTAGACAGCTGTAATTGAGAAGATATTTCGAGAGCAGTTCTTGAGAACAGAATTCGAGAACAAATTTTAAGAACATAATTCGAGAGCAGTTATTGAGAACATATTTCAAGAACAGTTATTGAGAACAAAATACGTTAGCAGTATTGAGAAAGAATTCGATAGCAGTTATGGAGACCCATTTTCGAGAACAGTTATTAAGAACTTAGTCCAAGAACAAATATTTTGATCAAAATACCAGAAGATAATTTATGAATTTGCGAACAGGCATTGAGAGCTTACGAAAATTGAACACCGACGAACCGCCTTGAGATCACAGAGGCAGAGTGAGATACCGGAAAAATTTCTGACGAATGAGAAAAAGTTGATATATTATACAGACCGTTCGATTGGAGTTAAAAGCTATAAGAAATGTGTGTACATCATGAAAATAATATATCTCATGATTAGTAGATATTACTCGACAAACATTTCTAGTTTTAGTTATTGCAATATAGTCGTTTGTCACGCTTTTTTCAGTCACAGAAAGTAAATAGGTTGCCCTAATTTGGAAATATAAAAAAAAATGGTTGTCTTCACTGAATAGTATTTACAAAGTTTAACTGTAACTAATGGCGATGTTCAGGAAATGTCATACATGAAGTCGCATTTTGCGCGTGATTTTACGAAGAATCGCAAACAGGCATTGATATTTCCCTTACACTTTTGAGATGTATCACAAATTTAAGGTAGCAAGTCGTTGTGATTATTCTTGTCAATGTTTATGTGTAACAGAGATGTACAGTTCTATACTGTTTGAATGGAGTTGAAAGATAAATTCGTAAACTTAAAAACATACCAAACAAATTGTATAAATGTTCATCAAGTGAGTTTGTATCATCGAATTCAGAGCCAGACGATTCTAACATATTGATGACTGCTCTTAGTTGTATGAAACACAAACCAAAAGTTCTCTTCCTATAATAAGACATATATAGCAAATAATCCGTGTCGATATTTGAGAGGGTGGCATATGTAAGTTCTTTGAGATCGCCGTTTGCCACATGTCCTTCAACGTTTGCCCACACTAGTTATGCTCGCCTTAGGTGCCAGTCTCAAACACCTATGTCCATGCTACATTATTATTTTCTCTAAATTAAATATCTTTTGTCTTTGGGGGCTGGTTTATCAAGAAAACCAATTTAGATTTTATGTACACATTTTCCGTGCGTCGGGCAGATACATGCTTCTCATGGCAACTTCGTGTGACTTCTCGCAAAATGATGTTTTTCCACCAGCATATTTTTTAAAGGCGAAACCTGCACCATTACAATCTTCCATAACATAGATGTCGAGACATACAGGCTTTTGTTGCTTCTCAGTCAAATTTTCATTTCACCAGTGTTACTATTTGTTCAAATTAAACATTTTACAAATTTCTCTCATACAAATGTATGTCAAAACTGTAAACAATGTCTTTTCTTACATCCTTCCTTTACGTCTTTGAATATTAACTTTCAGAGTCTTGAAGGCAACGATGCAATGATCATTTATGTAAACCTAAAGCGTGGATTGTTCCCTCTTCAGATTTACACTGATAAAGACAACCTAGATCAGCCGCTATGTGCTTATTATTTATACACCTTCATTGTGATGTTTCGAAATGTTGCAAATTTGACTTTCCGACTCATTGTTCATCCAGATCAAATTTCATGTACAAGCCTATGTAGTAAAGTGAACATCGTGTAATGATGTACGCAGAACACTTGACACTACTATCTAACTGCTGAAAGTGATATATATATATATATATATATATATATATATATATATATATAGAGAGAGAGAGAGAGAGAGAAAGAGAGAGGAAAAGAGATATGGGGTGAGCGACTTAATAAAAAAGGCAGAGACAAAGTAAGAGTAAGAGGGACACACACAAAATTCACATAATCTATTGTTTACCGATACATTCTTCTCTACCTCAGTGACATAGAGCCACGCAAATGAAATGTGATGTATTCTGGTATTGATCACACAACTTCACAACTTCAAGAAACCACCAGCTCACACAATCTAGGAAAACCACCAGTTCATACAACCTCAGAAAACCGCCTGTTCATACAGACTAAGAAAACCACCAGTAAGTACAACGTCAAGCAACCATCAGTTAGAACAACCTCAGAACACCACCAGTTCACACACCTCAAGGACACCACTAGTTCACACAACCACGGACACCACCAGGTCCTACAACCTCAGGACATCACTAGTTCACACAACTCCAGGACACCACCACTTCCTACAACCTCAGGACACCTCCAGTTTGCACAACGTCAGGACACCAGCAGGCCGCACAACCTCAGGACACCACCAGTTCCTACATCCTCAGGACACCATCAGTTCATAGAACATCAGGATGCCACCTTTGTGCTAAACCTCAAGTAACCACATGTTCCCGCAGAAGGAAACCACCTATTTCTATATAAAAATCCACCTGTTCCTGCATAACGAAACCACCTATTTCTATATAACAAACCACCTGTTCCAGCATAACGAATCCTCTGCTACTACATCTGGAAGCTTCCTGTTCCTACATCAAGAAACTACCTGTTACTACATCAAGAAACCATCTGTTCCTACTTAAAAGACAACTTGTTCCTATACCAAGAAACCACATATTCCTACATCAAGAAACTGCTTGTCCCTACATAAAAAACTACCTATTCCTACATAAAAGATCACGTGTTCCTAAATCAAGAAACTACCTATCCCTACATCAACACCTCCTCCTGAATTAGGAAAATCAGCTCCGACATGAAGAAAATTCCTGTTCCCATATAAAAAAGCACTTGTTCCTAAATAAAGAAAACCTCAGTTCCTATATAAAAACAACCTTTTCCTACACATAGAAAACCCAATTCCTACATTAAAAACTCCACTTCTTACAAAAACAAAACCACAGTTCCTATATACAAACCACCACTTCATACACAAAGAAAACCCCAGTTCCTATATACAAACCACCGCTTCCTACATAAAGAAAACCCGAGTTCCTATATACAAACCACCGCTTCCTACATAAAGAAAACCCCAGTTCCTATATACAAACCACCGCTTCCTAAATAAAGAAAACCCCAGTTCCTATATACAAACCACCGCTTCCTACACAAAGAAAACCCCAGTTCCTGTAAAAAAGCCACCTCTTCCTACATATAGATAACCGCAGTTCCTATTTTTAAAAACAACTTGTTCTTAGATAAAGAAAATCCTAAAAAGCCCTTGTTACTACCCTAAAGAAACCCCTTGCTGCTATATAAAATACCATCTGTTCCTGTATCAAGAAACCACCTGTAACTATATCAAAAAAACACGTGTTCCTTCATCAAGAAACTACCTGTTCAGCACCAAGAAATCCATTGTGTGAGAGATCTAGGATTCATGACTGTATGTTGAACATCAAAATATTTAATATATTGACATTAAGACACGACAAGGAAGACTCTAAGACCTGATTTAATACAACACGAAAAGCAATTCATTTATTATAATAGTTATTGTTACAACAGAATCAAAACGAAACAAACTAATCTAAAATATGACAACTCTATCTAACGCAAGGGACGTAAGCATAATCTATTGATGAAACCATTGGAAACTAATTTACCCAGACTCTCAGTCTTCTATTTTAACTACACAATTCACTAAATTTTACATATAAAAATATTCACAAAAATGGCAAAGGCCGCCGTCCATAGTGAACGATGATGGAATAATTTTTTTTGCTAGCGCTATTTTTAGTAAGGATTAACCGCGTTACTTTTTATCCTCACTCTCTCGTCTCGTTGCATCAAGGACCCGTGAAAAAGACGGCGGAGTCCGGAGTCGAATCCACACCATCGGATCACGAGGTCGACGGCTTAACCACTTCACCACGGAATCCCATACAAATATGATATTACAATTTAATGGCTAACTACCTAAACTCATTGTCTCTTCGTATTGCGTAAAGGCCGTCATTGTTGTGATGAATCTGTCGCTCTCAGGTTGATTGAACTATGCTGAGAACAAAATCGTGTCCCATGGGTTAGAAGGAGGTACCGTGGGAGACTTAGCTACAACTCACTCTTGGGTCAAAAAATGATTCCCAAACGTTTGAAATGTGTCACTCTGATGCCCGTGTTATATCCGTTCTGATAGAATGTGTTCCCTGAGGATTCTTATGGTGCTTACGACATTGGAATTACCAAAAACCCCTTTTCGACACATACATTTTGACTACCAAAACCTTTTTGAAAAGTGACTTTGGGATTTGTATTCCAGGGTTCATCAGTGCTCCAATCCGATCCAGACGTTGGGTTCATCAGACTATTTTCGACACTAGACTGGAATTGATATTCCATGGTTCATCAATGGCCATCCTTAGACATTGGGCTCGTACATGCACATCTTCTCTTTCGAAGTATCAGACATCCTCGTTTTGCTAATTGCATGAAGTCCACCAATCGTACAAATGTGTAGTAGTGCAATTGCCACTAATGTATAGTTGGATGACTCCATATAAAGCCTCTTTCTACTTCTCTGTCCCCAGTTCCCAACTTGTATTACTTCTTTAGCTCCGAATAAACAAAGATGGCGGTGGTCACAAGGTACATATCTCCTTTCTCTGTTGACCGATCAGCAGTCAACGAATCACTGCTGTGCTGCAACTCGTGTCACTTTGACAAGTTCTTCAAACTAAATCTGTTTTCCCCGTCTTCTTTTTTTTGCCATCCCCATCAATCTACCAGGGCCAGCTAATACATGAAGACTTGAGCTGTCTAATACCCACATAACTCTCTGACAATTGTCTCTAACTCGAAGTAAAAACTAACTGCTTCTCACTCGTGTTGCTAATCCAAACCCAGCCCTGACAATGGACACACGTAATGCTGTGACCTTAGATTTACCTTTCAGTTGAGATATCCAAATACTTTCTAAGCCAAATTAGTTTCTAAAAGAATAAGTCTCCAGCAACAATCTCTTCAGCTCTATAGAGATATGTTACATTTGTCGCATATGAAAAAATCATTTGTTTCTACATCACGAATCCACATGTTCCTACGCCAAGAAACCACCTAATCTTACGTCAAGAAACCATCTGTTAATACATAAAAAACGACCTGCTCTTACGTCGAGAAACCACCTGTTCCTACGTATAGAAATCACGTTTCTACTTCAAGAAATCACCTATTCCTCCATAAAAACCCATTTTTTCCTATGTTAAAAAATCACGTACTCTTACATTAAGAAAGCATGTTTCTACGCGGATACCAGATCTTCTTATATGAAGAAAACACTTGTTACTAAAAGAAGAATCCACCTGTTTCTACGTTAAAAAAGCACTTTTTCTGACGTCAAGAAAGTACCTGTTCCTACGTCAAGAAACCACTTGGTTTCTACATGAAGAAACTATAAGTTTATACATCAAGGATCAAAGTGATCTTACGTCAAAAACTACCTGCTTTAACGTCAATAAACAACATGTTCCTACTTCAAGAAACTACCTGATTTTATACATCAAGAAACCACCTGCTCTGCTCCGGCGTCCAGAAACCACATGTTTCTTCATAAAAAAACCACATGTTCCTACGTCAAGAAACCACCTGCCTCTACATCAAGAAACAACCTACTGCTACGTCTAGAAACCACATATTCCTTCATCACAAAATAATGTGCTCCTACGTCAAGAAATCATATGTTTCTGTATCAACAAACCACCTGCTTCCGCGCTAAGAAAATAACTAATCTTACTTTAAGAAACCACAAGTTGCTACTTCTAAAAACCACATGTTTCTACTTCAAGAAACCACTTATTTCTACATCAAGAAACCACTTGTTCCTATGTTAAAAACCACCTGCACCTACATTAAAAAAGCGTCTGTTTCTACGCCACGATACCACATCTTACTACATTAAGACACCACCTGTTGTTACTACCTCATGAAACCATCATGTTTTTGCATCAAGAAACGACTTGTTTCTACCTTATGGAACTACCTATTCCTAAGCAAACAAACAACCTAATTTTACGTCAAGAAACCATCTGTTCCAACGTAAAAAAACCCATCTGATTCAGCATTTAAGAAACCTCCTGCTTGTAACTCATGAATCCACCTGTTTCTACAAAAAGAAATCACCTGTTTCTTCGTCAATAAACCACCTGTTCCTACGTCTAGAAACAAAATGTTTTTCTGCAATAAGAAATCACATGTTCATTCATTAAGAATTCAGGTGAATCTACGTCAAGGAACCACCTACTACGTCAAGAAACGACCTGTTTCTAACACAAGAAATCCCATGTTCCTACCTCAAGAAACAACCTATTTCTAAGTAAAAAAAAACGAATGTTAAAACATCAAGAATCCACGTGTATCTATGTCAATGAACCACCTACTCCTACGTCAAGAAACCAAATATTTTTACTTGGAAACCACATGTTTCTACGTCAATAAACCGCCTATTTTTACACCATGAAAACAACCTGTTCTTGTATTAAAAGACTATACCTTTCTACATACAGAAACTACCTGTTTTCACCTAGTTCTATATCAAGAAACCACATGTTTCTACAAAAGAATCCACCTGTTTCTGCATTCAGTAAGCACTTTTTCTAACGTCAAGATACTACTTGTTCCTAAGTCAAGAGACTACCTGTTTTCTAGATACAGAAACCACATATTTTTATACATCAAGAATTCACGTGTTATTGCACCTGCCTTACAGCAAGAAATCACCTAATTCTACGTTCAATACAGTTCTTCTTCTTCTTCTTCTTCTGCGTACACAGTCAGACAGTAACCATTATTTTCTCGAAAAAAGCGGCGGTCATCCTGAGACTCTCGCCACTACCATAGAGCTTGTCTTGCAGTTCCACTGGCAATGGCCACATCTGCTCTCTCTGATCCTCGTATGTCGGGCAGTTCTGCAGCAGATGTTCAGTGGTCATTTTACCAGTACCGCACGGGCATTCGTCGGTACACCCTATCTTCAATTTGTTGAATAGGTGGTACCTCAGTCTGTTGTGGCCAGTGCGAAGTCTGAAGACGACGACCTGCTCTCTTCGGTTCAACTGGTAATAGGCATCGTTTTTGGTGTAACCAGTATGTTCGGTTTCCCATTTGGACATGTATCTGGCTTTGATAAGCCGTTTTGACTCTTCGTACGTCATACTGGTATCTGTTTGTGGTAGCCTTGCACCTTCTTTTGCCAGTCTGTCTGCCTCCTCGTTGCCTTGGATGTTGCAGTGTGACGGAACCCACTGTACCACTACCCTTTTTGGTGCGGACTGCTGGCACAGTTTGCAGAGTGCTGCTCTTAAGTCATTAAGCTCAGTGTTTTTCTGGCTTTTTAGCGCTGTGACTACTTCGAGAGCATCTGTCAGCAGGACTATATGGCTCTCATTTTCACTGTGTGTTACCATTTCTTCCACTGCCGCCCTCAGTGCCTCTGCCTCTGCTCTGAAATTGCTTGTGTACTTACCAGTAGCGAATGACAGTGTTATTTTTCTGCCATTTGGTAGGTTCAGGAATGCTCCTGCCCCTCCGTTCTGTGTAGTGTTTGTTACAGAACCGTCGGTGTATGCATGGGTCCAGTCCATGCTTGGGTAGCTTTTCGTTATGAAGCTTAGGGTAGTGTCTCTCCTTTCTTTTTCACTCTGGCAGTTTTTGTTTGCAATACCTGGTATATTTTCTACCACCTCTGGAAATATATCCTGCCTCCAAGTAGGTTTTCGTACAGTAGTGATGGGTTTTGGTGTTGTTAGTGCGTTTATGGGATCTTCGTGCATCTTTGCTTTGGCTATTTCTGCAAAGTTTCTCCGCTTTAGTTTCCCATTTCCCAAATTGTTTAGTCTCTGGTACATTGGATGGTCCGTCAGTCTTCTGAGTTTCTCTGACTGCAGCTGGGCTCTGCAGTCTCTTCTATCGGTCATGGATTGCAGTTTTGTAATCTTTTCAAGTTCTACAATTGGCGTTGACTTCATGCCACCTGTTATCATTCTCATGGCTTGGTTTTGAAGTTTGTTAACTTTATCGAAGTTCGCCTTCGCTGCGGTTGTCCATGCCGCAATGCCATACTCGAGAACTGGTCTCACTCTTCCAGTGTACAGTTTCTTTAGTATGCCTTCGTCTGCTCCCCAGCTTGTGCCAGCAAGTTTCCTCATGATCGCCATTCTTTCTCTGGCTTTCATTCGGTTTCTCTCAATCTGACTTTTCCATGTCATGCGCCGATCAAATGTGACTCCCAGATAGGTTGGGTTGTCGTTTGGCTGCAGGATTTTGCCATTCAGACTTAATTTGGTACTTTGGGGTTTTAATGAGAGCGAGAATATTGTGCACGTGGTTTTCTCCTCGTTTATTTTGACCAGCCATGAGTTCGCCCACTCTTCCAGCGATGTTAGGGCCGTCTGCATCCGATTTCTTGCTATTGTGAGATTCTTTTCAGAGGTCCACATAGCCAGATCGTCTGCAAACATTGAGCTATGAACTCTTCTTGGTATATTCTCTGTAATATCGTTTATATATACCAGGAAGAGTGTGGGTGACAATACTCCCCCTTGGGGTACTCCCTGCTCGAGTGTAACCTTTTTGCTCATCTGCCCTTGTACTTGGACTCTGGCCGTTCTTTGTTTGAGGTAGTGGTTGATCCACTTGTACATTTTCCCACAGACATCACTTCTTCTTAGCTTGACTCTAAGTCCATCCTTCCAGACTTTGTCAAATGCCTTTTCCAGATCCACCCAAACAGCTACTGTGTGTTTCTGCGCCTGGTAGGCATCTTCTATCTCCTGGGCTATGAGGATGACCTGGTCCTCAGTGGATCTGTGCTGTCTAAAGCCGGCTTGCTGTGGAATTAGTATTCGTTTTTCTTCCAGATGCCACATCAGTCTGGTGTTTATCATCCGTTCCATCAGCTTGCCAACACAGCTCAGTAGGCTTATGGGCCTGTATCCATTTGGATCTGTTTTGTCCTTCCCTGTTTTTGGTACTGGTACCAGTATTGCATCTTTCCATGCCTGGGGTACAATACCCCTTTTCCAGCTTTGGTTCAGGACTGATAGTAGTTTCTTCTTCGCTGTTTGGCCCAGCCCCATCAGCATTTCGTTTGTTATCCCGTCTTTTCCGGGAGATTTCCTTTTCTTTAGTGTACTCATAGCCTCTTCCATTTCGCGCATTGTTAGTTTGGCCATCATGTGCTCTTCAGGAGCCGTATTTATGTTTTCGTGTCCCTTTAGCTCTTCGCTAATGTCTGTATGCAATACAGTTCAATAAACGACCTATCCCTACATCAAGATGCGACCTGCTTCTACACTAAGAAACCGAATGTTTCTATGTTAAGAAACCAATTGTTTCTACTTCACACGTTTTTACATCAAGAAACCACGTGTTTTTCTACATAAAGAGACCACACGTTTTTACATCAAGAAACCGCGTGTTTCTACGTTAAGGAGCTGCCTATTCCTACGTCAAAAAACCATCTGCTTCAACATTAAGAAACACCCGTTTGTACGTCATGAATCCACCTGTTTCTACAGCAAGAAACCACCTGTTCCGGTCAAGAAACCACATGTTCCTAGGTCAAGAAGCAACTTGTTTTTCTACTTCAAGAAACCACATGTTCATACATCAAGAATCCACGTGTATCTTCGACAAGGAACCACCCACTTCTGCTTCAAGAATCCGCCTGATTGTACGTCAAAAAACTTCCTAATTCTACGTCACGAAACCAGTTGTTTCTACATCAAGAAACCACGTGTTCCTACGTCTAAACAACCATCTATTTCAACATCACATGTTCCTACGTCAAGAAACCACCTATTCCTACATCTTGAAACCACCTGTCCTTGCATCAAGAGGCTATACCACAAGTTCCTGCGTCTAGAACCCACCTGGTTTTCTAAATAAATAAACTATATGTTCATACATCAAGAATTCACTAGTTCCTAAGTCCGAAAAACAATCTGCTCCTACCTCAAGAAACCACATGTTCTTACGTCAAGAAGCCAACTGTTTTATAGATGAAGAAACCACTCGTTACTACGTCAAAAACCCACATGTTCCTTCATCTAGAAACCTGTTTTTCTTCATCAAGAAACCACGTCTTTATACCTCAAGAATCCACGTGTTCTTACTTGAAGAAACCATCTGTTTCTTCATCAAGAAACTATCTGTTTCTTCGTCAAGAAACCACCTGTTCCTAAGTCTAGAAACCACCTGTTCTTACATCACAAAACCATATGCTCCTACATCAAGAAACCACCTGTTCCTACATAAAAAAAACTAACTCCTACGTCAAGAATCCACATGTTCCTACATTAAAAAACGAATTACTCCTACGTCAAGAAATAACCTGTTCCTACACACAAAAACTAACTACTCCTACGCCAAGAAACCACCTGTTCCTACACACAAAAACTAACTACTCCTACGCCAAGAAACCACCTGTTCATATATCAATAAACCATCTTCTTCTTCTTCTTTTTATGCTCGCAAAATAGATGTTTACACCATCATACGAGTTTCCGAGATGAACTTGACTGTTGACTGTAGTAGCTCTTTAGCTCCATACAGCTTGGATTGTAGTGTCGAACCATTTGGTCGGTGTATCCTCCTTAACTGACCATACAGAGAGCAGTCCTGCAAAACATGATCGGCAGTTTGTTCGCCTGTGACGAAGCAGACAGATGAATATACATGTGTTTATTCTGTCTATTATGCTCGGTACTGAGGGGAAGAATGATAGTCTGCCCTTGCTGGTCAAGGGTGTGATAGTCATCGTTGGGTTGATTCTGAACTCTTCTTGTCTTGGCTTCGTTCGTTCTCAATCTGCCGCTACCAAACCATGAAAGGGCTTAAGTGGTAGAATGTAGTCCAGAGAACGGAATGCGTTGTGTCGTAGTTTACAGCGTGACTGCGATATTTGCACCTTTCGGTCCAAAACATCAGCAAGCATTTGATGAGTACCGGGTTAGCATTCCCTCTTCAATTCCTTCTACTTAGCCAGTCTGCCCTGCTGCAGCCTGTTATCCAGGATCACAGCGTGCGGGTGTAGAAGGGTCTTGGCAGCTCTGCTTTGCTGGCTCTGACGTTAGCAGTCAGCTATGGGTCGCTGACCACTGCAGCTCATGCGCTGCCCTGTTCTGTTCTGACCACCTGGACAACTCTCTTTTTCTCCAAGTATGTGACTTCGCTGTCTTCTCCTCCCCTCCTTGCAACCCCATCTGCCTTCTCATTTCCAGGCACGACACAGTGGGATGGCAGCCACTGGAGTATAGCTCGCTTTCCAGCAGCTACGTTACCCAGTTCATTTCTCAGATGCGACAGTTTACCACCCTTAAGAACTTGCATCACAGATAATGTGTCTGTGAAGATGACTACTTGGTGACAATCAAAATTGCTGTTCCGGATCATGTTTCCAGCCTGTTTGAGAGCGTGAACCCCAGCCTATTTGAGAGCGTGAACCCCAGCCTGTTTGAGAGCGTGAACCCCAGCCTGTTTGATAGCGTGAACCCCAGCCTGTTTGAGAGCGTGAACCCCAGCCTGTTTGAGAGCGTGAACCCCAGCCTGTTTGAGAGCGTGAACCCCAGCCTGTTTGAGAGAGTGAACCCCAGCCTGTTTGAGAGAGTGAACCCCAGCATGTTTGAGAGCGTGAACCCCAGCCTGTTTGAGAGAGTGAACCCCAGCCTGTTTGAGAGCGTCAACCCCAGCCTGTTTGAGAGCGTGAACCCCAGCTTATACAGTTGGAGCAGAATTGACCAGTGGGAACACTCATTGTCTCACAATGGTACTCAGGGTATAATATAAAGATAACAAAGCATCTGCTTATACTTCAGAAAACAACCCGTTCCTACATTCAAAGTGACCTGCTCCTACACTAAGAAACCATATGTTTCTATGTTAAGAAACCAATCGTTCGTAGGTCACGAGACGACATGTTTTTCTATATCAAGGCACAACTTATTTTTACATCAAGAAACGACGTGTTTCTACGTGAAAGAACTTCCTATTCCTATGTGAAGAAACCACCTAGTTCTACGTCAAGAAATCATCTATTCCAGCGTAAAAAACCCATCTGCTTCAGCAAGAATCCATTTGTTTCGGCAGCAAGAAACCACCTGTTCCTTCGTCAATAAACAACATGTTTTCTACATAAAAAACCATACATCAAGAACTCATGTATATTTAGGTCAAGGAACCATGTACTCCCATGGCAAGAATCCACCTGTTAATACGCCAAGAAACCTTATGTTTCTACCACAAGAAACCACACGTTCCTTCTTTAAGAAACAACCTGTTTCTACATACAAAAATCAAATGTTAATGCATCAAGAATCCACGTGTATCTATGTCAATGAACCACCTTCTCCTATGTCAAGAAACCACCTATTTCTTCTTAAAGAAACCACCTGTTTCTATGTCAATAAACCACTTATTCCTACATCATGAAACAACATGTTCTTGCATCAATAGACTATATCTTCCTACATCGAGAAACCACCTGTTCCTACGCCTAGAAACCATCTATTTCTACATAAATGATCCACCTGTTTCTATATTCAGAAAGCACATGTTTTGACGCCAAGATAATACCTGTTCCTACGTCAAGAAACTAGATGTTTCTACACAAAAGACCTGTTTGAACATCACAAAATCACGGGCTCCTACGTCAAGAAACCACCTATGCCTACATCAAGAAACATCATGTTTTTGCATCAAGAGACTATACCTTTCTACGTCAATAAACTACCTGTTCCTGCGTCTAGAAAAAAATGTTATAAATATATTTATATTATATATTTTTACATAAAGAAACCACGTTTATTTACGTCAAAGAACTACTTGTTCCTATATCAACAAACCATTTATTTCTACGTCAAGATACAACCCGTTTCTACATCAAGAAGAGGGGGGGGGGGGGGGAATAGAAAAAAATGTTTAAAGTTGATTGAGTTAATCAAAATTTAAATATTGGTGTGGTCTGATACCGCAGGGAGACGAGAACACAAACGAAACCTACGTTACGACCAACAGGCCTTCATCAGGGACAATAAATAACAACAATGCTGAACTAGCAAATCAACATTTAAGGGAAAAACGGTCTACTTATCTGATATGGTGTCTGTCATCGCGACTGGTTGGGTCGGAAGCTCGACTGTAAATGAAGGACAGCGGTCAAATAAGGTAGCCAGGAGAGCGTTAAAAGTGAGAGGGAAAGGACCGGATAACCCAATGGCGCTAAATATGAAAAAAGGCAAAATAGTTATCCAAGTGGGGGAACAACAAGAAAGTGATATAATCCGGGAAGGGGGTAGGGGTGGGGAAGAGAAAGATCAATATAAGGAGTGAGAGGGCAGAGACATATAAGAAAATGGGGGAGAGGGGTGTGGGAGGGAGAGGCATAGGAAGGCAAATAGATGAGGGCCAGTATGAGATTTTAAAAAAAGATATGGAAGATATTAATGCCATGTGGTTTAAGGTAACCCATGCTGGAGGTAAGTCTGTTCTTAACGATGACGATCGTCAGAGAAGCCTTACCCCGGTGCTCAGAACCATTGAAGTGGCTCGCAATTGGCGAATCCGTGCGGTTGCGGATATCGATGAGGTGTTGGTGGAAACGCTCACGCAGTTCCATACCAGTTTCCCCAATGTATGTCATATCACACTGGCGACTGATGATTGAATAGGTAAGGTTAAAGGAATTGCAAGTGAATCCCTCTTTGATGAAGAATTCTGCTTTGGTAAAGGTAGCCAGGAGAGCGTTAAAAGTGAGAGGGAAAGGACCGGATAACCCAATGGCGCTAAATATGAAAAAAGGCAAAATAGTTATCCAAGTGGGGGAACAACAAGAAAGTGATATAATCCGGGAAGGGGGTAGGGGTGGGGAAGAGAAAGATCAATATAAGGAGTGAGAGGGCAGAGACATATAAGAAAATGGGGGAGAGGGGTGTGGGAGGGAGAGGCATAGGAAGGCAAATAGATGAGGGCCAGTATGAGATTTTAAAAAAAGATATGGAAGATATTAATGCCATGTGGTTTAAGGTAACCCATGCTGGAGGTAAGTCTGTTCTTAACGATGACGATCGTCAGAGAAGCCTTACCCCGGTGCTCAGAACCATTGAAGTGGCTCGCAATTGGCGAATCCGTGCGGTTGCGGATATCGATGAGGTGTTGGTGGAAACGCTCACGCAGTTCCATACCAGTTTCCCCAATGTATGTCATATCACACTGGCGACTGATGATTGAATAGGTAAGGTTAAAGGAATTGCAAGTGAATCCTACTTTGATGAAGAATTCTGCTTTGGTAAAGGAGAAGAAGCGACCTGCACCAACACTAAGAAACGATCTGTTTCTATGTTATGAAATCAATTGTTCCTACATCACGAAACCACCTGTTTTTCTACATCAAGAAACGACATATTTTTATATCAATAAACCACTTTTTTCTAGGTCAATGAACTACCTATTATTACGTAAGGAAACCATCTGTTTTTACATCAAGACACCACATGTTTCTATATTTTGACAATACCTGTTCATACTTCAAGAAATCACTTGTTCCTTCGTCAATAAACCACAAGCTCAGTAAACCATCTTAACTTAAATTTGCGTCTTCATACTGGGTTAGAAGACTGCAGATTCTGAATACAACCAGTTCCTGTTACATTCACTTGATCAAAGAAAAACCTGCTCACGTTCAATCTATTCTTGAATGCATTAAATTACCTTGCAATGCCTTTCTTGCAATCACCACTTTCTGACTATAAATAATATTCCCTAATATCTATTCTGGATCTTTCTATACTTAGTATCCTTTTATTTTTTGTAGCCGACAGTATATTGAACAACATTTTATAGACTAATTTATTTTGTCCTTTGATTATCTTAAAAACATGTATTAAGTCACCTTCAATTAATCTTCTCTAGACACTGTAGGCTCCTTATTCTGAATCTCTCCTCATAACTTGAATTATGGAATCCCACTCTCAGTTGTGTCACTATTCTTTGTATCCTTTCCAGCATGTTTTTATCCCCTCTACGATAATGGCTCCACACCTGTACACGGTATTCTGTTTACGCAATCTTCAGGAAACCACAAGTTTTCATAACCTGGTCAAACGTTTGGTCATTTTAATATATCCACGCCACAACATGTGTGCATAAACAAGAACATCAAAATTGTCAGTTTGTTTTTATTGGTAAGTTCAGATTTCTTTTATTAAGTTCCTTTGTGAGTTTTGATTTAAGTTATTTTTTGTCTGGGGAATAAAAAAACATAAATGTAAACATGATTTGTAGAATTGTTGATTTAGAGAGAATGTTCTTACCAAGAAGGCTGTATGCATATATATGTAGTGTGAAGATTCTAGTACATGCATACTCTTACTTCCATACACTCACATTAACACACTCACACGAATACACATTCACAATTACACATTTGCACGTATACACATTCAAAGGAATAAGGACACAAGCTAACAGAAATAGAAACACATACCGACACACATAGACCTCCTGATAATACATATTCGCACATACACACACACACATACACACGCGCACACACATACACACACACACACACTAGCACACATAATAACACAAACGAAACACAGACAATAATATTTACAAGTTCGTCTCTATCTTTTACGATCAAGTGGCGAAAACTATCAACATTTCTCGAAGACAAACAAGTAACCAGTAGCTATTAATCAATCTACCTATCTATCTGTTTACCTATCTATCTATCTGTTTATCTATCTATCTATCTATCTATCTATCTATCTATCTATCTATCTATCTATCTATCTGTCTGTCTATCTATCTATCTATCTATCTATCTATCTATCTATCTATCTATTTATCTATCTATCTATCTTTTCATATATATATATATATATGTATATTTTTATATATATACATATATATATATATATATATATATATATATATATATATATATATATATATATATAGTTGTCTGTCTATCTGTCTGTCTTACCTTCCGTGCGTCCATCCGTCCATTCATCCTTCAGTCCATCCATAGATATAAATGTATCTGTCTACCTTTATTAATCGTCCTACGTTCTCCATCTCTTAATGGCTCTTGACTTCGCACTCTTTCCATTTGTGTGTCTGATTGTGTCTCACTAACGACGTTGTGTGCAATCTATATTGTTAATATCTCAAACACATGGTCTCGTGTTCTTCAGCATAGTCTAATTTTAAATCGTTATTTCATAAAACATAATGCAATGTAGTCTATCACACTTCATCCTCAACAGCAGAATCTGTTACACTGATAACTTTACTACAACTAATCAGCTAATCAATGAATTCTCATTTTTTTCTTTCTCTCTCTTTCTCTCAATAACACCATCCCAATGACAGTAATTACCATTTGATCTCCAGTGCTAATCCATTAAAGCAGCCTTTTTCTCCTCTGTCTGTCTGTCCTTCTCTCTCTCTCTCACTCTATCTCTCTCTCTCTCTTTCTTTCTCTCTCTCTCTCTCTCTCTCTCTCTCTCTCTACCATCATCCTAAACGACTGTAACCACAATGGGACCTCTTCTACTAACCCATTTGTCAAATATCTTTAACACACCTTCTCCTGTGGCAGTAATCTCCATGCGATAACCTAATAATTAAACAAGATCTATATAACACAAAAATCCCCTACAACAGTACCGTCCATTTCATAACCTTTTTCATTTAGAGAAGCATATAACATAATATCTCCAACGACAGCATCTGCCTTGCGATCACTTCACTTATTCCGCAACGTGACGACCGACGGGACAACAACTCCTAAACTTAGAGTTGTACTTGTAGTAAATGAAGACGTTGATGCTGGAATTGAACATCTGAAACATCTCTGCCATGCTCAGAGTCACCAGGTACATGTTGTGCAGGTGTGAGTCAATCTTTAAACCTGGTTCAACTATGCCTGCAATGTTGAAAAGAATTTTGGGCATATTACAGACGATGTACACACATGAAATGAGCGCTACCTGCTGAACCACCTGCAAATCTTTCTTATTCAGCTTATTTGTGTCTTTTGTATTGTCTATGCATTTATTATTTCCACTGGACACAGATGATGACTGTCTGAATTTGTTTGACTCTCTGAGACTGTTGGCCATGACCATCACGCAGACTATTACCACAAACTGTGTGGTGACTGGTAGAAAAGTGTCTCTGGCTCCCCATACCACGTCTTTGACCAGCTCTCTGTTGGAGGAAGTCCACAACATTGGCCGGGTGGCATTGATGCGCCTGTCGAATTGATTCAACAGGCCCATGTTAACAAAGATGGGCAGGTAACTAAAGAAGGTGAATAAGGCGAATATGGTAAGAATAAAAATACATCTGGACCTGGTGAAAGCATGTTTGAAGTGTAACGGTTTGGCAACACACATACAACGGGCAACAGCCAGAAAGGTTGTTGTTAGGACAGTCATTATGTACATAACAACTCCACAGTTTGCGAAGAATATGTATATTGTGTACGGGTCAATCTGAAACCATATCGTGTACTGGACAGCCATCTCTACTACGTAAAACAGCGACGAGGCGGCACGCAGGAACATGGCGAGAGTGAAGAAGAGATCTGACAAAGACAACACTAGAAAAGATACAGTGACACCGTCTTGAAGCTTCATGGTGATGAATGTCCGGATGTTGATGGCGTTACCAACTACTCCAAGAGTGGAGACTACCATCCACGTGACGCTGAAGCTCCCTGCAGCAATCATGTACTGATAGTTGTTGATCACGCCTTGTACTATCACGTGAACGTAAATGGTCGAGTTCTGCATAATGTGTGGCTGCTTCTAGTAAACCTGTCTGCCTCTCAGATGCCGTGCTACCTGGAAATATCACACAATGATACTGGAGTTAGAATTGTCACTGTATCACTTGATGCAACAATTGTATAGCAATAACGTGACGCATGAAAAACACATTAAACAATAACACATTATGATACATAAAGTTTCATGATGGACGTATGCTCTAATTCCTTAATGGTCTTAATCACTTTAATTTGATCAATCGATTGGTATGGTTGACGTCATCTATAGCAGCACAGCTGAGACTAAAGAGCAGACCCACTGTTTTACCCAGGAATCTGGCTAGGGCATATTCAAGATAAGAAATGTTCATAACAAAAAATGAGATTGGAACAAAAAAATGTGAATAATAATTTAATTTTGACTATTAGTGAATTAAAAGGGCATACAGCAAAACTTGGACATATTCTACGTTGGCTTAGATCTGGGGGAGACTCGAGTGTGATAAGCAGATGGAAAAAAAAGTGGTCGATATCAAATAGATACATGCATTATAAAGAAATAAGATATATATGAGGAAACAGCATCTACAAAAATGCACAGGCAAATCGTCAGACACAATTACAGTTCAAAATGTGGTTAAACAATCTTTTTCATAAATTGGGTTATTCATCAAACAACGGATACCAGAAGAGACAGCAGTAAACTGGGCATTTGTTAAGCAGAAGGAAGGCCTCGATTTTGCAGAAAATATATAAATGCTGTCACATAAGCAGCGTGACATACAAGGAAAGATAGATGTACTAACATGTGAAGTAGCAAAGGTGGAATTTTAGAATAGTGCGAACTAAACAAAATAAGTGGGACTAAGTAACAAACAAAGAGACCCATGTGAAGATTAATGGTCAAATCATTTCGAAAGCCCAAACGTTAACTATTTGGAAAGAAACATTTATGCAGACAGATGAACAAACCAAATTGTTAGCGTCGAGATTAACAAAGACAGATTTGCTATCAACTATCTTCATCCAACGTGGAACTCTGCAACGTTATCCGTGAAGAATAAGATTATGCTGTTTAACACAAATGTAAAGTTTGTTCTGCTATATTTCTCTGAGCCATGGAATGTGTCTAAAGTGTATCATATCCAGACTGGAGACCTCCATTAGCAAGTACCTTTGTAGCATACTTCGAGTTAGATGGTCGGGGGTAATGTTAGACACAGATCTTTGGGAAAGAACACAGCAACACCCAATACAGCAGCAAAGTGGGGAGAGAATATGGGGATGATTAGTAAATATTATCAGAAACACGCCTGGCATAATAACCAGACGTTCGGTGGATTGGAACCCACAGGGAAAGCGACGAATGGGAAAGCCAAATAACATCTGAAAGCAAACAGTCAATGAGGATGTCTGTTCAATCAACGTCTCGTTGGCGGTACTCAAGAAAACGGCACAGAATAAGAACCAGATGGATAAATAACTTTGGTGACGATTTGATCAATGAAGTTGTGTAGACGACAGAAAATAAAAATAAACTGAAACCTGACATCAGTTCAGAGGCATAGTTAAGCCCAGAATGTCTACCTGAATAAAAAGAAAACTAAGATAATAACAAATGACAAGACAAAACTTCAAACCAAAATTGAGATCGCCGGTGAAGAGATTGAAAATGTTAAACATTTTTAATATCTGTAATCAATACTAAACAACAATGGAGATTGAACAACGGAAGTAATAAGGCGACTGACTATGGCAATGCAGAGGCTAAGAAGTATGTAGAACCTATGGTATAATACAAACAAGGCACTAAAGCTATATATCATAAGAACATGTATTTTTCATGTGGCAACCTATGGTTGTGAAACATAGACGTTTACAAAAGCACTAAGAGCAAAGATCGGTGCTTTTGAGACACAGTAGAGTTCTGAAAATCCCGAGGACATAGAAAAAAAGAATCAAATATATCCGGCAAGACCTGGATGTAGAGGAGAATTGGCTTTTAATTATGTAATGACCCAAAAACTAAGTTTTGTTTGGACACGTTAAGCAACACAACGGACTGGAAAGAGTAGTTATGGAGGGCATGGTCATTGGAAAGCGAGGCAGGGGTCGAACGAGAAGACGATGGACTCAGGACATCAAAGAGACACTAGATTTTGACCGTAAAGTAGGCCGGAACTCTGGCGGAAGACAGAATTTCCTACAGACAGGATGTCATGGGAGCGACGTTCAGCAAAGGACATGCTACATGATGATGATGGTAAAAAACAACATCACAACAACAGATTACCACAAAAGCCAAAAATGGACACAAATGTGTTGTCTGTAAACAGTAAACTTCAAAGTCTTTACCGCCCTTTCTACTTGAGATTATCCATAACAATCAATGGCCACCATCTGTTTACGTGAGGATACAGTTCCACCCCGGCAACAATAGGAGATGTCATCTGGCTTCTGAATATCATAAGCGAGGTCGCTGTGATCGAGACGTACATCCTCGTATGCCATGCGAAGAAAGAAATCGGCGGGTGACCAAATCCGTCAAGTTTCAAGTGATTCCTGGTCTCAAGGCAGGTGTCACCAGAGTGCCTGCATCCTGAGTTACCTCTAGTCGTCTTGACTTATGTCTTGCCACTGGTCCAAGGTAGCCCAGGACAAGAGAAAGAGGTTGATGACCAGCACAGTTTCTTTCTCACTATAGTCCAAATGCAATCCTTGGTACATCATCAAAACATTAGCGTCTGATGTCGCATCCTCGCTTGAAATGGGCAACTAACTTAAGAGCAGTGCAACAACGCCTGATAAGCTAAGAATAAATCGTTTGTTAAATGTGGTGTTGATATCAAGGGATATCGCCAGCAGTTGCTCTATTAAATTATTTGATAATAAATGCGTATACCTAATCGTATCTGTTCGTGCCAAGAGAAAGCGTGTGATGTCAGCAGGACCAAGTAAATACGTAATGGTGTCTACACAGTTTTGACTTGATGGTAACACAGTCACGTGATTAAATAACTGGGTTGATATCATGGATGGAGGTGAGAGAAGGGAGAGGGGGTGGGTATGTTATGGTATGCAATGTTATATTAGTTTATGTTATCTGTTGAGTTGTATTCTTTGAAAAGGTGTGTTAAAAAAGCACATCTTACCGCAAGTTTTTCCGAGTAAGCAAATGAAGAATACCTGTAGTACTACGGAATGGAGGTATACGGAGCAATCCTGCACATGCGTGCATTTTTACCCGCCCGCAGATCGTTACTCGCTAGCAGTCAGCCTTTTAGTGTTAAGTGTAGTGAGCACCGGTGTTGCATTAAATGTTGCCAAATGTTATGCGAAACCTCAATAGAAACCGTTGGGAAGATTCAACAGGCTTCCCTTGGCGCGTGCATCACACAAATTAAGGAGTGCTACTCTCGCTTCAATAATGGCCGGACATTGGCGGAGAGCGGATCACATTCCAGTAAACCATCAACAAGCCGAAATGATGACGTCATTGACCAGGTACGGAGATTGGTCTTGCAGAATCGTTGTATCAACATATGAGAGCTTGCAGATGAGGTGGAGATAAGCATTCGCTTGGTACACTCCATTTTGAGCAATGGAATGGCTATGCGGAATGTGTCCGCGAAATGTGTGCTGATGTTGCCAACGAAGAAGCAGAAGCGACTCCGTCTGGAAGTCTCACAGGACATGTTTAAAAGCGCGAACTGCGACCCCGACTATCTGAACAATCTAGTCCTCGGTGATAGAGCGTGGGTTTGTGCAGCCGTCATCATCGAGGCTTGTGTGCAGCAATATCAATGTCATGTTGGTCATTTTCAATTACTTCCGTAGAGCTGTGCATGACGAGTACGCATCACAAAGTCAAAACATTACTAAAGAGTACTAATTGGAGGTTATTCGTTGTCTTCGTGATGCTCTTCAACGCAAACAACCAGTCTGTGGACAACGGGAACAAATGAAAGATATATCATGACAACGCACCATTCCAAACTTCGCAGTTAATTCAGACTTTCTTGGCCAAATACAACATTGTTCAGGTTTTCCAGACTCCCTCTTCTCCCGACAGGACTCCTTGAATTTCTGGATGTTCCGAAAGCTGAACATTCCTCTGAAAAGGACTCGAATTTAGTCACGGGAGCACAACTCATCTGCACTCCATTACGAAAAAGACCTTAATGAAATGCTTTCAACAATAGCGGGACCACTGGGTGAGGTATGGGAAGTCCCAAGGATAGTACTTTGAAGGGGGTTATGGTGTCCGTCCTCCACGTCAGTAATTATATTTTCCGGCTCGAGATCAAGATGCTGAGCAAGCGCATGAGCTGCAGTGGTCAGCGACTTATAGCTTACTGCTAGCGTTGTCACCAGAGCTGCCAAGACCCTTCTATACCTTCACGCGATGATCCTGGATAACAGGCTGCAGCAGGGTAGACTGGCTAAGGAGAAGGAATTGAAGAGGGAATGCTGACCCGGTATTCAAAAAATGCTTGCTGAATACGGATGTGTTGTATCGAAAGGTGCAAATATCGCAGTCAAGCTGTAAACTACGACACAATGCATTCCGTTCTCTGGACTACATTCTGCTACTTAAGCCATTTCAGGGTTTTGTAGCGGGAGATTGAGAACGAACTAAACCAAGCCAAGCCATATTTTCCGGCTCAAAGGTAGGATAGGGTGTTTTAACACCACGTATGCTGCGTTATGTTGAATTGATTTGATTAATGTTGCCATTTTATGTTCTTGTCATATTGTGATCATGTTATTGCATTATTTTCTGTTAAATCAATGTACATTGTATTATTTTATATGATAGTTTGCTGTGTAAAGATTTTTACTAGCATGCTATGTTACAATGTTATATTCTATTTTGCGTTGTGGAATACGTGTTGTGTTTGTTATGTCACGCTAAGTAATATTAATTATATTATCTTCAGTTAAGTTACGGAGAACTGACGTCTCTGCACTGTGGAACAATTTATACATATGTGAATTACATGTGCTCTAGTAGATGAAAAAGATACGTTACTCCTTATGTTGTTCGATCGTTGTATACAGTATTTATCTGTTGAGGTCTGATCTCTCAAAGTGCCTAAAACAATTCAGCCAAGTCGCAATAGCCACACGATACATGTGACAGGAATCACGACGCCACCATGGCGTCCCTGCTGCACACACTTGCTCGAAACAGAACTATATCTCTGTAGTACAAGTTACAAACAAATTGTAAAACACAAAACAAATCATCTAGAGAAACGTGTGAATAAACATAAATAGCAGTTCATGAATCACGAGCAGATACGTTGCTCCAAAAATGAGTGAATAGAAGTTGCGTACTGAGATAACATTGAGATCACATTGACATAACATTGAGGTCACATTGAAATAACATTGAAAACACATTGCTATAACTTTGACATAACATTGAGATCACATTGACATAACACTGAGATCACATTATCATAAAATTAAGATCACATTGACATAACATTGATATCACATTGAGATAACATTGAGATCACATTGAGATAACATTAAGATTACATTAATATAACATTGAAATAACACTGTTCTGACACATATTTAGGTTTCCTGATTTTAATTAATAGTTGTCCATCACAAGTGATGAAGACAACTCTCTTTGTTCAGCCGTGTGGACAGTCGTATCTCTTGCTGTGTCCGCTGAAATGGGTGACTTGCGCTGTGATTTGGATTAAAGTGAGGAAGAAACTGCGCCTTTTGTCAACCTCACTCACTGAGCCTAAGCTACCTTTTGCCACTGGCAAGACAATCATCGAGACGACTGGAGATAGCATAGGATGCAGATTTTGCATTTATATTCCTGATTTATGCAGTGGTATAATTACTGATTTCGTCCATCTGGAGGGCCATTCTCTTGTCTGCCAAATTACATTGCAAATGTATGTCAGGGTATTAATTGTTGCCTCACCTCCCACTTGTAGGAGCTCTGCTGGGATATTATCCACACCTACAGCCGTCCCTCTCTTCAGCATTTTCACGGCTTCATATACTTCTTCCCTTGTTATCGTTTGATTTTCTTTAATCAGACTCACTTCAGGAGACATTGCATTTCTGGGGTCACCTCAACCTTCATGCTTATATTGTTCCGAACAGTACTTTGTCCAGCGCTCACGAATGTCTTTAGCTTCTGTGGATGTCTTGAGCTTTTATATGCCCCCTTGGCATGATTTTTTCCTAGATTGTGTTTGATATCTGCACACTGAGTCGTTATCCATTCCACCTTGGCCTGTTTCATCTTGACCTTTATGTTTCCATTTAGCTCTCTATATTGCTGAATCCCTTCTAGTGTTTTCTTCGCTCTCTTTATTTGTTATCTACTGTTACATAAATCCAGTATTTCCCTCGTGATCCATGCTTTCTTTGTAATACCGCACCTGCCTAGAACCTCAGATGCCGTGGAGATTAATGCCGAATTCAGGGCTTCAGTCATCGTCTCAACATCTGCCTCCTCGTTAAGAACCAAGAGAGGTGCGAATCTCCCCCCCCCCCCCAAATCACCGCTCCAAAGGTCTCCACTATATCCGTGTACTTCAACTTCTCCAAGTCAAATCTCAGTCTAGTTATCTCTCTTTTCAGAACTTTCTTTAGTCTGAGATGCATGGTCATCAGCACTAAGTCGTGGTCGCTCCCTGTATCGGCCCCTGGGAAACTTCTAGTCCGGGCGCTATTGACGCTAGATCTTAATTTCCTTTTGACCAAAATATAGTCTATTTGACTATGAAGCTTACCTTTTGGGCTGTGCCACGTCCGCCGTCTTGACATTTTATGTGGTCCTAGCGTATTCGCTACTATTATCTTATTATAATACGCAAATTCCAGGAGTCTCAGGCCGCTATCGTTCGTGGTCACATTCCCATATGCTCCACATGTGCCTTTCCAGTCACGTATTATGTTTTCGCCAATTTTAGCATTCCATTCTCCCTGTACCACCAGTGTATCCTTCTTCGGTACCATGTTCACCAAAGCCTGCAAGTCCTCGTAGAAGTTCTCAACCTCGCTGTCCTCGTAATCTGAGGTAGGTGCATAGCATTGTATCACCGTGATATTGAGGAGCTTTGCATTTAGTCTTATACTGATCAATCGGCTTGATACTGGTCGGCAACCCAATACACAACATATTGTGTCTTTGTACACCAGCATTCCGACACCATGAAGGTGTTTGTCAGGTCTTCCACTGTAATAGAACTTGTGACCTTCTTCTGTGGTGTGTTCTCCGAAATTTTTGCAACGTGCTTCGCATATGCCAAGCACATTCCAGTAGTATCTATCCATCTCATGGGTCAGTTCTTTTATTTTCCCACTTGCACTTAGAGTTCTAACATTCCAAGTGCCCAGAACGAAATCCTCTCTTCTGAGTCTTATGGTATCACCAGTTGCCCACTTAACACCTCCGCCCTGGTGTGAAACGGCAGGCGCGGTCCTTGTTGACCCGGGCTGCGACCGATCCGGTATAATAGATTTCGTTTGTGTCCTCATGTGTGATTCTTAGGCTTGAAATCACCTGGCGGCGCCCATCTCCTCTCCAAGCTGCGGTGGGTCAACATCTGCATTTAACCTGAAGGAGCCCGTCCCCACAGGCGAGCCATTGCCTCGTTAGCTTAGAGCCTCACGGTTCTAGTTGCCCAGTGTGTACCCCAAGGAGGTGAGGTTCGCTTGTGAGCTCACTTAATCGGCAGGCTACTAATTTCACTGTTTACTCTTCCAGGGAAGAGCTAGCCGACCTCAGCGCTATCAGAAGACGAAGGTGGCCTGGTGCGGGCACGTCGCGAGGTCCAACGGAATTACCAACTCGATACTCTTTGGTTCCGTACCGGGACAGAAAACGCGAGGACGTCCAAGGAAGAGATGGGTGGACAACATCAAATAGTGGTCAGGCCTTCGTCCCGGTGAGATACGACAGGCGGCGACAGACAGAGAGGGGTGGCGTGGGTTTTTGGGAGGTTCTTCATGTGTGCCCCAAAGACCTGATGGGTTACGGGATGAATTGAACTGATAACATTGAGATAACATTGATATCACATTGAGATCACATTGGTATAACATTGAGATCACATTCAAGTAACAGATAAATGACATTGACATAACATTGAGAACATGTTAATATAACATTTAGTTGACAATGATATGACATTGAGATAACATTAAAATAACATTGAGATCACAGTCGCATGCCACTGAGATCACATTTACATAACATTGAGATCACATTAACAGAACAATTAATTCCCATTGAAGTAACATTGAGTACAAAGAGTCACAGTAATGACATCACAATAAAGTCACAGTCGGATCACAATGCGATCATCTTACGATCATAGACATCACATTGATATCACGTTGACGATACATCAACACTACATTGAAATCACATAAGATCACATCGGCATCACGCCAATATTACAACACCATTGCATTGAGATCTCGATAATATTACAAAAACATCACATTGAGATCACATTAATATAACCTCACCATTACATTAAAATAACATCAACATCACTTTGAGATCATATTCTTCGTCTTCTGCTGCGTTCATTCTCAATCTCCCGCTACCAAGCCCTGAACAAGGCTTTGCAAGTAGCAGAATGTAGTCCATAGAACGGATTTGCGTTGTGTCTCTAGTTTACAGTTTGACTGCGATATTTGCACCTTTCGGTCCGACACATCCGTCTTCGGCAAATGAGGTTACATTCATATAACTTCAACATCACAATAAGATCACATTAATATAACATCAACATCCCATTGAGATCACATTAATATAACATCAACATTACATTGCGATCACATTAATATAACAAAAACACCAGATTGAGATCACATTAATATGACATCAACATCACGTTGAGATCACATTAATATGACATCAACATCACGTTGAGATCACATTAATATGACATCAACATCACACTGATGATCTCATTAATATGACATCAACATCCCATTGAGATCACATTAATATAACATCAACATTACATTGCGATCACATTAATATAACAAAAACACCAGATTGAGATCACATTAATATGACATCAACATCACGTTGAGATCACATTAATATGACATCAACATCACACTGATGATCTCATTAATATGACATCAACATCACGTTGAGACCATATAGATAACGACAAGATGGGTATGGAAGCTACCACAAAACCACAACCAGTCCAATATCCCAAAGATAGGAAACTTGGTACAACCCCGCCTCTAACACGTCATCCAGTATGTTAGGGTCTTATATGGCATTATCTTGACTATGATGCGTATATGGTATTATCTCGGCTTTCATGCTTATATGTTGTTATCTTGACCTAAATGCTTATATGGTATTATCTTGACATGTATGCGTATATGGTATTATTTTGACCTAAATGCTTATATGGTATTATCTTGACCTAAATGCTTATATGGTATTATCTTGACCTAAATGCTTATATGGTATTATCTTGACCTAAATGCTTATATGGTATTATCTTGACCTTCATGTCCCCCATCTCCAAAAAATTGAGAACTTGTACAACTTTGACCTGTACCTACATATATATGACAAGAACTTGACCAATCCTAACAGTGTAATGTCTCAGAAGATTCAAAACATGCTTTACTGAAAGTATTTGTAGGACAAACAATAAATGAAGACTCTTTCTTTGATTATGAATGACCAACCAAAGTCACTTCACAGATCTGTGAGTGAGCTAACTTCAAATTTACCTGTTACATTCATAACACTGTCAGCTCGTACGTCAGAAATATGTCAGGCTCAAATCTAACCGCGTCCGTCAATGCCAGCCTTTTATGTAGAATATGTACAATTCAGCTGATGAAATTGTCAAGCTGTAGCAATAGATAATCAAGCAGGAGGGATCCACCAGTGAAGCAGGTAATGATGACATGTCAGCAATTAACATGAAAACCAAAATTTCAGGGAGAATAGATATTGCCATTTGTTCAAAGAGAATTATTTTATTTCAAAGGAAAACAGACAAATTAAACCTTTTTTGGCCCCATACTCATTCATACTTTTCCAGCTCTTCCAGGCAAAATCCCTACATTTAATTTGTAAAGCGAAGTCTGGCTCAACTTGCCACGCATGTATAATCATTATATTATTGATCTGGCATGGCAATCTCTTTTCAAAATTTTGCAAAATTTGACGAGTAATTACTAGAACAATATTATTTCGAAAGTAATTACTTCTAGAACAAATTGTGGTACCACTCGACATTGACATATCGTTTCTAATTTTTAGCAAGTGTGTGGGCAGGTTCAAGTTCAGTCACTCTTCCAAAACCGTAGCAGACGGCACGTAACAACAGCTACAGTGTCTTAGTTCTCTGTTCAGGACGGAGGTAGTCGTACCGAAGAAACTCACATCTTCTGGATGTAACGTCTGAGTTGTTAGGATAGTACCAGATCGTAGATCTGAATTTCTTACTGTTTAAAAAACTAGAGACGATATTTTATTAAATTAAAAATAAAATATATACTAGAACTAGCAGACACGATTGTCCACAACATGCTAAGCATTTTTAAACGATACAAGTTTCCCAATACCAGTGAGAAATAGAATTGCTTTTCTTATATATATGAAAAGATATATATATATATAGCCAAACCTCTCATATGAAAGCAGATAGTAGAAATTCTTCTACAAGCTAGAAACCTTCTTAGCGTACTAGCGATGGTATGTGATGGAACTCTGTCCCCAATTTCAACAACAGTTAGCGACAACAAAAGCTGTTGTGGGGAAAGACAGTGTGCCAACGACAGGGATCAGATGCAGCAGAAAAACATGTAATTATTCTTATTTTGGGAAGCTGATAAAAATTTGCAGCAGTTCAAATTAATGTGCAAATATGTTTGACTGCACAACATAATTTCTTAACAATAACACATCTGATAAACTAGTTACGTCAAGTTTGGAGAAGACAGGCTTGTCTCAGAAGGTTGGAATTATCAGTGAATACAATAAAAGAATATCACACAATATCAGATCAGAAATGATGTTATTTCTAAGGACAAAAAAAAAAAGAAAAAGATGTTAATGTCACATCATGCTAAACGTCAAAAGTGAGACTATACAACGAAAAATATGTCACATTAAGCTGATATCAAACACGAGACTATGCAACGAAAGATATGTCACATTAAGTTGATATCAAACATGAGACTATAAAACGAAAAATATGTCACATAATGCTGATATCAATGTACAGAAAAGGATGTCACTTTATATTAGATATCATTAGAAAGACATCTCACATCATGTCACATTATGCTGATGTCAAACATAAAACTATTTAAAGAAAGGTATGTTACATTACGCTAGATGGCAAAGATGAGACTAAATAAAGAGCTGTCTATCACATTTCGCTAGATGGTACACTTGAGGCTAAATAAAGAGGTTCGTGTCACATTACGATAGATGGCAAACGTGAGACTATATAAAGAGGTTCGTGTCACATTACGATAGATGGCAAACGTTAGACTATATAACGAGCTTTATATCACATTACGAAAGATAGCGAACATTAGAGTATGAAAGGACTGTAATGCTACTGTTCGTTAGACGTCAACTATAAGTACTTGTATATAGGAGGAATATAATGTCACTTTGAATTTCAACTGATTTCAATTATGAGATTTAATGAAGGAAGGCATGCCATTTTATCATATCAAATATGAGATTTTATGAAGGAAGGCATACCATATTATGTTTGATATAGAATATATAGGTAGGTTTACAGCTTTCCGAGAACAAAAGTATAGTTTCACATATAAAAGTGCATAGTTTCTCATAAGTAAATTTGCAGTTTATTATAAGCAAGTAATGCTGACGTAGTGAGGGGGAAATTTTGAAGTTAGTCGCGGAAGCCAAGGAAATAATTGTACTCTGTCCTCAACACACTTTCTGGAATAAAAGGGGCAAGGAACATGGAATGGGGTGGCGAGAGGGGTTAGAGGGGTTATGAACTGTCGCAATGACATCGGTTCATCAGCCATTTTTCATTTTCCAAGCGCTTAGCTCCATATAGACAGACAAGCACATAGTTTCACATAAACAAGTGTACAGTTTCATATAGACAAGTGCATAGTTGCATATAGTCAATCGTATAGTTTTACATAGATAAGTGTAACGTCGCATACAGTCAAATGTGTATTTTCCTATACAGAAAAGAATAATTTTACTGACAAGTGTAAAGTTTCACATAGCCAAGTGTATAATTTTGCATTAAAAAATGTTTATTTTCCCCTCGACAAGTGTATAGTTTCACACAGACAAGTGCATAGTTTCACATAATTAAGTGTATAGTTTTCCAAATAATTAGTGTGTTATTTTCACATAGCCAAGTGTAAAGTTCCACATAAATAAGTGTACAGTTTCACGTAGACAAGTGTATATATAGTTTTACATAAATAAGTGCACAGTTTCACACAGACAGGTGTAAAGTTTCACATAAATAGGTGTAAGCTCTCAGAGATAACCCACGGATTCAAATAGGATAGTGTATAGTTTCTCATAAGTAGGTGTAAGTTCTCAGAGTTAACCCACGGATTCAAATAGGATAGTGTATAGTTTAACATAAGTAGGTGTAAGTTCTCAGAGATAACCCACGGATTCAAATAAGATAGTGTATAGTTTCACATAAGTAGGTGTAAGTTCTCAGAGATAACCCACGGATTCAAATAGGATAGTGTATAGTTTCACATAAGTAGGTGTAAGTTCTCAGAGATATGTTCGTGTTGCACAGAGGTAAGCGCATAGTGTCACAAGTAGTTGCAAGTTTGGCTAAGTTGCAGTTTGATCAATCATAATTGGTTTGTTATTCATTGCTCTGTACATGACGATCTTTATACGTTCAGATAAGATTGAGAAAGTATTGGTGGAAGTGTGCTTAGAGCGGTTGCTTCTGACATCAGATCTCCCAGCACACTTTTCAGTAAACTCAGCTGTAAATGGGTACCTGACTTCTGCGTAAGGAAACAATAGACATCGAAGACGAAAACGTGTCTCCACAACATTTAAAACAGTTCTCCGAACCAGCATTCCCGTTTACCGTTTCTGGTATGGGAGAACAGGTCGACTTTGAAAAAAACATAACGACTTAAAAAAATAGAACGCACGCGGATCCCTCAGTCGATTCTTCACATGTGTGTAACATGTACAGTCTACCATGTCTGGGTTGGACTTTACAGTCAGATGAGATCACATTTCGCAGCACAGATCTGTGTTTACGATAAACAATAAATATGTTAATGTCAAGATTAGTGTTAGGGTTTGTAATAGGGCTAGGGATAGCGTTGGTGTTATTTGTAGTGTTGGAATTAGGGTTAGGGTTACTGCTAGAGATAGTGTTAAGGTTTTGGTTAGTTAGTGTTTCTGGTAGAGTTAGGGTTAGTATAAGGGTTAGGATTAGTGTTAGTGTTAGGGTTAGTGTTAAGGTTAGTGTTAGTGTTAGGGTAAGTGTCAGTGATAGTGTTAGGGTTAGTGTTAGGGTTAGTTTTAGGGTTAGGATTAGTGTTAGGGTTAGTGCTAGTGTTGGGGTAAGTGTCAGGGTTAGGGTTAGGGTTAGTGTTAGGGTTAGTGTTAGGGTTAGTGTGAGGGTTAGCGTTAGGGTTAGTGTTAGGGTTAGTGTTTGGTTAGGGTTAGAGTTAGTGTTAGGGTTAGTGTTCGGTTAGGGTTAGTGTTAAGGTCAGGGTAAGAGTCAGGGTTTTTGTTAGGGTTTGTGTTGGTTTAGGGTTAGGGTTAGAGTTAGGGTTAGAGTTAGGTTTAGGGTTAGAGTCAGAGTTAGTGTTAGGGTTAGTGTTGGGTAACAGTTAGTTTTAGGGTTAGTGTTTAGGTTAGTGTTAGGGTTAGTTTTAGGTTAAGTGTTAGAGTTAGTGTTAAGGTAAGTGTTGGGTTGGGGTTAGTGTTAAGTTTAGTGTTCGGGTTAGTGTTGGGTTAGTGATATGGTCAGTGTTAAGGTTAGTTTTAGGGTTAATGTTGGGTTACTGTTGGGTTAGTGTTGGGTTATTGTGGGGTTAGTGTTGGGTTATTGTGGGGTTAGTGTTGGTTTAGTTTTTGGTTAAGGGTTAGTGTTAGGGTTAGTGTTAGTGTTTTTCTAGCATTAGGATTACTATTTGTGTTTACGTTATGGCTATTTTTAGGGTTAGAATGATCATTATGTCTAGTATTATGATTTGTGTTAATTTTCATTTTAAAGTTAATTATATATTTATTGTACTGGTTGATTATAATGTCATAGTCGAATTTAGATTGACAGTCATGGATAGTTTGGGGGTTATAGTTATTCATACAGATATAGGTATGGCTGGCGTTTAGTTTAGCGCTAGTGTTGCATTTGGGGTTTGAGTCAGTCTGAGGTTAATTTTATAACTATTGCTAGGGTTAGTGTTGGGGTTAGTGTTTCCCTTTAAGTTCTACGGCTAATGTTAGTGTTAATATAGAAATATAATTAAAGTTATAGTTAGGGGCATTTTTTGTGTGGTTGCTTTTAGGATACTGTAAGACCGATTGCAAATGTTAGTGTTAAGGCTTATACAATGTTTCCTCCTAGCTACCGGCACCTGGATTTCCCATATAACGTTTAAACCAATGAACCTAATTCAATAAAAATTTGATATGAAGAAAACGTGCTGTGTAAGAAACATAATGAGCACATAATAAATGGGGGATCAAGATACTGAGCAGCGCATGAGCTGCAGGGGTCAGCGACCCATAGCTGACTGCTAGCGTCAGAGCCAGCGAACCAGAGCTGCCAAGACCCTTCTACATCTCCACGCGGTGATCCTGCATAACAAGCTGCAGCAGGGCAGACAGGCTAAGGAGAAGTTATCGAAGAGGGAATTCTAACCCGGTACTTATAAAATGCTTGCTGAAGTCGGATGTTTTGGATCCAAAAGGTGCAAATATCGCAGTCAAGCTGTAAACTATGACACAATGCATTCCGTTCTCTGGACTACATTCTGCTACTTAAGCTCTTTCAGGTTTTGGTAGCGGGAGATTGAGAACGAACGAAGCCAAGCCATAATAAATGCATCAAGTGGTCCCCATTAGCATCAAGGCAACTTTGTACAAGCCTCTTCATGTTACAGACGGATTTACCAAAGCATAAGGATTTACAGTCTTTTCCACCAAATGTTTTCTTGTACTTTTATGAGATTCCTCGGCTTGTTGAAAAACACTTTCCCTTTTAACATGCCCAAAGGTTTCATGAGCATCCTCGATTTGCTGAAAAACACTTTCCCTTTTAGCATGCCAAAAAGAAAGAAAGCAGATGTTATCAGGTCAAGCGGACTTAGTGGCCAAAGTCCCTTAGAAAGTACATCATCTTAAAAAAAGGAAGCAATTTCAGCAATGCTGACATTTTAGGTAAGGCATGTGGCTCCATCTTGCTGAAAATAGCTGGTAAGCAGTTTCTCGTAGTCTAACCGGTTCACGTTATGTCCATGTAAAATTACATTGAATTACGTTCATTGATTTAAAAGTTGTAAGGGGAAACCAAGGACCGAAAGAAACTTACGTTATGTTCATGTTATGGTTATGGTTAACGTTAGAGTTGATGTTATGGTTAGGGTTAACTTTAGAGTTGATGTTATGGTTCTGGTTAACTTTAGAGTTGCTGTTATGGTTATGGTTAACTTTAGAGTTGCTGTTATGGTTATGGTTAACTTTAGAGTTGCCGTTATGGTTATGGTTAACTTTAGAGTTGCTGTTATGGTTATGGTTAACTTTAGAGTTGCTGTTATGGTTATGGTCAACTTTAGAGTTGCTGTTATGGTTATGGTTAACTTTAGAGTTGCCGTTATGGTTATGGTTAACTTTAGAGTTGCTGTTATGGTTATGGTTAACTTTAGAGTTGCTGTTATGGTTATGGTTAACTTTAGAGTTGCTGTTATGGTTATCGTTAACGTTAGCGGTTGGGTTGGTGTTAGTACTAATGTTGTAGCTAATACTAGGGGTAGTATTAATGGTTCGAAGATAACATTACGATGGAAACCTACCACGCCGAGACATGTCCATTTAGCACAATCATTGCAAAGTTTCAGATAGTTTCAGGGACATCAATAGTATCGAACGTTGGAAACAAACACACACACACACGCACACACGCGCACACACGCACACACACACACACTCAACACACACTCACGCACGCACACACGCACACTCGCACGCACACACACACACACAGACAATCATTGTCACATGCAGGAGTCCAAAAACACTCTCACCCTTGACGGAGTTATACAGATTTTTAATGAAAGCTAGTTGCATGAGGGCTATTTACCGGAAAGATGGTTACCTGAACGCTAGTAACCTGAACGCTAGTTACCTGACGGCTAGTTAACTGCACGCTAGTTACCTGAACGCTAGTTAAACGAAAGCTAGTTAACTGGAGTATATTTACTTTGAAACTAGTTACCTGAACGCTAGTTAACTGCAGTATATTTACTTTGAGACTAGTTACCTGAACGCTAGTTAACTGAACGCTAGTTACCTGAACGCTAGTTACTTGAACGTTAGTTACCTGAACGCTAGTTACCTGAACGCTAGTGACCTGAACAATAGTAACATGAACGCTAATTACCTGGACGCTAGTTACCTGAAGGCAGGTAACCTGAACGCTAGTAACCTGAACGCTAGTTAACTGAAGGTTAGTTAACAGGAGTATTTACTTTGAAACTAGTTACATGAACGCTAGTTACCTGAACGCTAAACCATTAACGCTAGTAACATGAACGCTAGTAACCTTAACGCTAGTAACCTTAACGCTAGTTACCTGAACGCTACTTACCTGAACGCTATTTACCGGAAAGATGATTACATAAACGCTAGATAACTGAACGCTAGTTACCTGAACGCTAGCAGCCTGAACACTATTAAGCTGAACACTAGTAACCTGAACGCTAGTTACTTGAACGCTAGTTAACTGAACGCTAATTACCTGAACGCTAGTTACCTGAACACTAGTTATCTGAACGCTATTAACATGAACGCTAGTTAACTGCAGTATATTTACTTTGAGACTAGTTACCTGAACGTTAGATACTTGAACGCTAGTTACCTGAACGCTAGTTACCTGAACGCTAGTGACCTGACCGCTAGATACGTGAACGTTAGTTAACTTAACCCTAGTTAACTGCAGTATATTTACTTTGAAACTAGTTTCCTGAACGCTAGGTTACTTGAAATCTAGTTACCTTGAGGCCTGTTATCTGGGCGCTAGTTTCCTGTACGCAAATTGCCATGAAGCTGCTTACCTGGACAGCATGTACCTGCAGTTTAGCTACCTAGACGCTATTTGCACGGTCTAGTTACCTGCAGGCTCGTTACCTAAACGCTAGTTACCTGAAGTAAAGATTCCTGGACGCTATTTATATCAATGATATTCCTGAAAAGTAGTTACTGTGTGGCTAGTTACCTGGACGCAAGTTACCTGGAATCTAGTTAAACAGACAATAGTTATCCCAAGAACAATTACCTGGACGCTAGTTACCTGATGTCTAGTTTCCTGAACAATAACTACCTGCAATCTAGTTACCTTAAGGTCAAGTACATGTATACTAGTTACCTGTAGTTTAGTTAACCGGATGCTAGCTACCTGGACACTGGTGACAGAGAGTTTAGATATGTTGATGCTACTTACTCAGACCATAGTTACCTGGAGTTAAGTTGACAGCAGTCCTGTTGCCGTGAGGTTAATTAGCTGGACATCTAGTTACCTGATGTTTAGTTACCTGCAAACCAGTTCACTGACGGCTAGATACTGGGATTCTAGTTACCTTGAGGATAGTAACCTGGCTGCTACTTACATGAATACTAGTCGTCTGAAAGCTAACTACCTGGCTGCAACTTACATGGACGAAAGTCGCCTGAAGGCTAACTACCTGGCTGCTACTTACATTGATGAAAGTCGTCTGAAAGCTACCTACGTGGCTGCTACTTACATGGGCGAAAGTCGTCTGAAGGCTAACTACCTGGCTGCTACTTACAATGACGAAAGTCGTCTGAAAGCTAACTACCTGGCTGCTACTTACATGGACGAAAGTCATCTGAAGGCTAACTACCTGGCTGCTACTTACATTGACGAAAGTCGTCTGAAAGCTAACTACCTGGCTGCTACTTACATGGACGAAAGTCGTATGAAAGCTAACTACCTGGCTGCTACTTACATGGATGAAAGTCGTCTGAAAGCTAACTACCTGGCTGCTACTTACATGGATGAAAGTCGTCTGAAAGCTTGCTACCTGGCTGCTACTTACATTAACGAGAGTCGTCTGAAAGCTAACTACCTGGCTGCTATCTACATGGATGAAAGTCGTCTGAAGGCTTACTACCTGGCTGCTACTTACATTGACGAAAGTCATCTGAAAGCTAACTACCTGGCTGCTACGTACATGGTCGAAAGACGTCTGAAAGCTAACTACATGGCTGCTGCTTATATGGACACTAGTTGCATAAAGGTCAGTTACCTGACTGCTACTTACATGGACGCTAGTCGCTTGGAGGCTAGTTACCTGGCTGCTACTTACATGAACGCTAGTAGCCTGGAGGCTAGTTACCTGGCTGCTACTTATATGAACGCTAGTAGCCTGGAGGCTAGTTACCTGGCTGCTACTTATATGGACGTTAGTCGCCTGGAGGCTAGTTACCTGGCTGCTACTTATATAGATGCTAGTCGCCTGGAGGCTTGTTACCTGGCTGCTACTTACCTGAATACAGGAAAGCCAGTCCTCTAGAGACTTGTTACCTGGCTGCTATTTCCAGGAACACTAGTCACCTATAGGTTTGTTACCTGGCTGTTACTTTCTTGAACGAAAGTCGCCTGGAGGTTGTTACCTGGCTGCTACTTATCTGAATACAGGAAAGCCAGTCCTCTAGAGACTTGTTACCTGGCTGCTATTTCCAGGAACGCTAGTCACCTATAGGTTTGTTACCTGGCTGTTACTTTCTTGAACGAAAGTCGCCTGGAGGTTGTTACTTGGCTGCTACTTACCTGAATACAGGAAAGCCAGTCCTCTAGAGACTTGTTACCTGGCTGCTATTTCCAGGAACGCTAGTCACCTATAGGTTTGTTACCTGGCTGTTACTTTCTTGAACGAAAGTCGCCTGGAGGTTGTTACCTGGCTGCTACTTACCTGAATACAGGAAAGCCAGTCCTTCTTCTTCTTCTTCTTCTGCGTACACAGTCAGACAGTAACCATTATTTTTTCGAAAAAAGCGGCGGTCATCCTGAGACTCTCGCCACTACCATAGAGCTTGTCTTGCAGTTCCACTGGCAATGGCCACATCTGCTCTCTCTGATCCCCGTATGTCGGGCAGTTCTGCAGCAGATGTTCAGTGGTCATTTTACCAGTACCGCACGGGCATTCGTCGGTACACCCTATCTTCAATTTGTTGAATAGGTGGTACCTCAGTCTATTGTGGCCAGTGCGAAGTCTGAAGACAACGACCTGCTCTCTTCGGTTCAACTGGTAATAGGCATCGTTTTTGGTGTAACCAGTATGTTCGGTTTCCCATTTGGTAATGTACCTGGCTTTGATAAGCCGTTTTGACTCTTCGTACGTCATACTGGTATCTGTTTGTGGTAGCCTTGCACCTTCTTTTGCCAGTCTGTCTGCCTCCTCGTTGCCTTGGATGTTGCAGTGTGACGGAACCCACTGTACCACTACCCTTTTTGGTGCGGACAGCTGGCACAGTTTGCAGAGTGCTGCTCTTAAGTCATTAAGCTCAGTGTTTTTCTGGCTTTTTAGCGCTGTGACTACGGCGAGAGCATCTGTCAGCAAGACTATGTGGCTCTCATTTTCACTGTGTGTTGCCCTTTCTTCCACTGCCGCCCTCAGTGCCTCTGCCTCCGCTCTGAAATTGCTTGTGTACTTACCAGTAGCGAATGACAGTGTTATTTTTCTGCCATTTGGTAGGTTCAGGAATGCTCCTGCCCCTCCGTTCTGTGTAGTGTCTGTTACAGAACCGTCGGTGTATGCATGGGTCCAGTCCATGCTTGGGTAGCTTTTCGTTATGAAGCTTAGGGTAGTGTCTCTCCTTTCTTTTTCGGTCTGGCAGTTTTTGTTTGCAATACCTGGTATATTTTCTACCACCTCTGGAAATATATCCTGCCTCCAAGTAGGTTTTCGTACAGTAGTGATGGGTTTTGGTGTTGTTAGTGCGTTTATGGGATCTTCGTGCATCTTTGCTTTGGCTATTTCTGCAAAGTTTCTCCGCTTTAGTTTCCCAGTTCCCAGATTGTTTAGCCTCTGGTACATTGGATGGTCCGTCAGTCTTCGGAGTTTCTCTGACTGCAGCTGGGCTCTGCAGTCTCTTCTGTCGGTCATGGATTGCAGTTTTGTAATCTTTTCAAGTTCTACAATTGGCGTTGACTTCATGCCACCTGTTATGATTCTCATGGCTTGGTTTTGAAGTTTGTTAACTTTATCGAAGTTCGCCTTCGCTGCTGTTGTCCATGCCGCGATGCCATACTCGAGAACTGGTCTCACTCTTCCAGTGTACAGTTTCTTTAGTATGCCTTCGTCTGCTCCCCAGCTTGTGCCAGCAAGTTTCCTCATGATCGCCATTCTTTCTCTGGCTTTCATTCGGTTTCTCTCAATCTGACTTTTCCATGTCATGCGCCGATCAAATGTGACTCCCAGATAGGTTGGGTTGTCGTTTGGCTGCAGGATTTTGCCATTTAGGCTTAATTTGGTACTTTGGGGTTTTAATGAGAGCGAGAATATTGTGCACGTGGTTTTCTCCTCGTTTATTTTGACCAGCCATGAGTTCGCCCACTCTTCCAGCGATGTTAGGGCCGTTTGCATCCGATTTCTTGCTATGGTGAGATTCTTTTCAGAGGTCCACATAGCCAGATCGTCTGCAAACATTGAGCTATGGACTCTTCTTGGTATATTCTCTGTAATATCGTTTATATATACCAGGAAGAGTGTGGGTGACAGTACTCCCCCTTGGGGTACTCCCTGCTCGAGTGTCACCTTTTTGCTCATCTGCCCTTGTACTTGGACTCTGGCCGTTCTTTGTTTGAGGTAGTGGTTGATCCACTTGTACATCTTCCCACAAACATCACTTCTTCTTAGCTTGACTCTAAGTCCATCCTTCCAGACTTTGTCAAATGCCTTTTCCAGATCCACCCAAACAGCTACTGTGTGTTTCTGTGCCTGGTAGGCATCTTCTATCTCCTGGGCTATGAGGATGACCTGGTCCTCAGTGGATCTGTGCTGTCTAAAGCCGGCTTGCTGTGGAATTAGTATTCGTTTTTCTTCCAGATGCCACATCAGTCTGGTGTTTATCATCCGTTCCATCAGCTTGCCGACACAGCTCAGTAGGCTTATGGGCCTGTATCCATTCGGATCTGTTTTGTCCTTTACTGTTTTTGGTACTGGTACCAGTATTGCATCTTTCCATGCCTGGGGTACAATACCCCTTTTCCAGCTTTGGTTCAGGACTGATAGTAGTTTTTTCTTCGCTGTTTGGCCCAGCCCCATCAGCATTTCGTTTGTTATCCCGTCTTTTCCGGGAGATTTCCTTCTCTTTAGTGTTCTCATAGCCTCTTCCATTTCGCGCATTGTTAGTTTGGCCATCATGTGCTCTTCAGGAGCCGTATTTATGTTTTCGTGCCCCTTTAGCTCTTCGCTAATGTCTGTATGCTTATCTGCAGGGACCTCGATGTGGTTTGCTCTGGCATAGTGATCGACAAAGGCGTTTGCGGCTTTCTTACCTGTGATCAAGTTCTCGCCTTGCTTGATAGTGAAAGCCAGTCCTCTAGAGACTTGTTACCTGGCTGCTATTTCCAGGAACGCTAGTCACCTATAGGTTTGTTACCTGGCTGTTACTTTCTTGAACGAAAGTCCCCTGGAGGTTGTTACCTGGCTGCTACTTACCTGAATACAGGAACGCCAGTCCTCTAGAGGCTTGTTACCTGGCTGTTCCTTACTTAATCGAAAGTCACATAGAGGCTTGTTACCTCGCTGTTACTTACTTGAACGAAACTCGCCTGGAGGCTAGCTACCTGGCTGTTACTTACTTGCACACTAGTGGTCTGAAGGCTAGTTACCTGGCTGATACTTACATGGGTGAAAGTCGCCTGGAGGCTAGTTAGCTAGCTGCTACCTACTTACTTTAACGAAAGTAGCCTAGAGACTAGCTACATGACTGCTACTTACATGGACACTAGTCGCCTAGAGGCCAGCTACCAGGCTGCTACTTACATGGACACTAGTCGCCTAGTGGCTAGCTACCTGGCTGCTACTTACGTGGACACTAGTCGCCTACCGGCTAGTTACCTGGCTGCTCCATACATTGACACTAGTCGCCTAGTGGCTAGCTACATGGCTGCTACTTACATAAACGTTAGTTGTCTGGAGACTAGCTACCTGGCTGCTACTTACATGGACGCTAGTTGTCTGGAGATTAGCTACCTGGTTGCTACTTACATGGACGTTAGTTGTCTGGAGACTAGCTACCTGGCTGCTACTTACATGGACGATAGTTGTCTGGAGATTAGCTACCTGGCTGCTACTTACATGAACGCTAGTTGTCTGGAGATTAGCTACCTGGTTGCTACTTACATGGACGTTAGTTGTCTGGAGACTAGCTACCTGGCTGCTACTTACATGGACGCTAGTTGTATGGAGACTAGCTATCTCCGATAGTTGTCTGGAGATTAGCTACCTGGCTGCTACTTACATGGACGCTAGTTGTATGGAGACTAGCTATCTCCCTGCTTCTTAGATGGACACAAGTCGCCTAGAGGCTTGCTACTTGGCTGCTTACATGGACGCTGGTTTTCTGGAGGCTACTTACCTTACCCCTAGTTAGTTAGAGGCTAATTAAAGTTAGCTGCATATGAAAGCTATATTCCAAAGTTAATGAAAGTTAATGAAAGCGTATATTTAGTGATCAAACAACGTCTTTGTTATTTTATGTTGTCGTGGAAGTTGTTCAGTGTAAGTGTAAGTACCAGACACCGAAATCCTCATTAAGGCAAAAAATGCCAAGCATTCACACGCTGTTGCAGAAGACCCATATCAGGTAGCCGGCAACGTGGTATGCATGCCAGATAACCACATCCCAAAACAACTAATGTATGGTGAGCTGAAAAGGTGGCCTACTTCGAGCCGGTGGTCAAAAGAAGCGTTTCAAAGACTCCCTCAAAGTATCTCTGACATGTTTTAGCATCGATGCAAACGGATGGAAATATCTCGCACAGGACCTCAGGGCACTAGAACCACCATCAGAGACACATCCATTGCTGATAAACGCCAGACCGCTGAAGCACAGAACAAACGCACTTTGCGCAAAGGCAAAATTCTGACACTCACATATCCAATTCTGACATTAAATGCTACGTATGTGGAAGGCAGCAAAGATGACGCTGTAACTGGCTGCGGGTCTACATTACTCTGTTGTTTAAGTTGATTATAGATGCCACCAGACCATGGATTTGCCGGGAATTCACACTAGTCAACGGATTACACCTGTGTTCAAGGAAACGTGTTGTTGTTTTCCATATGGGCTGGTTAATTCGTTCGTTTTGTGTGTTTTCTTTCGCCCGGTTTTCCTGAAATGGACATCGGCTATATGAATAGCACTACGATTAAAAATGTGTCCTATTTCACGTTTTAGTTCATACCGCTGAAATTCATGAGATTGGCGCCGTTCGTCCTAGCCGCAAACAGTATTACCTTTGTTATTTGAAATTTAGACACAACTATAATGAACTTCCACTTGGAGAGAGATGGGCTCCGTCAGGTGTTGAGCGGCTCAAGACACACCGTTGTTATATGGCTGGAGCAGATACGGAAAACTGCAATAACCGTGCCTCAACGACCTTTTAGATTGTGGGACTGATGATGATGCCGGTGTGGAATAATTTGTCGTGTCAGAATTCGACTATACAGCCACCTCCGAACACATTGGTGTCATCATCGCTTATGATGGACAGCTATTAACAGTGTCAGTTATTGACTCTTGTTATCGAAGCCTCCCATGCACAATTCTTGACTCGTGTGATAGTAGCTGCACATACAGTTTTCTTGAATATTGGTATATCAGTTGTACATACCTAATTGTTTACTATTCTTACAGAAGCTGCACATATAAAATACTTGGCTTTTACTATAGCAGCTGCTCATTTATAAATCTTGGCTCTTGTTACAGAAGTCACACATATAGAATTCTTGACTCTTGTTAACTTCTCGTACTGAGTTCTTGACTCTTGCTGTAGCACGTCTCGTATTGAGCTTCTAACTCATGTTATAGATGCTTCTCATACTGTCTTCCTGATTGTTGTTATAGAACCTTATCACAATAAGTTCTTGTGTCCTGTTGCAGAAGCTGTTTGTATTGAGTTTTTGTCCTGTTTTAAGAATACTTTTATGCTGAGTTTTGTTTTTGCTCTTGTTTAAAAAGCGACTTATGTGAAAGTCCATTGTTGATTATCGGTATTTCAGATCAGGAAATGAGATGGCAACAGACATGAGGGACAGGCAGCGATGGCCAGAAGAACAAGATATTTATTTATACAGATTAATCATATAAATCGCATAGTAAATCAAACAGAAATAGGGAAAAAATGGAAAAGAGCACCTAAAAAAAGAAAGAAAAAAAAGGAAAAAAACAGAGAGATATAAATTAAGAAATGCAGAAAGATAAAACACAGAAAGAAAGAAAGAGTGAGAGAGACACTAGTTTGTTTGGGTAAACAAATTTCTGCCATTCAGTAGCATAAATTAAAAGACAAAAATAAATACAAGAGCGTTTTTAAAATCAGGACAGGTCATCCCGTAACCGAGGAGGTCATTAGGGCACCCGTGAAGACACCCCCACAACCACATCCGACCCTTTTCTATTAGTTTCCTCTGCTTGTACCTCCTATGGTCGGAGATTGGTTTATTCTTCATTTTGTCCTTCCACCTCTTCGTCGTCCACCCTTCACCCGGCCATGAAGGATCGTATTTGCAAGACCGCCTGGTCTTGATATGTGGCCGTACCAAGTGATTTTCTTTTGACCGTTGCCAAGACGTATAAAATGCTTGAAAAAGTCGGATGTGTTGGACCGAAAGGTGGAAATATCGCAGTCAGACTGTAACCTACGACACAACGCATTCCGTTCTCTGGACTACATTATGCTACTTAAGCCCTCTTAGTGTTTGGTAGCGGGAGATTAAGAACGAAAGAAGCCAAACCCAAAAGGCCTTATTGCTGCTGTAATTGTTCTCGTAATTCCTCATTTGTAACTCGATCTTTGTATGTGACGTTTAGAAGTCTCAGGAAGCATCTCATTTCCAAGGTCTGTATCCTCCGCTGCAGGTCAGCTGTAATTGTCCATGGCTTACAAGCATAGAGGGATATTGACAGGACCAGTGTAGGCATGATCTGATCTTCGTGCATATGGCTAACCTGTTGGCTTGCCAGATTTAGTTGAGCCGTGCAAGGGCCGTGATTGTTGTGCTATTCTGGCCTGTACCTCAAATTTCAAATGAAAACATTAAATATATTTTGTTGGTAAATTTATTCTGAAAACGTGAAATACAGCTGTATAAATGTTAGACATAGTCACCATTACGTGACATGTCCCCCAGCGCCTATAAAGTGCTTGGATTCCTGTAGACAAAAAAACTATCTTGGTCACTCATCCACCTGCTGGACCTTTTCATCGGACATAAAAGTCTCTGCTCCCAATGCCTTTTTTAGTCGTCCAAAAAGGTGGAAATCACTTGACGCTAGGACTGGTAAGTATTGCGGATGTGGTAGACACTTAAAGGGGAGGTTCTCGGTGGTTGCTGCCGTTGCACGGGCATTATGGGGTCATGCATTGTCATGTTGTAAGGACACCTGTACTCAGAAGTCCAGGTCGCTTGGATTTGATTGGGGATCGAAGATGGATACTGAGAAGATCTGTAAGCGTGGCACTGGTAACAGTGTTCCACCTGGACATGTCATGCTCTAAAATAAGGCCTCGTTCATCTCGAAAGAAAGTCAGCATAAGCATCCCTGCAGATTGCTGCGTGCGAAACTGTTTCGGCTTTGGCGAGAAGGGATAGCGGCGTTTCTTCTTCACTCTCTTCCTTTCAGGCTTGCGGTAGTGAGTTCAGGTTTCATCTCTAGTACAAAGATCGCGTTACAAACGAGGAAATACGGGATAGAATTACAACAGCAATAGGGCCTTTCGAAGATCTCTTGGCAACTGTCAAAAGAAGGAAACTCACTTGGTACGGTCACATATTGAGATCAAATGGCATTGCAAACACAATCCTCCACGGGAAGGTGCATGGCAGACGACGAAGAGGCCGGCCCAAAAAGAGATGGGAGGACAACATGAAAGAATGGACCAGTCTCCGACCAGAAGAGTCACAGGCAGCAGCATCTGATAGAGAGGGGTGGCGTGGAGTTGTGAGGATGTCTTCATGTGTGCCCCAACGACCTCACCGGTTACTGGTTGACCTGACCTGAACAATTCTTGCTAGGGAAACATCATCTCCTGTTTCAATACGCCGTAAAAAGTTCCTAACAGGCATCAACGGGTGGTTGTTTCAATTCTGGAGTAAGCTGTCGTGACACCCACCTTAGAGACATTTTGTGATAATGTATCACATCTAGGATGATGTGGTGTGTTTAACCTTGACTCGTGTCCAGATGTGCGGCAATTTAATTCACAGTCAATCTGCAATTTCTATTACGAGTGGTTCTATCAGCTGCAATAGACTCTGTGGTCACAACTCGGTATGCCTGACCCGGTCGTGAGGGTGCCACACAAACACCGTGGTCACTACTTGGTGTGCCTGACCCGGTCGTGAGCAGTGCCACACAAACACCGTGGTCACTACTTGGTGTGCCTGACTCGGTCGTGAGCAGTGCCACACAAACACCGTGGTCACTACTTGGTGTGCCTGACCCGGTCGTGAGGGTGCCACACAAACACCGTGGTCACTACTTGGTGTGCCTGATCCGGTCGTGAGGGTGCCACACAAACACCGTGGTCACTATTTGGTATGCCTGACCCGGTCGTGAGCAGTGCCACACAAACACCGTGGTCACTACTTGGTGTGCCTGACCCGGTCGTGAGGGTGCCACACAAACACCGTGGTCACTACTTGGTGTGCCTGACCCGGTCGTGAGTTGTGCCACACAAACACCGTGGTCACGCCTTGGTATGCCTGACCCGGTCGTGAGCAGTGCCACACAAAAACCGTGGTCACTACTTGGTGTGCCTGACCCGGTCGTGAGGGTGCCACACAAACACTGTGGTCACTACTTGGTGTGCCTGACCCGGTCGTGAGCAGTGCCACACAAACACCGTGGTAACGCCTTGGTGTGCCTGACCCGGTCGTGACAAGACTGCCACACAACTCGCACCGTGGTCACTACTTGGTGTGCCTGACCCGGTCGTGACCAGACTGCCACACAAACACCGTGGTCACTACTTGGTGTGCCTGACCCGGTCGTGACCAGACGGCCACACAAACACCGTGGTCACTACTTGGTGTGCCTGACCCGGTCGTGACCAGACTGCCACACAAACACCGTGGTCACTACTTGGTGTGCCTGACCCGGTCGTGACCAAACTGCCACACAAACACCGTGGTCACTACTTGGTGTGCCTGACCCGGTCGTGACCAGACTGCCACACAAACACCGTGGTCACTACTTGGTGTGCCTGACCCGGTCGTGACCAGACTGCCACACAAACATCGTGGTCACTACTTGGTGTGCCTGACCCGGTCGTGACCAGACTGCCACACAAACACCGTGGCCACTACTTGGTTTTCCTGACCCGGTCGTGACCAGACTGCCACACAAACACCGTGGTCACTACTTGGTGTGCCTGACCCCATCGTGACCAGACTGCCACACAAACACCGTGGTCACTACTTGGTGTGCCTGACCCGGTCGTGACCAGACTGCCACACAAACACCGTGGTCACTACTTGGTGTGCCTGACCCGGTCGTGACCAGACTGCCACAAAAACTCCGTGGTCACTACTTGGTGTGCCTGACCCGGTCGTGACCAGACTGCCACACAAACACCGTGGTCACTACTTGGTGTGCCTGACCCGGTCGTGACCAGACTGCCACACAAACACCGTGGTCACTACTTGGTGTGCCTGACCCGGTCGTGACCAGACTGCCACACAAACACCGTGGTCACTACTTGGTGTGCCTGACCCGGTCGTGATCAGACTGCCACACAAACACCGTGGTCACTACTTGGTGTGCCTGACCCGGTCGTGACCAGACTGCCACACAAACACCGTGGTCACTACTTGGTGTGCCTGACCCGGTCGTGACAAGACTGCCACACAAACACCGTGGTCACTACTTGGTGTGCCTGACCCGGTCGTGACCAGACTGCCACACAAACACCGTGGTCACTACTTGGTGTGACGGACCCGGTCGTGACCAGACTGCCACACAAACACCGTGGTCACTACTTGGTGTGCCTGACCCGGTCGTGACCAGACTTCCACACAAACACCGTGGTCACTACTTGGTGTGCCTGACCCGGTCGTGACAAGACCGCCACACAAACACCGTGGTCACTACTTGGTGTGCCTGACCCGGTCGTGACCAGACTGCCACACAAACACCGTGGTCACTACTTGGTGTGACGGACCCGGTCGTGACCAGACTGCCACACAAACACCGTGGTCACTACTTGGTGTGCCTGACCCGGTCGTGACCAGACTGCCACACAAACACCGTGGTCACTACTTGGTGTGCCTGACCCGGTCGTGACCAGACTGCCACACAAACACCGTGGTCACTACTTGGTGTGCCTGACCCGGTCGTGACCAGACTGCCACACAAACACCGTGGTCACTACTTGGTGTGCCTGACCCGGTCGTGACCAGACTGCCACACAAACACCGTGGTCACTACTTGGTGTGCCTGACCCGGTCGTGACCAGACTGCCACACAAACACCGTGGTCACTACTTGGTGTGCCTGACCCGGTCGTGACCAGACTGCCACACAACTCGCACCGTTGCAGGACTTCTTACTCCATTCATAAACTTGCTGGAGTGAAAGACATAAATCACCGAACTGGACCTTCACCGATACATATATATAGGTTTTACACACCCGCTGCTGAAAATACGGACAACATGACACTGCTCATCTTTAGGGCCATGTCAATAAAGGGGTGCTCATCTTTTACCTGCAGTAAACGACGTCATGTTGGTCGTTTGTACCATGATGGCACGTGCAGGACACTCCTGACATACTCAGCAACCAGATTAACATGCTACAATACAATGGTATGGTATTTTATATGCTACCCAACTTGGAAGATTATCATTTTAGATAAATAGATATATAGATAGATAGATAGATAGATAGATAGATATATAGATAGATAGATAGATAGATAGATAGATAGATAGATAGATAGATAGATAGATAGATAGATAGATAGATAGATAGATAGATAGATAGATAGATAGATAGATAGATAGATAGATAGATAGATAGATAGACAAACATACAGATATATAGATTAATAGATAAATAGATAGATAGATAGATAGATAGATAGATAGATAGATAGATAGATAGATAGATAGATAGATAGATAGATAGATAGATAGATAGATAGATAGATAGATAGATAGATAGATAGATAGATATATAGATAGATCCTCATTTGGTCTACACTGATTGACACACATAGACACATACACACATATATGCACATATTCAAACAAACAAAACATACAAACATATACACGCATACACGCACTCACCTAAGTGCACACACGTGCTAATTGTATACAAGTTAATCGAAATGTTGACCGTAAAATGTATTCACTCTTAATGCTATAGCTTAGGTTTATCAATCTCTTATACTTGTCTAATTGGCTGTACATATTATTCACACCAGCTTTCATGTGATGTCGACAAAATGAACGTAGATATGGAGTCAATGAATAATATAATTCTTTTTTATATTTATGTATTGAGAACGAAGTCTCTAAAAGGGTTATGTGACTACGTCGAAATTCCAGATTTTCGACGATATGTAACACTCTGCAACACATTTTGACTTTATGTGAGTATCTGAGAATAGATACAGTTACCTTTATGTTTTTTATGGCTGATTAAATTGAATATGGCTTTTAAAACACAAGATTAACCTCTAGTTTTTAATATATATAACATGAGGTACCTACGCAGAATCCTGGGCGTTGGGTGGCAAGACAAGATCACCAGCGCTGAGGTGGGGGAGAGAACAGGCACTGTCACAATCTTGTCCATGCTTAGTCATCGAAGGCTCCGCTGGCTGGGACACATTCGGGGGATAGATGATGGCAGAATACCAAAATATCTTCTTTATGGGGAATTACAGTTGGGGAAAAGGTCTCGGGGCCGGCCACTACTTCAGTACAAGGATGTATGCAAGCGGGATATGAATGACGCAGGCATCGATTTGGAATCATGGGAATAGGACGCCATGGATCGTGTTACATGGAGGGGCATGATTAAGCATGGGATACAGTCAAATGAGATACTGATCTCTGATAGACTAAAGACTCTGAGTTTGAGAAGACACGCCACAACATGCGATGCCACAAACGGTCCTAATTTTTTTTGCACACACTGTGGAAGATGCTTATCTGCCAGGATTGGTCTTACGAGTCACACTCGTTACCGTCATGGACTGTAGTTGCATACCTTTTCAAAGCCTAATTACTATCGTCTGACAAGACGGAAAGAGCTAATGGAAAACAAGTTTTACACAATTACATTTGCATACCGGATGGAAATAATTCGTATATCGGAAATGATTCACAATGACGTCTTTTGGCTGTCGCTTGAAATGAGTTTCTGAAGTATCTCTCACAAAGTTCAAACGATTGTCTACTCATTGCTGTATTCCATTTCTCCTGGTACCTTTTTTTCATCAGTAGTAATGTCCTGATATTTCGTTCCTCTAAGCTCATCACTAACAGCACAGCAGTTAGCAAGGAAGAAATCCTTATGATAGTGTACAAAGGTTAATTTCAAGGACATATTGTTCTTTAGTTTTTCGAGGCGTTGCAGCAGGCTCTCTGCTAGCTTCTGGTAATTGTCAGACCTTCTGTTTCGGAGAATGTTTGTGTCCACTTTCTGGAAAGCTTTTCAACATCATCATCATCATCATTTGGGTTGATCAATCCGGAGACTGGTTGAAATGTTGTCTGAGTACGTCTCTCCAGTCATCCCTATACTCTGGCTGATCAGTCCGGAGACTGGTTGTAAGGTTGTCTTGAGGAGATCTCTCCATTTTACCCTATCCTCTGGCTGATCAGTCCGTAGACTGGTTGTAAGGTTGTCTTGAGGAGATCTCTCCATTTGACCCTATCCTCTGGCTGATCAGTCTGACGACTGGTTGTAAGGTTGTCTTGAGGAGATCTCTCCATTTGACCCTATCCTCTGGCTGATCAGTCTGAAGACTGGTTGTAAGGCTGTCTGAGTATGTCTCTCCATTTGACCCTATCCTCTGCAGCTCTCTTCATTTTCACCATATGATTATACTGTTCGTGCATGCCTGTGATGTAAAATTGAATCTTGGACTACCGGGTCTTCCCTTCCCTTGAATCTTTCCCTCTAGTTTCTTCTGTAGAAGACTTTCATGTCTCATATTGTGATCCAACCAGCTCAACCGACGTTTTTGTATCATTTGCATTATTTATCTTTGTGCGCCCACTTCAGTGAGTACATTGTCATTAGATATTTTTTCTGTCCAACTAATTTTTGTCCATTCTTCGGTAGCACCACATTTCATACGCTTCCAATCTCTAATCATCCTTCTTTGCTAGAGTATGTGTAAGCCCTATACAGTGCAATTGGCCATATATGAGTGGTGATTATTCTTTTCTTCAGTTCTATCCTGATTTTCTTTGAGGTTAACAATTTATGTTTCTCTCTTAACCCCTTTTTCGCAATTGCAATCCTTGGTAAAAATTGCGGGCATCTTCTGTTATGGTTTGGCCAAAATATGTAAACTTCTGTACATTACTCCATTGATTATCACATTTATTTGTTTACGTTTCTAAGATATTACCAAAGTCTTTGTCTTCGATGTGTTTATTTTCATGCCAAACTATTTGACTGTGCTATTGATTTTTTTCTAGGAGCATTTGCAACGTTGCTACTGATCCTCCCACTATGGCTTGGTCATCGACACATTTGATGGCATTAACTTTTATACCATTAACTTTGACACCATTAACTTTGACACCATTAACTTTGACACCCCTATTACAAACTGCATAACCTTGGCCGTCATCCTCACTTTTATTTTCACAAACGAAGAACTTTTGTCAAAAATAGACACCTTTAAAGAGCAGGCCTATTTAGAAACGAAGAACTTTTGTCAAAAATAGACACCTTTAAAGAGCAGGCCTATTTAGAAACGAAGAACTTTTGTCAAAAATAGACACCTTTAAAGAGCAGGCCTATTTAGCAACGAAGAACTTTTGTCAAAAATAGACACCTTTAAAGAGCAGGCCTATTTAGAAACGAAGAACTTTTGTCAAAAATAGACACCTTTAAAGAGCAGGCCTATTTAGAAACGAAGAACTTTTGTCAAAAATAGGCAGGTCTGAAGTGTATTCGTATTTAGAAATGAAGAACTTTTGTCAAAAATAGGCAGGTCTGAAGTGTATTCGTATTTAGAAATGAAGAACTTTTGTAAAACAAATTACACAACCCAGGAGAGTAGGCCAATTTAGAAACGATAAAGGTTTGTCAAAAGTAGACAGCTCTGAAGTGTAGGCCTATTTAGAAGAGATAAAGGTTTGTCAAACGTAGACAGCTCGGAAGATTAGGTATATTTAGAAACAATCAACTTTTGTCAATAATTGACAGGTCTAAAGAGTAGGCCTAAATAAATATTCTCAGCACTATGATGTCAGATTATTTGTAAGTTGACTTTTAATGGTTTTCTTCGAAATAAAAGATTAAATTTGAGATTTTGTTTTATCTTGAAATACGTTACTCTTCTTTTCTTCAATGTTGCAGCCCCAATGTTAAGTGACATAGACTGTCAACATCACTCGGAGATGAACAGGATAACAAAAATGCAAACATCTATTCATTGTTTTGATGTCTAAATTACAATCGATGTATGATATACCTTCCTTGTCAATAAACGTGTTCACGCTTACCTGATTGCCCTTGTGTGCAAGCGTGTAGGTATATGTGTGTGTGTGTGTGTTGTGTATTTGTGTGCATGTATTTGTATACGTGTGTGTGTGTGTGTTTGTTTGTGTGTGTATCTCACTGATGACGTTTTACTCAAGAAAAATCATATATTATATGAATATCAACATATATTAATGGCATCTCCAACACAGCCCCTCATGATGGTCTGCCTGAACTCATCAATCTTTCAGAAATAACTCCCGAAGAACGTTCAGTCCGATTTTGCTAATTACTGTCAACAGAGAAAATAGAAATCATGTTTGAATCAATTCCTGGAAGCAGTTATACTGAGCCAATCACCTAGGTCAACTGCGACAAACTGGCAGCTATGAAAAGTTTCACGTACCTTGGCAGTTCTCTTCTTCTTCAATCAACTGATGCTATGCTTCTAGTCTGGTGAGGTTCACCATCAACTGATGCTATGCTTCTAGTCCGGTGAGGTTCACCATCAACTGATGCTATGCTTCTAGTCTGGTGAGGTTCTCCATCAACTGATGCTATGCTTCTAGTCTGGTGAGGTTCACCATCAACTGATGCTATGCTTCTAGTCCGGTGAGGTTCACCATCAACTGATGCTATGCTTCTAGTCCGGTGAGGTTCTCCATCAACTGATGCTATGCTTCTAGTCCGGTGAGGTTCACCATCAACTGATGCTATGCTTCTAGTCTGGTGAGGTTCACCATCAACTGATGATATGCTTCTAGTCCGGTGAGGTTCACCATCAACTAATGCTATGCTTCTAGTCCGGTGAGGTTCACCATCAACTGATGCTATGCTTCTAGTCCGGTGAGGTTCTCCATCAACTGATGCTATGCTTCTAGTCCGGTGAGGTTCACCATCAACTGATGCTATGCTTCTAGTCCGGTGAGGTTCACCATCAACTGATGCTATGCTTCTAGTCCGGTGAGGTTCTCCATCAACTAATGCTATGCTTCTAGTCCGGTGAGGTTCACCATCAACTGATGCTATACTTCTAGTCCGGTGAGGTTTACCATCAACTGATGCTATGCATCTAGTCCGGTGAGGTTCTCATGAAGGACGCTTTGCCTTTCAGATTTTCACCGGTATCCCACAGTTTGTCGAGCATTGCCTTTTGTCCGGGTCAGACTGCCTCTCTTTAGTTAGTATAAATAGGGCAGTCCTGCAGGATATGTTCTGGTATTTGCGTGAGTGCTCCATAATTGTAGGTGACGATGTCTCAGAGATTTTTGCAGTAATTGATGATGAGGTGAACGTTAGGATCTCTAAGGCCTGCAGCACATTTGGCAGACGATAGACATAAATTTGGTATCGAAGTCGAATTATTGTAGAAAGCTCAAGATGTGGAAATGTGAGGCTGCTAGGGCTACTGGCAAAATTGCACTGGATTTTGGCGCCCAGGTAGAGGAGCGGAATCACGTCCGCACAGTCTGTCTCAGAACCGAAAGGGTAATGAAGACCAAATGGCGAGACAGGATTCTCGATATCTCCATTCCTGATAGAGCTGCAATCCAAAGCAGACATGCTATTCTCATGCAGTTGAAAATCCGTTGGGCTAAAAATATTGTTTCATAGTTAGATGCAGAAAAATAAACGCTCCCATTGTAGCCATTAGACGTACTTAAAAAAAACCTTTCCATACATAACTAAAACGCTATGCCCTAGTGTAAGACTTTTGGGAAGTTGAAGTACAAAAACGAACCACTTCGCCCACATCTCTGCGTGAGCGTGCAGTGCCATGTGAGGCATCCATAAAAATAGACGCAGAGGATGCAAACTGGAAATAACCCTTGAAATAAAGTATATGCGTGGGTCGAACAATTCGCTGCTTACACTGTCTAATAACTTTCCAAAACCTCATCAAGTTCCTTGGTCACCTTCAAACCCACAGACTGCCCGAATATATTCCAAAAGTTCGAACAGAGAAAGTGATCATCACCCATGACGGACCAACAACAGCAACAATAATAACCTAATAGAATCTTTAACACACCATCCCAAACGACAGCAACTCTTAATCAAACCTTTTTCATACCTGTAATCATTAACATTATCTATGCTAATCCCTACGGAAGTGTTTCTAACACACCATCCTATTCTGCAGAACACGTAATATGATTGACTTCCTCTCGTGTAATTCCTTCAGTAATCTATATTAATCTCTAAAAACAGTAAATGGCATGTCAGGAACTGAACGATGCCACCATTGTCTACATGTACAAACACATGGGCAATCGTCAATTTTGTGATAACCACAGGATCTCTCTCCTGTCTATCGCTGGACATATTTTATCTCGTTTTGCTCAACCACTCAACAGGGACGAACTCTGGAAAATCATGGCGAACGTCGACTGTCCCGAAAAAATTCGTCACAGTCGTCCTCCAGTTTCATGATGCTATGTCAGCTAGCGAACTGAATGATGGTTAACTCTCTGCAGTATTTCCAGTCATAAATGGAGTCAAACATGGCTGTGTGCTGTCCCGAACACTTATTATATGGTATTTGCAGGCATGCTTTCTGATGCAACACGTGACTATGACACTGCCATACAGATCAGATACCGGATGGTTGGGCAGCTGTTCACTCATAAGGTCTTCACAAAGGTAAAAGAAGCAAGTATCTTAGATCTCATCTTATCCGACGACTACGCAATTAATATGTGCTCAGAATCGGATATGCAGGCAATCATGAATGAGTTCTCAACTGCCTGAACTAATTTTGGCCTTAATGTAAACACCAAGAGAACGGAGGTATTGTTTCTTACTGTACACAGGGACCCCTACCACGAACCAAGCGTCATTATACAGGGACATCGACTAAATGCAGTTGATAGCTTTACCTACGTTGGCTGTACCCTCACCAGAGAAGGAAATATTTACTCTGAGGTCCATCGGAGGATTTCCAAGCTGAGTGCTGCTTTCGGAAGACAACGAGAAAATGTTTGGGATAGGCAGGGAATCAGTGTTGCCACCAAGATTAGTGTGCATCCCACTATTGTGTTAACCATCCTTCTGTACGCATGCGAAACATGGACAGTCTATAGCAGACTTGTCAGGAAACTTAATCATTTTCATGTAAATTGTCTCCGCAGACTGCTCAGGATCGGTTGGGAGGACAGATTGCCCAACTTTGAAGTCCTCAGCAGGGCGAGACTCTCTAGCATCTATACGCTGCTACAGAGAGCCCAGATCAGATGGACAGGGCATGTTGTTCGCATGTCAGAGGAGCGGCTGCTTAAACAACTGGTGTAGGTGAGCTCGGGACAGCGCTCGCAAGGGAGGGGTGGGGGACAAAAAGAAACTTCTTCTTCTTCATCATACTCAGTCAGACAGTAACCATTATTTTTTTCGAAAAAAGCGGCGGTCGTCCTGAGGCTATCGACACTGCCATATAGCTTGTATTGTGTTGCCACTGGTGATGGCCACATCTGCTATCTCTGATCCTCGTATGTCGGGCAGTTCTGCAGCAGATGCTCAGCGGTCATTTTCCCGGAACCACACGGGCATTCGTCGGTACCACCTATCTTCAATTTGTTGAATAGGTGGTACCTCAGTCTATTGTGGCCAGTGCGAAGTCTGAAGACAACGACATGCTCTATTTTGTTCAACTGGTAATAGGCATCGTTTTTGGTGTAGCCAGTATGTTCAGTTTCCCATTTGGTAATGTATCTGGCTTTAATAAGCCGTTTTGACTCTTCGTACGTCATACTAGTATCTGTTTGTGGTAGTCTTGCACCTTCTTTTGCCAGTCTGTCTGCCTCCTCGTTGCCTTGGATGTTGCAGTGTGATGGGACCCACTGTACCACTACCCGTTTTGGTGCGGACTGCTGGCAGAGTTGACAGAGTACTGCTCTTAATTCATTAAGCTCAGTGTTTTTCTGGCTTTTTAGTGCTGTGACTACGGCCAGAGGATCTGTAAGCAGGACTGTATGGCTTTCATTTTCTTTATGTGTCACCATTTCTTCCAATGCCGCCCTCAGTGCCTCTGCCTCCGCTCTGAAATTGCTTGTCTACTTACCAGTAGCGAATGACAGCGTTATTTTTCTGCCATTTGGTAGGTTTAGGAATGCTCCTGCCCCTCCATTCTGTGTAGTGTTTGTTACAGAACCGTCGGTGTATGCATAGGTCCAGTCCATGCTTGGGTAGTTTTTCGATATAAAGCTTAGGGTAGTATCTCTCCTTTCTTTTTCAGTCTGGCAGTTTTTGTTTCCAATACCTGGAATATTTTCTATCACCTCTGAAAATATATCCTGCCTCCAGGTAGGTTTTCGTACAGTAGTGATGGGCGTTGGTGTTATTGGTGCGTTTATGGGATCTTCGTGCATCTTTGCTTTGGCTATTTCTGCAAAGTTTCTCCGCTTTAGTTTCCCATTTCCCAAATTGTTTAGTCTCTGGTTCATTGGATGGTCAGTCAGTCTTCGGAGTTTCTCTGACTGCAGCTGGGCTCTGCAGTCTCTTCTATCGGTCATGGATTGCAGTTTTGTAATCTTTTCAAGACACTCTAAGAGTTTCTTTGAAAAGTGTCTCCATTGATCTTTATGATTAGGAGCTGCCTGCTCTGAACCGTTCAGCCTGGCGCACTGCAGTCACGCATGGTGCTTGCACCGCTGATCAGAGAACTATTACGAAGGCGCAGAAAAAGTGATCTACCCGAAAGGAAAGAATGCAAGACTGCCCAACTTCAAATGCTGTTCATGTGTGTCCTAGGTGCGATAGAGTTTGTCACGCTCAAATCGGAATGTACGTTCTTATGCAGTCACATCTGACGTTGGAATTACAAACGAGCCGACTAGGACAGATTTGCAATCCTGACAGATGGGCTGTGTGAAACCATCAACACAATAAAAATAAAGCCCATGGTGGAAAGCCTAAGCAAGGTAATAATGCAAGCCGCCACTGAAACCATCCCAATAAGGGCTAGGAAAAACTATAAGCCCTATTGGAATGATGAGTTGCAGAAAGCGGAAGATGCAATCACAAATGCTAGGAACATGGCAGAGCGAGAACAATCTATGGAGGTAAATATCGCCCTCAAAGCCGCCACGGCAAATTACAAATACACTCTCAACCAAACAGCAAGAGAGAGCTGGAAAAACAAAACTGAAAGTCTCAACCTAGACAAAGAAGGGAACAAGCTATGGAAGCTAGTCAGAGCCATAAACGACGAAACCCCTTCAAACAAACAAATTACCATCAAGCAGGGCGAAAACCTGCTAACAGGGAAGAAAGCCGCAAACGCTTTTGCAGAACACTATGCCAAAGCAAACCACATCGGGGTCCCTGCAGATAGGCATACAGACATTAGTGAAAAGCAAAAGGGGCACGACAGCATCAATACGGCACCAGAAGAGCATATGATGGCCAAATTAACAATGAGTGAAATGGTAGAGGCTATGAGAACATTAATGAAAAGGAAATCTCCCGGAAAAGACGGGATAACAAACGAAATGCTGATGGAGCTGGGCCAAACAGCGAAGAGGAAATTACTATCAGTCCTGAACTAAAGCTGGAAAAGGGGAATTGTACCCCAGGCATGGAAAGACGCAGCACTTATACCAGTACCAAAGAATGGAAAGGACAAAACAGATCCGAATGGATACAGGCCTGTCAGCCTACTGAGCTGTGTTGCAAACTGATGGAACGTATGATAAACACCAGACTGATGTGGCATCTGAAAGAAAAATGAATACTAATTCCACAGCAAGCCGGCTTTAGACAGCACAGATCCACTGAGGACCAGGTCATCCTCATAGCCCAGGAAATGAAAGATGCCTACCAGGCCCAGAAACACACAGTAGCGGTTTGGGTGGACCTGGAGAAGGCATTTGACAAAGTCTGGAAAGACGGACTTAAAGTCAAGCTAAGGAGAAGTGAAGTTTGTGGGAGAATGTACAAGTGGATCAACCACTACCTCAAACAAAGAACGGCCAGAGTTCAAGTACAAGGGCAGATGAGCAAAAAGGTGACACTCGAGCAGGGAGTACCCCAAGGGGGAGTACTGTCACCCACACTGTTCCTGGTGTAAATAAACGACATTACAGAGAATATACCAAGAAGAGTCCGTAGCTCAATGTTTGCAGACGATCTGGCTATGTGGACTTCTGAAAAGAATCTCACCATAGCAAGAAATCGGATGCAGCAGGCCCTAACATCGCTGGAAGAGTAGGGGAACTCATGGCTGGTCAAAATAAAAGAGGAGAAAACCACATGCACAATATTCTCGCTTTCAATCAAACCACAAAACACCAAATTAAGCCTAAATGGCAAATTCCTGCAGCCAAACGACAACCCAAACTATCTGGGAGTCACATTTGATCTGAGCATGACATGGAAAAGTCTGATCGAGAGAAACCAAATGAGAGCCAGAGAAATAATGGCAATCATGAGGAAACGTGCTGGCACAAGCTGGGGAGCAGACGAAAGCATACTAAAGAAACTGTACACTGGAAGAGTGAGACCAGTTCTCGAGTATGGCATTGCGGCATGGACAACAGCAGCAAAGGCGAACTTCGATAAAGTTAGAAAACTTCAAAACCAACCCATGAGAGTTATAACAGGAGGCATGAAGTCAACGCCAATTGTAGAACTTGAAAAGATTACAAAACTGCAATCCATGACCGATAGAAGAGACTGCAGAGCCCAGCTGCAGTCAGAGAAACTACGAAGACTGACTGACCATCCAATGCACCAGAGACTAAACAATTTGGGAAATGGGAAACTAAAGCGGAGAAACTTTGCAGAAATAGCCAAAGCAAAGATGCACGAAGATCCCATAAACGCACTAACAACACCAAAGCCCATCACTACTGTACGAAAACCTACCTGGAGGCAGGATATATTTCCAGAGGTGGTAGAAAATATACCAGGTATTGGAAACAAAAACTGCCAGACCGAAAAAGAAAGGAGAGATACTACCATAAGCTTAATACCGAAAAAGTACCCAAGCATGGACTGGACCCATGCATACACCGACGGTTCTGTAACAAACACTACACAGAACGGAGGGGCAGGAGCATTCCTGAACCTACCAAATGGCAGAAAAATAACACTGTCATTCGCTACTGGTAAGTACACAAGCAATTTCAGAGCGGAGGCAGAGGCACTGAGGGCGGCAGTGGAAGAAATGGTGACACACAGTGAAAATGAGAGCCATATAGTCCTGCTTACAAATGCTCTCGCAGTAGTTACAGCGCTAAAAAGCCAGAAAAACACTGAGCTTAATGACTTAAGAACAGCACTCTGTCAACTATGCCAGCAGTCCGCACCAAAACGGGTAGTGGTACAGTGGGTCCCATCACACTGCAACATCCAAGACAACGAGGAGGCAGAGAGACTGGCAAAAGATGGCGCAAAACTACCACAAACAGATACTAGTATGACGTACGAAGAGTCAAAACGGCTTATTAAAGCCAGATACATGACCAAATGGGAAACCGAACATACTGGTTACACCAAAAACGATGCATATTACCAGTTGAGCAGAAGAGAGCAGGTCGTTGTCTCCAGACTTCGCACTGGCCACAATAGACTGAGGTACCACCTATTCAACAAATTGAAGATAGGTGGAACCGACGAATGCCCGTGTGGTACCGGGAAAATGACCGCTGAACATCTGCTGCAGAATTGCCCGACATACGAGGATCAGAGAAAGCAGATCTGGCCATCACCAGTGAAACCACAAGAAAAGCTATATGGCAGTGTCGACAGCCTCAGGATGACCGCCGCTTTTTCTAAAAAATAATGGTTACTGTCTGACTGCGTACGAAGAAGAAGAAAAAATGCTGTTCATGTGTGTCCTACGTGCGATAGAGTTTGTCACGCTCAAATCGGAATGTACGTTCTTATGCAGTCACATCTGAATAAACATGTCTGACGCTGTTGCCATCTTCGCTTGCCATGGCTAACTAACTAACTAACCTCCATTAATCATCAAATGAAATCTCTCTAACACCACCCCCAACGACACTGTCTGACATGTGATGACCTCCATTAATCACCAAATGAAGTCTCTCTAACACCAACCTTAACGACACTGCCTGACATGTGATCATCTTCATTAATTACCAAATGAAGTCTCTCTAACACCAACCCCAACGACACTGCCTGACATGTGATCACCTTCATTAATCACCAAATGAAGTCTATCTAACACCGTCTCCAACAACAGTAACTGACATGTGATCACCTCCATTAATGACCAAATGAAGACTTTCTAACACCGTCTCCAACAACAGTAACTGACATGTGATCACCTCCATTAATGACCAAATGAAGTCTTTATAACACCGTCTCCAACAACAGTAACTGACATGTGATCACCTCCATTAATGAACAAATGAAAACTTTCTAACACCGTCTCCAACAACGGTAACTGACATGTGATCACCTCCTTTAATGACCAAATGAAGTCTTTCTAACACCGTCTCCAACAACAGTAACTGACATGTGATCACCTCCATTAATGACCAAATGAAGACTTTCTAACACCGTCTCCAACAACAGTAACTGACATGTGATTACCTACATTAATGACCAAATGAAGTCTTTCTAACACCGTCTCCAACAACAGTAACTGACATGTGATCACCTCCATTAATGACCAAATGAAGTCTTTCTAACACCGTCTCCAACAACAGTAACTGACATGTGATCACCTCCATTTATGACCAAATGAAGTCTATCTAACACCGTCTCCAACGACAGTAACTGACATGTGATCACCTCCATTAATGACCAAATGAAGACTTTCTAAAACCGTCTCCAACAACAGTAACTGACATGTGATCATCTCCATTAATGACCAAATGAAGTCTATCTAACACCGTCTCCAACAACAGTAACTGACATGTGATCACCTCCATTAATGACCAAATGAAGTCTTTCTAACACCGTCTCCAACAACAGTAACTGACATGTGGTCACCTCCATTAATGACCAAATGAAGTCTATCTAACGCCGTCTCTAACGACAGTAACTGACATGTGATCACCTCCATTAGTGACCTAATGAAGTCTATCTAACACCGTCTCCAACAACAGCAGCTGACATGTTATCGCCACATCTATTCCGCAGCGTTGCGACCGACAGGACAACAACTCCTAAACTTAGAGTTGTACTTGTAGTAAATGAAGACGTTGATGCTGGAGTTGAATATCTGAAAAATCTCCGCCAAGCTGAGAGTCACCAGGTACATATTCTGCAATTGTTTATCGATAGTTAAACCTGATTCAACGATGCCCGCGATGTTGAACATAATCTTAGGCATGTTACACACGACGTACACAATTGAAATGAGCGCTACCTGCTGGACCACCTGCAAGTCTTTCCTACTCAGTTTAGTAGCATCCTTTGTGTTTTGTGAAGTCTTATTATTCCCAGAAGTCATAGATTTAGAATTCTGCCTAAATTTGTTGGACTCCCTGAGACTGTTGGCCATGACAAGTACGCAAACCATGACTATGATCTGTGTAATCAATGGCAGAAACGTATCTCTTGCTCCCCAGATCACGTCCTTGACAATCTCTCTGTTCGAGGAAATCCACAACATTGGTCTGGTGGCGTTGATAAAAGCATCGTATTGTGGTATTAACCCCATGTTCACGAAGATTGGGAAGTAGCTAGTAATGGTAAATATTGCGAATACGGTCAGAATTAAAATACATCTGGACCTGGTGAAAGAATTTTTGAAGTGTAACGGTTTGGCTACACACATACAACGGGCTACAGCCAGAAACGTTGTTGTTAGGACAGTCATAATATAGAGGACGATTCCACAGTTGACAAAGAAGATGTACACAGCGTATGGTTGTATTGTAAACCAAAATGTGTATTTGACGGCCATTTCAAATGTGTAGAACATAGACGATGCAGCCCGTAGGAACATTGTCAGAGTAAAGCAGAGATCTGACAAGGACAATACTAGAAATGATACAGTGACACCGTCTTCTAATTTCATGGCGATGAATGTTCGGATGTTAATGGCGTTACCAACGACTCCCAGCGTTGAGACTATCAACCAGGCCATGCTGAAGCACCCTGTCACGATGATGTACTGATCCTCATCAATAATGCCCAGAACTGTCACGGAGAACTGCAAGCCAACTGTGACGTTGCGCATCTTGCTCTGTGCGTTTCCCTTTTCTGAACAAATGAGCACACACACACACAAAAAGAATTATTTATTGTCAATGCACTCAAGCAGTATATTACAGAAATATATGCTACATATGTATTTATTAAAATAAATTTATTGAAATGGGGCGTAGCGAGGTCTGGATTGAACGTCCCGCTCGTTAAAGGAAAGTGAAGCGTCTGTTGCATCCCATCCTTTTCCATGAGTAGAAATTGTCGCTGGATTCACTGTTCGGCTTGCCGGGTAATAGTTTATATGCCAATAGCCTTTCCTACTTTACTGTGTCCCCAGCAGCATCCCCATGAGGGCCCTTCACTACTTACAGACCCTGCTGTGGGGGCGCGACCGGGATATGGAAGTATAACTGAGCGGGGAGATTGGGCACGTAAATCTTAGTTAGCAGGAAATCTAAGAGAAGATAAACTGTGACTCTAAGCCCGGGTAGACGCAGTTCGTTAGCCTGTTCAGACCGTTTACAAAAGAGAGGGAAACAGATTTTAAACCCACAAGTGCCAGGAAGTGATGGCTAGTCCTGGGACGATGAGAGTATCATCAATGTCCCGAGTAACTAGGATTTGCGGACAACAAGTCCACTTCCTTGTGAAAACCTCGTGAAAGGGTAGGGCGACGGGAGTAAACCCAGACAGAAAACCCAGAATGGTAGCAACTACGGTGGATGATTTCAAAATTGCGAACTTATTCCTGCAGGCCATGCCGCTGAGCTGTGTCAAATTGTCATGCTTTAAATTCCTTTGGATTACACCACTGAGACCAAGAGGTGGATCCTGCAGTCTGGGACAGCCCAGTGTCACCATATTTAGCGTTCTCGAGAGATTACTCACAGGGCGCCACGCGCATGGTCTACAGGGACTGAAACGTATATGATGATGACGATTGATTAAAATCAAAATAGATTTGGACTGGAAGCTTGGTATGAAACAAATAATCAATGAGATAAGGGATAATATGCGGAATCATTCTTGGACTTTATGAAACGGGCATTCTCTGGGCGAAGAATAATTCATGGGATATAGTGAGCAACGTTGTAGAACAAGAAAACATTTCATAGTGTAGTAAGATTCGTGGCATGAGAGGATGAAGCTATAAATGACATGGGCCATGTCTTCACTGCACAAATAATCTAATTGCAACAAGTGTTATGTAAGATCTTTATAGAGCTCAACTGGTCTACGTTTTACTGCGAAGCTGCAAATGAAGATAGTCTTGTCTGTTGTTTTTTTTTTTTTTTTGGGAGAAGATTCAGACTAGTTACGATAACCCAATTGTTAGCCCAAAATAAATAAATTAAGAACAGTGTAATAAAAACGGTTCTATGGTTTTGAAAGAAGGAATGTGCAAGCGTATTCTTATAAGACATATTGTAGACATCCTACAATAGTTTCATGTCAACCACACACATTACGTCATGTGACAGGTTGCAACGTGGAACTACGTTACTAGAGATGAATACGAGTCTTGCAAAAATTCTTATTATCAATGAAGTCAATCAGTCTTTGTCAATACTAGCAAACACCAGTCATCACATGAACCAGACCTATTTTCACACTGTGATTCATCATACTTTGCTCATAAGTAAATCCAGCCACCATACATTCCAGTAGCCAAACACGTTATGGTGTAACCTAAATGACTAGATTTCAGATTTAAGTCTGGATTCTCTAGAAAATAGTAGAAATATAACACACATCAACCAGTTATAGACAGAAGGAGAGAAGGTGTGACACAATTTTAGCCATGAGTAGAGAATATGTGATCGAGTTATGGACAGAAGGAGAGAAAATGTGATCGAATTATAGGCAGAAAGAGAGAATATGTGATCGATTTAGAGACAGAAGGTGAGAATATGTGATAGATTTATAGACAGAAAGAGAGAATATGTGATAGATTTATTAACAGAAAGAGAGAATTTGTGATCGAGTTATAAGCTGAAGGAGAGAATATGTGATCGAGGTTTATCCAGACGGAAAGAAAATTTTGATTGAATTATAGACCATAAAAAAGAATATGTGATCGAGTTATAGACAAAAGGAGAGAATATGCTCGGGTTATAGACAGAAGGAGAGAATATGTTCGGGTTATAGACAGAAGGAGAGAATATGTGATCGAGTTATATACAGTAAGAAAGAATATGTGAACGAGTTATTAACAATAAGAAAGAATATGTGATCGAGTTATATACAGTAAGAAAGAATATGTGATCGATTTATAGACAGTAATAAAGAATATGTGATGGAGTTATATACAGTAAGAAAGAATATGTGATCGAGTTATAGACAGTAAGAAAGAATATGTGATCGGTTTATAGACAGAAGGAGAGAATATGTTCGGGTTATAGACAGAAAGAGAGAATATGTGATCGAGTTATATACAGTAAGAAAGAATATGTGATCGGTTTATAGACAGTAAGAAAGAATATGTGATCGGTTTATAGAAAGAAGGAGAGAATATATGATCGAGTTTTATCCAAAGAGAGGAAATATGCGATCTAGATATAGCCAGAAGGAAAGCAAATGAGATCGGATGTTAACCAGGAGGAGAGAAAATGTGATCTAATTTTAGCCAGAAGGAGAGAAAATATCCCCTTCTTAAGTTGCTGTACCCTTTTTCTCTGATTGTTTCCCTTGTATCTCTTTCATGTTGATTCTAGAGACTGACCTGTCTGATTATTCGAGTATTTGTAAGTTATACTTTGAGAAGTAAGTTATATGATATATGAAAGTCCACTATTCGCAGCTACAATGTTTCATCCCAGCAAATGCTCTGCAAGTCGCAGTTGTTTTTTTTTACAATTCTTGGAATTCTGGTGCGAAATATAAGAGGTCTAAACGCGAACAATCAGAGGAGAATTGAACTACTTACATCACAGGTAAACAAATTGCGACTCACTAAGTGCAGGTGTAAGTACCAGGTTGACGCAATGACGGGGTCTGTCTCAACCTAGAATGACGAAACATGAATATTAGTTTAAAGCTATAATATAATATTACATATTGATTAGCTAAGTCAGTGCTTACCAAATTGTTTCAGTTCTCAACATCCTTAGAGTGCCAAGATTTTGTTCTACTGCAACCAAATTCAAAACGTAAGCCTACCTAACAGTTACAGAGCACAATTGGTGCGGTTATGTTGGTTAAGAAATAAATTCAAGAAACATGTATTTCAAATTCAGTAACAGTTTATATAAAAATAATTTTTAAACAGTAAAGAGCGTGGAGGCTTCGTTAGCTTAGTTCATAGCGAGCAATTCGCTTTCTTCTGTGGTAACTGTGTGCCTCCATTTTAATCAGGGAATGCTTTTTCAGTCAACCCATCTGTAAATGGATACCCGACGCATGAGTTAGGGAAAGTAAAAACAACAAGGAAGGGCACTGGCCACCCCATCTTTCACAGGCTGCGGTTTAGTATAATTGAGACTTTAAAAATTAATGTCCAACCAGCTGTTAATACAACAGAATGTCTACTTTACTTTACTTTAAGTAAAGAGCCCATTAACACACCAATGTGGTATTGATAATATTGTGTTCGGCCTATAATTTTCTTGATCAACGACAAACTATGGGTGATGGGGTCAACATTACGCCAGACTTCACTATTCCAAATTTTTCTGGTACAACATTTTTCAGTCTGGTTTCACCCAAGCACCCGTTTTTCTCTCGGTGAAAAGGCCGAACCAACTGGAAACTGAAACCCGATCACTCGGCTGGGAAGCTAATGCACTAACAGTAAGTATTTTGAACATTCAAATAATCTAATTAATAAATCGTAATTAGTGGGAAGGGTGTGCTTGTTGCTTACTCCACATCTTCTCAAATCTTTTCAATAAAACAGAACAATTACCTTCATTTCCTGTTTCACGTGGATTTTAGCATGATACTTACTGCTTGTAACAGCAACCACCTAAAACCTAGAGACAAATATAACGTCACAAATAGAATTAAGATTCACTCATCTTTACCAATTATCAGAGGATATTCATTGTTTACTGATATCTAAAAGTCAGTTAGCTTGATGCTGTCAGGTTTTCTCTTCTGTATATTGTCACAGAACAGCTCATTACGATTCTGTTCTTCCGACGAAGTAAATTCAGATGGAGCTTTGGCACTGCTTTTGTCTTGAATCCATGCGAACTATCCCATAATGAATTGTGGCCGTGAATGGGTCTTGAATCTATGCGAACTAAACAAGAAAACGTTTTGGCCCTGAATGGGTCTTGGATCTATGCGAACTATACCAAAAGAAGATGGGGCCCTGAATTGGTCTTGAATGTATACGAACCATACCAGAAGAAGATTTGGTCCTGAATGGGTTTAGATCTATGCGAACTATACCAGAATGAGTTTTGACCCTTAATGGGTCTTGAATCTATACGAACTAAACGAAAATGAGTTTTGACCCTGAATGGGTCTTGAATCTATACGAACTATACGAGAATGAGTTTTGACCCTGAATGTGTCTTGAATCTATACGAACTATACGAGAATGAGTTTTGACCCTGAATGTGTCTTGAATCAATACGAACTATACCAGAATGAGTTATGACCCTGAATGGGTCTTGAATCTATACGAACTAAACGAGAATGAGTTTTGACCCTGAGTGGGTCTTGAATCTATACGAACTAAACGAGAATGAGTTTTGACCCTGAATTGGTCTTTAATCCACGCAAACTTGTCGAAATAATCTTTTTTAACGTATTTTTCACACCCGATGGTAAGCTTTTTCACTAACTGTCATTTCAGTTAAAATATTGGACTATTTTGTAACGTCCCTGTAACCAGCCACGGAGCCTCAAAACACATAGTTTGGGAAACACTCTACTCATGCAACATTAAAACAAGAGAGCGTTATTACTCTCAAATAATGATTTACATAACGGTCGTTGAATACACCATTTTAAAGTGTTCTTTTCCATAAAATCTTTACAGTGCATTTTTCTTCTTTCATTTTCACCCCATCTTGAGTATATGGCATCCACTACATTTGCCTCTATTGTGGAAGCCTGCATAAAAGCACCTTGCATGCTTCTACGGTGGTGGTATATGTAACAATTTGCATTTACGACGAGTTAGCTTGCCCCAGCGGCAACGCTCTTTCTTCGCCTTTCGCAACATCAATGAATGTTTATTGGCTCCTGTCTTTTGTACAAGTAACGAGCGCCGAAATCAAAATTACTTTATTTTCTTGTATTGTTTTTTAAGTTATAAGATTACAGGTGAAGATTTAAATTGTTGGAAAAATGGATTTTAAACAATGAAGTAATCTTTACTGCAATCCTTACGGTCGTGATGGCTGTCTTTTCATTGTTGGCGACAATTATAGCTGTCTTCATTTTAAATTATAATTGTAATCGTTCAGATAATTACAAATAACAGCTCCCGCTCTCTTGTAGTGTTGTTACTTTGGCATTGTACGGTGCACGGACCACAGTAGACCATACAGGCAAAGTGAGTGAGCAAGTCCCGGTAGCAGTGAAAAATCAAAATGTAATGTATAAAATGAAAGTAATATGTCCTTTGCAAAACGTCGCTTTTGACAACTGCCAACATTTTTGGCATTTAGGTATGCGAAAATGCAACATTAAGCACGGTAATAAGGTTTTTTTAAATTAAAATGTATAAAGTATAAGCTAGACCTAGTTTGGAGTGATGTGCTCAAATGTGGAGTCATCATCGGAGAGAGGACACAGACATGCTGGAAATGATACAAAGGAAAGCGGAAAAGTTTGTAGTGAGCTTTTGGGAATTTTAGTTACCTGAGGATTAGCTTAGAAAAGCCGAAGTTTAAAACAGAACAGAATTTGAGGCAGTTTAATATAGGTTTATACGATAATAAAGGAAAAGAACAAAATAGACTATAATACGTTTCTCAAAGTTCATCCGGCTACAAGATCAAGAGGGCACAGCTACAAATTAATTAAAGAAAGGCCCAGATTGGGTATTAGAAAATGTATTTTTAGTCAGAGAGTGGTAAATGATTGGAAAGCATTGTCACAGGAAATAGTTGGAACACTGTCAGTTAATGCATTGATAGATAGATTTGATGCACTTAGTTATGTGTATTTTCAAATTGAGTGGAAGAAACTGGTTGTATACAAACTCTGCGGGGTCTTCTAAACCAGTATACATTAGTTAAGTTAGCTGCAGTTTGCCAAGTTTCATCAATTATGTACCAATGCACGCAATGTGTTCTTATTTAAATGGGTTTCTGTCGTATATTTGTGTTAACTAATGAAGTAGGCTTGACCAATGTACAGCCGTTTTTAGTGATCAGTCGTGACATGCCTGGTAGCATGCAGCGCGTCTTATTTTTAAAAATTGTCTGCTCGCGAAGTCTCTGGAAAAAGGTTGATGTAGCAAATTCTTCAGTGTGTGTTTGTGTGTGTGTATATATATATATATATATATATATATATATATATATATATATATATATATATATATATACATATATAATATATATATATAGAGAGACTGGCTTTCATTCATTGTGACTGCACTTGTGACTGATGAAGCCAATGCGAGCGCGGAAAGTTCTATGACACGTCTTATAAACATAGTCTGCGGCTGGCTCAGCTACTACACCTGCTCTAGGCTTTCTGATTGCGCGTCTATCCTGGACTGCCTGAACATAGAGGCCCTTGCCTGGATGATTGCAACTTTTTTAAAGACACCTTTGCAGGTTGAACGATGTTAGGCCAAGTTTCCTCATGTGTTAATGACTAATTGACAGTACTAGAGGGACAACAAATATATTATAATTCATGATAGAGATCACTAAAATAATAGATAAAGAGCAGCCAGTGGATGTTATTTATCTAAATTTAGGCCTTTGAAATGCTGCCGAAGACGGATGTGTGGAACCGAAAGGTGCAAATATCGCAGTCAAACTGTAAACTAGCGACACAACGCATTCCGTTCTCCGGACTACATCCTGCTACTTTGCAAAGTCCTGTTCATTACTTGGTAGCGGGAGATTGAGAACGAACGCAGAAGAAGAAGAAGGCCTTTGAAAGAGTACCTCATCAAAGATTATTTATGAAGTTAAAATCACGTGGAATAGGTGGGGAATTTGCCAAATGAATTGAAAGTTGGTTAACTGGAAGAAGGCATAAGGTGGGCATAAATAAGGAGTACTCTGAGTGGTGTGAAGTGAAAAGTTGAGTGCCACAAGGCTCGGTTTTTTGAACCAATTTCGTTCTTGATATATATAAATGATTTGGACATTGATGTGGGATCCATGATTGAATAATTCGTGGATGACACAAAACTGTGCAGTAGTGTCTCATCCAAAGCAGAAATGGATGTATTGAGGTTGGATTTAGATAACATTCAAGAATGGTCTGTAAGCTGGCAAATGAAGTTTAATGTAGATAAATGTACAGGCATCCACTTGGGTAGATCCAATATGGAAGATAATTACAGAATGGCGGGAAACAATATTAGAAAGATAGATAAGGAAAGGGATAAATAATATATATTACAGGTAAAGTGAGTCTTGTACTTCTACAGGGACAAATGCTCCTGTGCAGGTCCCAGCTCTAGTATGAGCTAGATGTGACTGGTAGAAGGATTTCCTGCTTAGCGGACTAACCTCGAGCAGCTTAATATTCCACTGCTTTGGGGCAATCGCTTACGGGGGGTGGTTAACCGATATGCGAGCTCATCTTAATAGACTCAAACATTAGAGCAAAGTAGACGCGCAGCCTATTAGACGCCATATATGCTGCTCTAAACAAACCACCTAGGCATGACCGTTGTTATGCAATATAATACAGTTAGCCGCCCCATACGACAAGCACTCTGTTGGATGAAATTAGTTGCAGCATTATAGCTGTCTATTCAACTTACTGAGACTCCAGATGTCAGTAACGATTCACAACTGAAAGTGTATTTTTGGTACAGGAGTCCTGCTGTAATTGAAAAACAAGATATGTTATTATTTTCTCCTCTTGAGTTGAGAGCTCGTGAATTGATGTCTTCATTAAGTTTGATTAACGAAAACTGCATTATTGTGTCTGTTGAAGAAACTACAGCAAAGTTAGGTCGTGCTAGTGGCTTATCAGCTTTCGTAAAAATTCGGATTTTAATATTGAAAGTTACCCACTGTATCGTCCATCATAAGGCACTGTTTATATAGCAGTGCGAACCTGAACTGAAGTGGCCATGCATGATATGATCAAGATTGTCAATGCTGACGGAAGGTATGCATCAACGCGTGGCTAAATGTGATTTATGTGACGATTGGGGTACAGGGAGTACAAGAACTAATGAACTTGGGATCGTCGAAATTTTATAAACAGAAACTGAATTCAAATATCCGGGAGGCAATATCTGGCTTAACAGATTAATAAGTCAATTGCCCCTGGTTTGGTTATGCGTCAATCAATTTTCAAATTCAAAGATTCCAATTTTAGATCACTCTGGTGAGTTTAATGGTATATCTCCGCCGAAGATGCATGTGTCGGACCGAAAGGTGCAAATATCGTAGCCAAGCTGTAAACTAGCGACACAACGCATTCCGTTCTCCGGACTACATTCTGCTACTTGCGAAGACCTGATCAGGGCTTGGTAGCGGAAGATTGAGAACGAACGCAGAAGAAGAAGAATGGCATATCAATTGTCTTACATAAGCTATTTACTACAGGTTCAAAAGTGTTCAATGCCAAGAAACATTATTGTTGTTTTCTACAATTTTGACAACTCGCTTGAAGTAATAATATTATATAACAAATTTTAAATGAATTCATCTGTACTTGTTGAACCTCCATTGCCTTCAAAATTGTTATTTTTACTTCAATGACCAGAGTTAATGGTCGTGATGTAGTTCTCTTGCTTGGCTACACCGCCAAGATTACCTTGGGTTGAAGAACAAGTGACGAAAATAACAGGTGACAAGAAGAACAAGTGACAAGACGAATAGGTGACGAGACGAACATGTGGCGAGAAGAACAGGTGACAAGAAGAACAAGTGACAAGACGAATAGGTGACGAGGCTAACATGTGGCGAGAAGAACAGGTGACAAGAAGAACAAGTGACAAGACGAATAGGTGACGAGATGAACATGTGGAGAGAAGAACAGGTGACGAAAGGAGCATGTGACGAGAAGAAAATGTGACAAGAAGAAGAGGTGACAAGACAAAATGTTACCAGAAAAATAGATGAAGAGAAAAATAGGGAGCGAGAAGAAAAGGTGACGAGAAAAAAAATTACTAGAACATGTGAAGAGAAAAAATGGTGACGAGAAGAACATGTAGCGAGAAGAAAAGGTGACTAGATGAAAAGGTTAAGAGAAGAACAGGTGAGGAGAAGAACATGTGGCGAGAAGAAAAGGTGAGAGGAAAAGGTGAGGATAAGAAAAAGTGAGGAGAAGAAAAGGTAACGAGAAGAAAAGGTGACGAGAAGAATATGTTACGTAAAGAAAATGTGACAAGAAGAAAAGGTGACGAACAGAACGGGTGAGGAGAAGAAAAGTTGCCGAAATGAAAAGTTAGGGAGAAGAAAAGATGAGGAGAAGAAAAGGTGAGGAGAAGAAATGGTGAGGAGAAGAAAAGGTGAGGAGAAGAAAGGTGAGGAGAAGAAATGGTGAGGAGAAGAAAAGGTGAGGAGAAGAAAAGGTAAGGAGAAGAAAAGGTGAGGAGAAGAAAAGGTGACGAGTTGACCAGGTGCCGATAGGAACAGATAAAACAAATAATCAATCAATCAAAGTCCATCTCTCCTCTCTGTGACTAGTCCGATGACAACATCTCGACAACATGCACGGTCATGGATTGCTCTTTCTGCCTCTCTTCAGGTGTAATCATTCCATTTTAGTTCTCTTTTCCGTGCACTTGTTGGTCTACCTTTCGTTCTCTACCTTTGAGGATTCCATGTAAGAGCTTGTCTGGATATGTTGGATAGTACCATTCAATGTGTATGGCCTAACAAGGCTCTTTTTCTTCGCTTAATTTGGTTGTTTCAGAGAATGTTGTTGGCACCTTTCACATAAGTCTTCATTTTTCATCTTGGCCTGCAAGTTATGCACATTATCCTTCGTAGACATCTGTTAACGAAGGACTGGAGTCTTTGTTGTATGGTCTTGGCCGTTCTTCATGTAGCAAAACTGACTTGGCACTGCCGTTGAATATTCTAACTTCATGATTTCTTTGGATGTACATATGTTGTTTTGTGTAGGGAATAATACTCTTGACATTCCAAGTCTGGTCCTTACATCGGTTCCTCCTAATTTGGCAATTGTGCTGTTCAAATAGGTAAAGGTATCCACTTCTTCCAGCGGCTCTTCCTCCAGCAAGATTTGATCTTTGTTAATAGTGTTGATGTTAAAGCGTTTGGTTTTCTTCATGTTGATGTTCAGTTCCGGTTTGGCTGATTGTTCTTTCCCCCTATCAAGTTTCTCTTGCATTTCTCTATGACTGTGTAACAAAAGTATCAGATCATATATTTAGTCCGTCCTCCATTTGTGACAATAGTGCCCACTGAAATCCAATCCTTTTTTTCACTCGCTTGAAGTCTTCATTGTGCAGTCTATAGCCATCATCATCATCATCATCATGTAGCATATCCTTTACAGAACGTCGCTCCCATCACAGTATGTCTGAAAGAAACTCGTTTCCTTGTCAAGCCTCCAACCTCCGCCACAGGCATACCCAGGCATTCCTGGATATATTGGTGCCATCGTCTTCTTGGTCTACCCCTTCTTCTTGTACCTGGCACCATACCTTCCATCACTCTTCTCTCGAAACCGTTCTGCCTCTTGATGGGACAAAAGTATTTGCATTTTCTAACCAAAATGGAATTGATAAACCAGTTGTCTTCTCAGCTCAACTCTTGTAGAATGTCTACATTCGTCTTTTTCTTTGTCCAATGTATTCTGATGATCTTTCTGTAATATTTTGACTCGAAGGATTCGATTGTTTGTCTGAAAGTTTTGGTAATCGTCCATGTCTAAGCCAACAAGAACAATTAGGGCGGGAACAGGCATCCTTGTCTTACCCCTTTTTGCATCCCGAAGCTGTCAGTCAGTGCTCCTTCGTGTACCCTTTTACTAACTGTATGTATCTTCGTACATATTCTGTATTAGGAGAAATACAAGTGGCAAGAATAAAGGACAAGTAGACCTAAGGAGAGAAGCTTTAAAAAAATTGATTAAATTTGATCTAGAAATTGTGTGTGCAGATGTTTGTGCATTTAGTTAAAACAGTTAACAAGTTACATTTGCACACGTGAACAGACTAACTAATATCGCGGCAGCAAGTGTTAGCAGAACACAGGTCTCGGCTATAGGTACATGGCGGATACAACTAGACAAATAGACAAACAAAATATAGATATCTTACAAGAGACTTGATGGACTTGGACAAATATTGTATTTGTCGTACAAAGAAACGTAACTATTTATCATTCAAATACCTTAAGTAACCTGGGGCAGAGTTATCGACCGTGTCCCATGACATCTCTTCGACCGTTAGGAATACTACCCTTGGGGTTGGGCTACATCCAAACGTTGATCAATTGGGCCATTAAGGTGTAACGATTTTTAGTCTCCATTTCTAAATGGAGAAAATATGAGACCAATTGGTGTAAAGGTTATCGATATTCCACTTGTGATGGGAGATTGATGACGCATGATTATTCGACATCTCGACCACTTGACACCCCAGCGGAAACGGCAAATAGCGGAAAATTAGAAAATTGTGCCATTTTGCTTTAAATTTTGTGTAAATGTCCTTAGAAATATATACGTATACATACATATACTTACAACGATATAAATATATGTACACACACACACATTACGACATTGTACTTGCCGTTATATAAACATACACCCAAGTGTATGTATTTGGCCATGCCGATGTCATTCAATATGTCCTTCCTACAAAGACTGATACCAGTGGATAATATTCAATCTATGCTAGGTGTACTCCGCAAGTCCAAGTGAAACTCTTAAAGCTTATTTTTCAAAGTATTTTTTAAAATTAATTACAAGATACATTATTTTGTAAATGTTCATAACATTTTGTTTCTGCTTAATACGTCGGTAGACATAATAGCCTTTCATTGCGCTGTTTGCCAGTGTTCAAGAGTACCGGACATTAGCTTTCATGTGGCTAGAAATGGTGCACACAGCACTTTGCTAGATATGGGCGAGAGAGGATTGATGCGAAGGGCGTCACGACTTGGTGTTAACATACACTAACCATTGACATGTGTGCGATCAAAGTACAGCACTCAGCTAGATTCATCGTGAGAGTATTGCCTTTTAAAGCAGTTTTATAGTAACATAAGTGTACAACTCGTTTATTGTCTATTGTCGAGAGCGTCTTTTAGCGTATATAGTGTTGTGAAATGTATTTTATACATCTTAAAGTTAAAATTTATTCCACTTGATGGAATTATAGAAGAACACAAATGAATATTAGAAGATGTTCTGGGCAATATATTTTCAATGAAAATGTGCTTGTGAAAGTCATTCTATAAACATTGATTTTATAGATTATAACATTATACGAATGTAGCACACGTGAATATTGATTTGACACATTGTTGCATTATAAGAATCCAGCACACCTTGTATCAGAAACTTGTTAACGCCACTGACAGAATCATAGATTCCCAAATTGGATCAATTTCACCAAGTTTGTGGTCCAGATTTTACTAAGCCTTGTTCGTTGAAGTTTGTTCTTTGTTCTGATATTTTCGTCAACAACTTTTTATGTCATCATGACGGGGATGTAGATATTTACATGGAGAAGTACTTCTGTTAAACTGGATACTGGTGGAGACTGAAAGCACATCTACTTGGCTCTACCTAAGAACAGAATCAGACGTGGACTAACGTTTCTACAAATAAAGCTTTCATTACGTACTGGACATACAGAAACAGTACATAAGAAACAAGGTAATTTGATTCACTGAATAACATCATGCAATAAAACTCCACTAGTAATTCAGCAACAATATTGGCTAAAAGAAGGTATTCCAACGGAATTCTGCATATAGAGAGAAGCATGACGCTGTGCTCATCTAGGAGTGTCTTCACCAAAGGGATAAATTGGCAACGCAAGAAGGTTTAACCAATGACAAGGAAACATAAACAGATAAAACAACATTGGTAGTTAGTTTCATAATTTAGTTTTTTGAACTTAACTTAACGTCTTTATACTGGTTTAGAAGACTCTGCAGAGACTGTATACAACCAGTTTCATTTACATTCCCTTAGAAGATCATTCATGATCATTGCGAACCGATATCCCAGTCGCCATTAAGGATTTTCTAATGGGTCTAAGCAGTGCAAATAATTAATAGTTACACTCTGTGACAAGACATATATAACATGTTAGACAGATGTGTCAGTTAAAGCGTGCTCTATAACATTTACTGCGGGTGTGCAGGAAATGATAAAGCTATTGTCTTGAACCATACCGAATGTCAAATGGGATCAATTTAGCGGCCTACCTGCTGCACATAGTAAACCTCCGTCTGTATTTTTCTTCATATTCTCAATAACCTAGAAGTACAAATGGCCACCAAACCTCTATATTGGATTAATTTTCTGGTCCTCATGGATAAGGCGTGCGTTAAACTTATTGGTAAAGCACTCGCTTTTCGTGACACAATATGAAGTACGCTTCAGTCGACCAGCTGTAAAAAGGTACCTGGCATATGACTAGAGAAGTAAATGACAGCAAGTAAAAGATGTGCCCAAACTACCTCATGCAAACCATGACTTAGTAAACTGAAGTCTCTAACAACTTCATTCCCTGACAGTAGTGTAACTACTATGGGACAAACCATGACTTAGTAAACTGAAGTCTCTAACATCTTTGTTTCTCGACAGCAGTGTAACTACTACAGGACAAACCTTGACTTAGGATACTGAAGTCTCTAACAACTTCAATCCCTGACAGTAGTGTAACTACTATGGGACAAACCTTGACTTAGTATACTGAAGTCTCTAACAACTTCATTCCCTGACAGTAGTGTAACTACTATGGGACAAACCTTGACTTAGTATACTGAAGCCTCTAACATTTTTGTTTCTCAACAGCAGTATAACTACTATGGGACAAATCTTTACTTTCACTTATCGTGAATAATACATTTCTCTGTTTGACAAATTACTTGCTCTAACAACAGGACATCGTCAATTTTCATTTTGACAGCAACATCTTTATGTCTAACAACCATCGAGTCGTAGTTGCGACGAGTATATACCCTGTTATTGCCTCAAGACAAATAAAGCGTTGGATTCAAACTCCTTTGTGCACATACATGAGAATCATATTTATTCCAGAAATATTTGTCTGCAACTGCTAGTATTCTCTTTGTTGATAGCGTCATTTTCTAGGAGTCGACACAGCTGTTTAAGGGGTTCATTTATAAAAGGGTACCTCCCCTGCAGTTAGGAAGGAGAGGCAGCGAGGAGGGGAATATACGATCTCACGTTACACATGCTGTCAGTTAGTCTAACACTTAACCTCGACGGCATGTTCTGCTCAGGTCAGGTCAGGTCATCCCGTAACCGGGAAGCTCGTTGGGGCACACATGAAGACATCCTCACAACCCACGCCACCCTTCTCTTTCAGCGGCCGCTGTCTGTGCCTCTTCTGGTCAGAGATTGGACCATTCTTTTATGTTGTCCTGCCACTTATTTTTGGGACGGCCTCTTCGTCGTCTCCCTTGCACCTTTCTGTGGAGGATCGTATTTACAAGACCATTTGTTCTCGGTATGTGACCGTACGAAGGGTGTTTCCTTCTTTTGACAGTTGCTGTTGTAATTCTATCTCGTATTTCCTCATTTGTAACTTGATCTTTGTACGTGACGTTTAAAAGTCTTCGGAAATATCTCATCTCCAAATCCTGAATTCTTCGCCAAAGGTCAGCTCTAACTGTCCATGTTTCACAGGCATAGATGAATATTGACATGACCAGTGTACGCATTAATCTTCCTCTTCTTCTTCTTCTTCTTCTTCGTACGCTGTCAGACGTCAACTTGTACTTGTTCGAAGAAAGCAGCTGTCATCCTGAGGCTGTCGACACTGCCATAAAGTTTGTCTAGTGTTGCCACTGGTGATGGCCATATGTGCTTTCTCTGGTCCTCGTACGTCGGGCAATTTTTCAGCAGATGTTCAGATGTCATTTTCCCTGTGCCACACGAGCATTCGTCAGTATCACCTATCTTCAATTTATTGAATAGATTGTACCTCAGTCTGTTGGGGCCTGTGCGAAGTCTGAAGACCACGACATGCTCTTCTGTTCAGCTGGTAGTAGGCATCATTTTTTGTGTAGCCAGTGGTACGCATTAATCTGATTTTCGTGCATAGTGCTAACCGTTTATCTTGCCATATTTTGTTAAGCCGTACAAGCGCTGCTATTGTCTGTGCTATTCTGGACAACACCTCACATGTTGATCCTTCATGTTCTGCTATAAAATAAAGCAAAATATAAAAAAATAAGTAACACTTTTGGGGACTAAATGCTTGTTTAAAAAACTAAATAAGGAGAAACATTAAGTTACACATAAAAGTAAGAAATTCAGAATTCAAGGTTTCATCAGTCGCTTGTAACAGTTAATATAATCATATGTAATGAGAGAGGGACTGTTACCAGTTAAACAGATAGAAAGTGGACATTTTTACACAAGAAAGAAGTATTGTTTATTAAGAGAAGAATTTGTAAACAAACAACCAAACAGAAGAAAGTATGCATCAGAAGCGTAATTATTTTTGTTGTTAGTTCGTGAAAAACGCAACATCAGTGAGATTGATATTATGCGAGTACGGCAATTCAAATACCTAGGTAGTTTATCTTCTGATGACGGCAGAGTGGACAGAGAGATTTCACGTGGAATTCAAAAGGTGAACAGTGTCAACTATCAAATTGCAGCGATTTTGAAACATCCTAAAGTGCTTGTTTCAACTAAGAGTAGGCTGATAAATACACCATTTATTTCTCCTACATTGTGTTACCAATGACAGTCTTGCTCCTTACTAGCGAAATATAAGAGTAAGATCCAGAACTGTGAGATGAGCTGTGTGAGAAGTTGATCCGGAAAGACAATCCGTGACCGAATCCGCAACACCACGCTGAATCAGACAGTGCGGACAAACCCAGTTAATGCCTACATTGACTCACAAAAAATGAAATGTGTCAATCATTTAGTCAGAATGTATTATGACCAGCCTGCAGCAAGAGCAAATATCATATGAAAGTCCGTTCCACAAGCAAGAAGCAGACCACGACGTCGGTGGATCAGATGTCAACAGGACCCCCCCCCCCCCCCCATCCCCTTTCTCCCCACCCCCTCCTTTCTTAGACCTGCACCATATTGCAAAGTGTGCTAATCGCCCTCTGAATATAATCAAAGTGTCATCTTTATTTAACATCGAATGGATCTGGTTACATTGTATGCCATCTCTAAACTGTTTCTGTGTGTTTTTGTCAATATGGATCAATGATATTTAGCCTGGACGTGATCGTTTTGGTGGTTTAACTAGGGTTACGAGACAGAACACTGGAATATAACCAGAAGTCGATGGAATGGAGCCCACATAATATGGGAAAATATGGAGAGAACTAAGAAAACGATGAAGAGCATAAAATGAAGTAGCCAGATCAATTAGTGAATACAAGTGTAAGAGAGAGAGACAGGTCAATTGGTGAGGACACGTGTAAGAGAGACAGACAGGTCAATTGGTGAGGACACGTGTAAGATAGAGACAGGTCAATTGGTGAGGACACGTGTAAGAGAGAGAGACAGGTTAATTGGTGATGGCACGTGTAAGAGAGAGACAGGTCAATTGGGTAGGACACGTGTAAGAGAGAGACATGTCAATTGGTGAGGACACGTGTAAGACAGAGACAGGTCAATTGGGCAGGACACGTGTAAGAGAGAGACATGTCAATTGGTGAGAACACGTATAAGAGAGAGACAGGTCAATTGGTGACAACAAGTGTAAGAGAACGGCAGCTAGTGAGGACAAGTGTAAAAGACAACCAGATCAATTGGTAAGGACAAGTATAAGAGACATCCAAGACAATTGGTGAGGACAAGTATAAGAGACATCCATGACAGTTGGTGAGGACAAGTATAAGAGACATCCAAGACAGTTGGTGAGGACAAGTATAAGAGACATCTAAGACAGTTGGTGAGGACAAGTATAAGAGACATCCAAGACAGTTGGTGAGGACAAGTATAAGAGACATCCAAGACAATTGATGAGGACAAGTATAAGAGACATCCATGACAGTTGGTGAGGACAAGTGTAAGAGACATCCAAGACAGTTGGTGAGGACAAGTATAAGAGACATCCAAGACAGTTGGTGAGGACAAGTATAAGAGACATCCAAGACAATTGATGAGGACAAGTATAAGAGACATCCAAGACAATTGATGAGGACAAGTGTAAGAGACATCCAAGACAGTTGGTGAGGACAAGTATAAGAGACATCCAAGACAGTTGGTGAGGACAAGTATAAGAGACATCCAAGACAGTTGGTGAGGACAAGTATAAGAGACATCCAAGACAGTTGGTGAGGACAAGTATAAGAGACATCCAAGACAGTTGGTGAGGACAAGTATAAGAGACATCCAAGACAGTTGGTGAGGACAAGTATAAGAGACATTCAAGACAGTTGGTGAGGACAAGTATAAGAGACATCCAAGACAGTTGGTGAGGACAAGTATAAGAGACATCCAAGACAGTTGGTGAGGAAAAGTATAAGAGACATCCAAGACAGTTGGTGAGGACAAGTATAAGAGACATCCAAGACAGTTGGTGAGGACAAGTATAAGAGACATCCAAGACAGTTGGTGAGGACAAGTATAAGAGACATCCAAGACAGTTGGTGAGGACAAGTGTAAGAGACATCCAAGACAGTTGGTGAGGACAAGTATAAGAGACATCCAAGACAGTTGGTGAGGACAAGTATAAGAGACATCCAAGACAGTTGGTGAGGACAAGTATAAGAGACATCCAAGACAGTTGGTGAGGACAAGTATAAGAGACATCCAAGACAGTTGGTGAGGACAAGTATAAGAGACATCCAAGACAGTTGGTGAGGACAATTATAAGAGACATCCAAGACAGTTGGTGAGGACAAGTATAAGAGACATCCAAGACAGTTGGTGAGGACAAGTATAAGAGACATCCAAGACAGTTGGTGAGGACAAGTATAAGAGACATCCAAGACAGTTGGTGAGGACAAGTATAAGAGACATCCAAGACAATTGGTGAGGACAAGTGTAAGAGACATCCAAGACAGTTGGTGAGGACAAGTGTAAGAGACATCCAAGACAGTTGGTGAGGACAAGTGTAAGAGACATCCAAGACAGTTGGTGAGGACAAGTATAAGAGACATCCAAGACAGTTGGTGAGGACAAGTGTAAGAGACATCCAAGACAGTTGGTGAGGACAAGTATAAGAGACATCCAAGACAGTTGGTGAGGACAAGTATAAGAGACATCCAAGACAGTTGGTGAGGACAAGTGTAAGAGACATCCAAGACAGTTGGTGAGGACAAGTATAAGAGACATCCAAGACATTTGGTGAGGACAAGTATAAGAGACAGCCAGTTCAGCTTGAGAGGACAATTGCAAGAAAGAGTCAGGTCAATTGATGAGAACAAGTGGGGAGGAGAAGTGTAAGAGGTAGCCAGGTCAACTGATGTATGAGAAGTGTAAAAGGTAGCTAGTGCAACCAGAGATGAGAATTGTAAGAGGTAGCCAGTGCAACTGGAGATAAGAAGTGTAAGAGGTAGCCAGGTAAACTGAGGTATGAGAAGTATAAAAGGTAGCTAATGCAACTGGAGATGAGAAGTGTAAGAGGTAGCCAGGTAAACTGAGGTATGAGAAGTGTAAAAGGTAGCCAATGCAACTGGAGATGAGAAGTGTAAGAGGTAGCCATGTCAACTCGGAATGAGAAATTTAAAAGATAGATATGTCAACTTTGGAGAAGTCGTGTAAACTGTAGCCAGGTCAGTATGAGGTTGGCGAGCAATATTTTTGATGATTGCCAGAAATAAGATTCTGCAGGAATGGATTGTTGCAGCTCCTGTGCTCAGAGTGAACTGTTTCAGCCCTGGTGTTTGGGGATTGACTGTTGCAGCTCCTGTGTTCAAGATGGAATGTGTCAGCACTTGTGTTGGGGATGGAGTGTTGCCGTACCTGTGGTGTAGATATAAATTTGCAGCTCTTCTGTTGAAAACTGGTCTGTTAACAGATGGGAATGAACTGTTGCATCCCATGTGCTGAATGGGATTGGACTACGACAGCACTTGTGTTCAGGACAGACTGTTCCAGTCTCTGTGTTCAGGATGGACTGTTCCATTCTCTGTGTTGGGAATAAACTGTTCCAGTCTATGTGTTGGGGATGGACTGTTGTAGGCCCTGTATTTATGACTGTTACAGCTCATGTGTTATGATGTACTGTTTGATTCTGTGTTGCTTATGAAATGTCAGAGACCCTCAGTTGGAGATTGGCTGTTCCATATCTTGTGTTGAGGGTGGTCTGCAAGAGTCCCAGTGATGGGGATGGACTTTTACAGGTCTTGTAATGGGGATGGACCTCTGCATCCTTTGTGTTCGAGATGGACTGTTGCGGCTTCTTTGTTAGGAAAAAAACCAGCAGGAATAAGTCAGGTTTAAAAATATGAATGAGAACTCTGTCAGATCAGATAAACATTGACAGCTGCTATATACACGTTCTGATGTTTTAGTTTATTATTGATGCCGCCATGCAAAGGATTTGCCTGGAATTTACACTAGTTGACGACTTAATCTTGTGTTCATGGAAACATGTAGTTGTTTTCCATTTGAACTGGTTAATTCGTTCTTTTTGTGTGTTTTCTTTCTTTGATTTTCATGGTCTGAACATCGGCTATATGAATTAGCACTACGGTTAAACCTTTGTCGTGTTTTCACGGTCTAGTTCACACTGCTAAACTTCACGAGATTGGCGCCTTCGTCCTAGCTTTTTTTTGTCTGACTGAAATTTATACACGACAATAATGGCGGCCCGAGAGAGACGCCCAACATTCACATGCTGAGTGATGTCCTTACGACCTCTTGCGGTTACGGGAAAGACTAACACACAACGATAGATGCTACCCCCTCCCACTCCCCCGTACCCCCTCCCCCCGCTGCCTTGCGGGATATCTGTGAACGGAAAAGGCTTCGGGAATAAACCCTGAGGAAAAATATGCATCCAGTCCTTTCTCTAGTTATCGGAATAAAATTTTTCCACTAGTCAAATGTAGCTCGAGAGCAGACAGTGAGGTTGACAAATTGCGCAGTTTCTTCCTCCCTTTCATAAAAATCACCGTGCAAGTCACCCATTTAACGGACACAGAAAGAGAAAATATTGTCAACAAGGCTGAACAAAGAGAATGATCTTCATCGCATGTGATGGGCGAACGTCATGCGGGGCAATGAAATGAAATTGCTTTATGTTTAGAATCGATTTTACTGATAAGCAACCAAGTGTATTATTTATTTGGAGAGGCATTTTCGCATATTGAAAAAAAGGCATCGGTTCCAAGCTAGACCAATGTCCACGAATATGATCGACAGACCTGATATCTTCCTCATTTTTTCATTGTGTGTAAATGCTGCTCTATGCCATCTAAATGAATAAGCCACTACCAGTTATTGTGTCCCCCAGATGATCTAGGACATCTCACTAAGTGCAAAGTATTGTTCCAGAATGTCCCATTGTTCATCAACGTTTCATAAAGTTCCACAGTAGAGTATTGTTTCAGAAATTTATATTATAAAGCATGGTTTAAAAAATCCCATAGTAAAGCGTCTTTTCATAAAGTCCCATAGTAAAGCATCGTTTCGGAAATTCTCCCTGTGAAGAATCGTTTCTGAAAGTCACCGAGTACATCATTGTTTCACAAATTCCCACTGTGAAGCATCGCTTCTGAAAGTTATATAGTAAAACATCGTTTCAGAAAGTTTCATTGTAAAGTATTGTTTCAGAAATGTCCATTTTAAAGCACCAATTCAGAAAGTTCCATTGTAAAATAACGTAAAGTGTTTCGTTCTATGTGTTGCATGTTGATAAGGAACACCCTGCACAGAAGGAAGACAATGAAGAGCTGTCTAAAGTTAATTTAACATAGGACTTGATGTGTGTTTATTAATAAAGTGGAGAACAACATCAACAACATACTAACACAATCGCCCATATGAAATACATTAAAAATAGACCCGAACCAATCAATATCGATTGTGTATTAGCAAAAATTAAAACAGGTTCAATATTTTGTTAGTCAAATTTGACAGCAGCGATACATGAGGTTCAATCAGTAAATAGTCAACGTTGATTATATCAACAGGTGGGGTTCAATTTGTAGTTAGTCAGTTTGATCCCCAAGTATTGATTTAGTCAAAATTGATTAACTTCAGATTGAACCTTATGTGCTGCATTTGTCAAACTTGACTATCCAAAGATTGGATCTCACGTGTTGATATTATTAAATGTAACAAATAACATTAAATATAACGGGTTTCCGCTGTTAAACTTGAATAACTCCAGCGTGAGCCTTATCTGTTGCAACTGTCAAACTTGACCAGTTACAAATTGAACTTCGTTACTTGCCAGTGTTAAACTATGCTAACTTACAAATTGAACCTCATTTGTTGCTGCTGTTAAACAGGAACAACTACAGATTGAACCCTATTTGTTGCTACCATCAAACTTGATTAACTACAGATTAAACATGATGTTTTGCTTCTGGAAAACTGGACTAATTACAGATGTAACCTCCCGTGTTACTTCAGTCAACATTGACTAAAACTACAGAATGAACCCCATAACTTGCTTCAGTCCAAATTGACTAATCACAGATTGAACACAATCTGTTGCTTCTGTTAAACATGACTAATTGCATATTGTACCTTAGGTGATGCTATTGTTAAACTTGAGTAATTACAGATTGAACCTCATGTGCTGCTTCAGTCAAAATGGACTAATTACAGATTGCACCTCATGTGCTGCTTCAGTCAAAATGGACTAATTACAGATTGAACCTCATGTATTGCTATAGTCAAAGTTGAATAATTACTGATCGAACCCCACGTATTGCTACTATTTTACTTGACTAACTGCATACTGAACTGTATGCGTGCTACGGTCAAAGTTGAATATTACAAATTGAACATCATATGTTGTTACTGTCAAAATTTACTAACTACAGATTGAACCTAAGGTATTGCTTCAGTTTAAAATTGACTAGCTACAAATTGAACCTAAAGTACTGCTTCAGTCAAAATTGACTAACTACAGATTGAACCTAAGGTATTGCTTCAGTTTAAAATTGACTAACTACAGATTGAACCTAAAGTACTGCTTCAGTCAAAATTGACTAACTACAGATTGAACACCCACGTGTTGCTACTGTCAAAATTAAATATTTACATAATTGACCCCCCCCCCCCCCCCCCCCCCCCTCCCTCTTTCCTATATGGTGCAACTGGCATACTAGACTAATTACAGATTGAACGCAAGTAATGTTTAAGTCAAATTTGACTAACTTCAAATCGAACATTATGCGTTGCTGCTGTTGACATCGAATAAATCAGGATTGAACCTGACGTGTTGCTTCAGAAAGAATCGTCAAACTACAGATTGAATCTCAAGTATTTCTTTAGACAAAAATGACTATCCAGAGATTAGACCGCACGCATTGCCGCTGTTAAATGTGACTAACTACATATTGGACCTCTTTTATTGCTGCTACTGAACTCGTTGAGCTCTATGTCTTGGCACTATTAAACCTGACTAACTACAGAATGAAACATATATGTTACTTCTGTCAGAGTTGATAACTACAGATTGGACCTGACATTAGCAATTTCAGAGCGGAAGCAGAGGCACTGAGGGCTGCAGTAGAAGAAATGGTGACAGGCAAAAGAAATTAAAGCCATATAGTCCTGTTTACAGATGCCCTGGTCGTAGCCACAGCACTAAAACGCCAGAAAAATACTGAACTCAATGATTTAAGAGCAGTACTCTGTCAACTATGCCAGCAGTCCGCACCAAAAAGAGTAGTGGTACAGTGGGTTACATCCCACTGGAACATCCAAGGCAACGAGGAGGCAGACAGACTGGCAAAAGAAGGTGCAAGACTACCACAACCAGATCCTAGTGTGACCTACGAAGAGTCAAAAAGGCTTATTAGAGCTAGATACATGACCAAATGGGAAACCGAACATACTGGCTACACAAAAAACGATGCCTATTACCAGTTGAACAGAAGAGAGCAGGTCGTGGTCTTCAGACTTCGCACAGGCCACAATAGACTGAGGTACCACCTATTCAATAAATTGAAGATAGGTGGCACTGACGAATGCTCCTGTGGTACAGGGAAAATGACCGCTGAACATTTGCTGCAAAGCTACCCAACATACGAGAATTAGAGAAAGCACATGTGGCCATCAAAAGTGGCAGCACTAGACAAGAACTATGTCAGTGTCGACAGCCTCAGGATGACCGCTGCTTTTTTTCGAAAAAATTCAGGTTGACGTCTGACAGCGTACGAAGAAGAAGAAGAAGAACCTGACATTTAGCTACTGTCAAATTCGACTATTTACAGATTGAACATCGCGTGTTCCTTCAGTCAACATTAACTACCTGCAGATTGAGTCTCACCTTTTAGTTTTTGTCAAAATTGAACGGTTTGTGCTCCAACTGAAAGTTGACTTACATAAGATTGGATATCAGGCATTGTCGCTACAAATGGAACCCCGTATGTTGCTAATTTTATAATTCAATAACTACTGATTTGTCCGCATGTGTTGCAACTGTCAGAATAGACTAACTACTGATTTGTCCGCATGTGTTGCAACTGTCAGAATAGACTAACTACTGATTTGTCCGCATGTGTTGCAACTGTCAGAATAGACTAACTACTGATTTGTCCGCATGTGTTGCAACTGTCAGAATAGACTAACTACTGATTTGTCCGCATGTGTTGCAACTGTCAGAATTGACTAACTACATATTTAACCTCATCTGTTGGCATCTCTCAGAATTTACTAACTACAGTTTTAGCCTCATGTGTTGTGTCAGTCAAAATTGACTAACTGCGGATGAACCTCCTCTGCTGCTATACTCAACACCTCCGCAATCCATCAAATACTCGACACCTCCACAATCCATCAATCATCCTTCCTTGTTTGTGTGTGGTATTATTGAATGAAGTGCTGTTACTGCTTTGGTAATGTCCAGCTTACCAACAAAAGTACTCCTCATCTGGTGTATATTAATGAATGTACGATACGTTCCGATTTTGACGGTCTGATAACATCAGTATCAGTGTGCATTCTCCGCGCTGTTGAACAGTAGTGTTCGTAAAATAACAGCAACAACAGTAGCATGCTACGAAAGCTACACAACGTCCAACAATATTAACAGCGGGCTACATAGATGACATGGTCGTAGTGTGGACATCAACAAGAGCCTGCCATAGGTTCTGACGGAGTAAGGCAAAGGTAGTTTCATATCAGACAATGGCGTTAAGTATGAAGTATTAGATCCTTCACTTTAGTAAGTTCCCGTTATCCAAAATGGGGTAATTCAATATCTTGTTGCCTTTTTCCTTGTCTAGCGTCATATGGGTACCCATTTACAGCTGGGTCGACTGACGCATGCTGTAGCGGGAGTTGGACCCCATACCTTTGCCATAAAGAGTAAGTGCTCTACCACTGCTCTAAACAGCTGCTCGATAAGCCCAGTGGAGCACAGGACATCCATATCAAGCGGCTTCACCAAGCCGGTGATATAAATATGATATAGCAGTAGTAACCTGTATTAATCATGACTGACTATCGGTTGATATGACTTGGAGTAGTACGCAAAACATTTTTGTTTTAATAAAGAAAACAAAAATATACTTATCTTTTATTGTCTTCATCTTGCATTTTGTCTTTTCACTTACCTGTGTTGCCAAATCTTCTGTTCACATGCGCGTATGTCTCTTCAGGGCACATCTCCACTTGGATCAGTCTGCAGGTTCGTCTTCACGGGATGTCAGACTCTAGTCCAGAGCCTTCATATCACGCTTACATCTTTGAAACTGAACTGTGATTGGCCGACTGTTCTTTTGCCATCTGTCAACTGTCCATAAAGGATATCTTTGGAAAAGCGACATCTTCCATTAGACGAACATGGCCAAGCCATCGTAGTCTTTGCTGCCGAAGGAGAGTGTACATGCGTGGGAGACCGGTTCGAAATTGCACTGTTGTATTCGTCACTCTGCCCCGCCATGTAATTCCTTGAATGATTTCCAGGCGCCATAGGTGGAAGGTGTTAAGCCTGTTTGTTCTTATTTGACATAGGTTGTTCAAGTCTGACTACAATATAGGAGTGTGTTGACGACAAATGAAACCGGACATACTGTACCAAGTAAACATACATACAATGCGCATGGTGACGTCACTTCTGATGTAACCAGCACACACCAACCGTCAAGTTTGCAAAATGGCATTATACCCCGACTCATAGTTTCTTCAGCAGACCGTTGAAAACATCGCGGGTGTGATACGGAATCTGTCCATAGTTGGTCAGCGAACAGTGATTCGGTTTCTTACAGCTGAAAGATGTCAACAAATTGACATTCATCGCAGAATGCAGGCAGTGTATGGTGACAAAAGTGGTGCGAACGTAAGCTGCGGCGACGGTCCACTGGATTTGCTGCATCCATTTTGGCGATGGCATCTTCTACGGAACAATATGCACCTGGCTTGGTCATGGAAGATCGTTTGTTAACTCACGTCCTTCTTTAAACATCGTTGTCCAGTTCTTTACTGTTTTCGTCGACAAACTTTTGTCACTATACATTGCCTGCATTCTGCGATGAATGTCAACTGGTCTACATCCTCCAGCTGTTAGAAACCGAATCACCGCTCGCTGTTCAACTCTTGGCGGATTCCCTATCACACCTGCCATGTTTTTAACGGTATGGTGAGGAAACTATGAGTCGAAGATAATGACATTTTGCAAAGTTGACGGTTGGTATTTGCTGTTTACATCAGAAGTGACGTCATAATGCGCATCAAACGTATGTTTCCTATGTGCACTTAGGTCCGGTTTCATTTGAACAAGCTTCGTATGTCACTACTGGGAAACCTCTGCACAAGTTCACGCGATATCATTATAGTCTCAGTCTTCTTTGTGTTGATCTTCATTTCATTTTCGTGACAAGCAAAACTGAGATGGGTTAGGTAGTGTTGTAGGTCTTCCCGATTTTCATAAAAGATGACCCGATCAGGTCATGATCGAGACAAATAATGTCCCATTTAAATACTGAACACATCCTTCACAACATCGTACAGGCCGGTTAAGCTCGCCGTGCTGGCACGCTTGCTTATAACGTTTACTAGGGCATGAAGTTTCTGCAGCTCTCGAGCCATTTAGAGAGATTGAGACGAGGATGAACCGCACCCCCACACAGCTGCCGCCTGGGGCAACGACTGATAGTAATCTTGTACCATGAGTCAGTTCAGCCAATCGTCTTCTGCTGGTCGGACATTTCAGCATTGTAAAGACCACAGATTGAGAAAAAGCAGATCAAATGAAACTCAAATACATGTTTACAATAGTTGTGAGTTTAATGTCTTCGTGTGTATGTGTGGTGTGTTGTAATATTCATACACGCATACATCTTTGATGGGTTGCGAAATTCATACACGCACATGTGTTTGATATGTTCAGAAAACATTGGTAACAGACCAACCTATAAAAACGTATGACAGGTATAATAAAATCAATTCTTATAATCTAATCAATGTAGCAAGATAATTAACTATTAGTCCCTGCCATAATAAAACAGAATGTAGATCTAACAACACACGTCTCTCCTGATCTAACAACACACATCTTTCTAGATCCAACAATACACATCTTTCCACATCCAACAACACACATCTTTCCAGATCCAACAATACACATCTTTCCACATCCAACAACACACATCTTTCCATATCCAACAATACTCATCTTTAACCATCCAGCAACACAACTTTCCAGATGCAACAACACACATCTCTCCAGATCCAACTATGCACATCTTTCCAGATCCAACAACACACATTTTTCCAGATCCCACACTACACATTATCCAGATACAACAATACACAACTTTATAGATCTTGATTACAGATAAGTGTCAACAAATTATTTACCGCCAATGCCAAAAACAAAATCACACCTATTTACAAACAAACAACAAAGTCTCGAGTGTAATCAATTCTGTTCATCTGGTAGATTCCTAATGACTTAATGCCAGACTTACCATTGTCTACAAATTGCCCAGGACTGTTATCTACCTCCCATTATCTACATAATGTCCAATATCTTTCTCAACCTCTAATTATCTACACGTTTTCCAGAATCCTTTTCAACCACATTCTTTCCATTCTCTACAAAACGTACATGATCCTTATCAACCTCCTATTATCTTCAAAAAGGGAGCCGCGTAGCGCAGTGGTTAGCGCGCTGACTTCAAACCTGAGAGGTTTTGGGTTCATTCCCCAGTTTCGGCAGAAATGGTTTTTCAGACCGCAATGGCTCCCGAGTTGACCCAGCCTTAAATCATCCACTAAGTGCCGTGTGTTACAAAATAATATGGGCCTAACACCATATTTCCTATGCGCTGCATGGCGTGACGGATTCTTTTTATTATCTACAAAACGTAAAGGATCCATTTTAACCCCCACCTCAAAGATGTATATGGATATCGATATATCGAAAAAAATAAAATGGTCTGATCATTTGTGATATTCGAAAACATAACTCACTGACATGTCAATGGACAATCTCACAAGGGCAAGTCAGTATATAGGTCCTAAATGGCTATTTTTTTTATTTGAAATAATAAGATACGAATTTTGAAATAATTTAAACAAACAAAATAATTTCCACAAACATTGACACATTTATCCTATAGATATATCATTGCACTAAAGCATGCAGTATAGAAGTCTTTGATATGCTGTCTCAGCTACATTTGCATTTGACGTTCAACGTCTTAGTCAGACACGTTTCTCGTCAAAGTGGATTATTAGTGTGAAAACCAGGTATAAGTCGTACAATGCTGAGTTAGGGTTGTTAGGTCGTTTTCAGGAAATGGCAACCCTAGTTGGTTCATTTTCTTCTGGGTTAATCGAACCGTATGTAGGTATGACATTGCTATAATGGACCGCACTCCTTTAGTCAGCAGGCCTAAACATTTTCTTCTGGTTTAATCGAACCGTATGGTGGTATGGCATTGCTATAATGGACCGAACTCCTTCTGTCAGCAGGCCTGGACATTGTCTTTCTATTGCATTCCGAAACATCAACATATCTTGAAATTGGTTGACAGTACTCCGTGTGAATCATCAAAACACTGTAAGCATAATTTACTCTACCGATGACGTGACCTTGAAAATTTTAGCAATAGCTGAAGAAAGACGTCTCCATTGCAGTGAAACACGCTTGAATGGGGGTTAGTTGGTTGTTGTTGTTGTTGAATGTCCATGATGAGCAACTTTACTCGTGTGTGTCCCCTTAAAAGAGTGTTAAGTGGCGGGTTGCAGTAGCTTTCCTCACATCCTAAGCGTGCTGATGAAGGTGGACGCTGGTTTTCCAGGCTATGCTATGCGTAGCTTCACCTGCGTGTCCGTCGTTACAATAGGGATCACGTCTAACCGCACCTTGCTAGGAATGTCGGGAAACAGGAAACAGGATGTTTTCAAGAAGAATTGCGTGGAAGTGAAGTGGGGGTTTTGGTCAGCATAATTTACTGACCCTGACTAACATTGTCTGATCAGTATGTTTTGTCTGAACCTGACGTTAGTTTCCTCTCTCCGGTTTTGGTTGGCTTTTGGATGCACCCAAAGTGTGTCCCCAATAACAGTCCTGTTCAGCATGTCTTCTCCTCCGTCTTCATACCGACAGATTTGTGCGTTCTTCAGTCAGTTGTCTGGATACCCACCAAGCATATCATTGGTCATGTATTGTGCCGCACGATAACCAAAGGGAACACACTATTGCGGATTGCAACATTGCCCATCGTTACTGGTCTGTCAGCGAAAAGAATTATCTCTCCTATTCGCCACATAGGTGCATCCGCTGCAATCTGAACAGGACGACCAGTTTAGGCTTGATCAGCAAATTATGAGCGCCCTTGAGAAAATGTATCAACAGAGTTATGCACCGCTAAACGTCACAATTTCTTCTGGCCGTAAAGAGGAAGCATTTCCTACTGAATATCAATCTCATCATGCTTTTTGTAACCATTCCCCTCCCCCATCCCTCCCCGCGCCTCCCGCCACCAAAAAAAGGAAAACAGTACGAGGTCCTTTGATTGTACGCTGTGAGCGTGGACGTCATTGTACATATTATCTAAGATAACTAATGTTTCCTAACAACAATATTAACAACACTGGAGGCTACTATCAACAATATTCACAAAACTGGAGGTTGCTAACAACAATATTCACAAAACTGGAGGTTGCTAACAAAAATATTCATAAAACTGGAGGTTGCTAACAACAATATTCACAAAACTGGAGGTTGCTAACAATAATATTCACAAAACTGGAGGTTGCTAACAACAATATTCACAAAACTGGAAGTTGCTAACAACAATATTCACAAAACTGGAGGTATCTAACAACAATATTAACAAAACTGGAGGTTGCTAACAACAATATTCACAAAACTGGCGGTTGCTAACAACAATATTCACAAAACTGCATGTTCCTGCCACAAAATGACACCTTTAGAAACTACAACCCACATTTCTGAGCTACCTCGTATTTGTGACTCACTTACTGATCTACATTCGTGTATATTTATATAAAACTCGCAAACATCTCATGGTGTAAGCAATCGCGATTATATACCCAATAGATCTAGCTTACTGTCACCTCGTGGTGTAGATAATCATGATTATATGCCCAATAGATCTAGCTTACTGTCACCTCGTGGTGTAGACAATCATGATTATATGCCCAATAGATCTAGCTTACTGTCACCTCGTGGTGTAGATAATCATGATTATATGCCCAATAGATCTAGCTTACTGTCACCTCGTGGTGTAGATAATCATGATTATATGCCCAATAGATCTAGCTTACTGTCACTTCCTGGTGTAGACAATCATGATTATTTGCCCAATAGATCTAGCGCACTGCCACCTCGTGCAGTAGATAATCATGATTATATGCCCAATATATCTAGCTTACTGACACCTCGTGGTGTAGAGAATCATTATTATATGCCCAATAGATTTAGCTCACTGACATCTCAGTGTAGTTTACAATCGTGATTACCTGCTCCATACTTTATTCACGTAATTTACGTGTATCTACTTCAAGCCTGCCTCAATGGTAGCCCAATAGATCATCTGTTGCCAACAGAAATTGTATGACGCGTAAAAGGACGGTAGCAAATCCCCATCCTAAGCGGTCCTATGCCATTATCTCCATTCTACGTCGCGTCTGTTTGTTTTTCTGGAGTAGTCAAATCAAGCATTCTCCAAAGGCAACCAGGAACTGCCGTGTTGACCTTTTATGATCACGATTGATGGTTTAGTCTTCAGGCAGCATGCAGGGCAGGTGGCATAGAGGCGACGTGTCTCTGCCATGTGTTTCACTGTCGACCATGGGGCCTATTCTGTGATGGGCGTGGCATTTTCTCTCCCCTGAAATCCAGGAACATGTGTAGAAGCAGTCGAGGACGGACGACTTGAGAGAGGTGGGCTACATGACCAGTGCAGAAGAAATGCTCTTGATTTGTGTACGTTAGAAGACCTCTGTGTTAATGATTAGGTCTTGCCAGCAGACTCCAAGGATACGACGTTGGCTGAGCATGTGTAAGATCTCGAGTCGTTTCCTATCTCCCTGTAAGACCGTCATTGTCTCGGAGCCTTACAAGAGGATTGGAATGACACAAGATTTATCTAAGCTCAGCTTGGTTTCCAGGGAAAACCTCTACTGGGACCAGACTTGCTTGAACATCACAGCACATCCGTTAAAGACCAAACTTAGAGATCTAACCAGTTAAAGCTAGAAAAGAAGCAGCTTTATACATGTGTCATAAAAATTAATCAGAACATTTAAAGATGAATTACCAAACACTACCGATGAGATAAATCCAACATTTCGTCCAACCTCATGGAACGACACCAAAACCTTAGCGTAAAAACGTTCATTATTGCAGCCTACCCCTACCCTATGAGAGAGATTAATACTCTCTTCAGCCTACCCCACGAGAGAGCAAAATATTTTCTGAAGGACAACATCAGCGCATGTCATAATCTAGAAGCTATACCTCAGAGAAGAATTGAGTCAGGTACATACTGATAATCAGAATTTGGAGCAGTGAAGAATGGAGACACATATATTCACGTTGTCTTTCCACATCAAGAAAACGTAACCACTAGTTCCTCAACTAGAAAATTATGTTCAAACTACTCTGCTGATGTACAGTCACTAAGCATTTTTGCAGAAATAATAAACAAAACAAGACAATGTTAGTAGGCTATATTTCTTACAGAAGTAATGTCAGTTCTGCAATCCCTCAAATGTCAGAGTTCAAAAAATGGCTTAGGGGCACAAAAAGTCGAAAGATGGTTAGTGATACATTTGATATCATCAAACTGTGGCATCCCAGAAAACGGCAAAGCAGACAAATTAGCAAATTAGCAAAAGAAGGGTATAAACACAAAAACAAAAAATATCAAACAATGGTCTTCAAGGGAACGATGTCGATCCAACTCGAAAAAAAAAGTTCAACCAATACAGAGACAATTATCAATACCTTGATCGAATAGAGAATGTGATCCTGTTTCGCATGAGAACAGGACATACCATATTGAATAGCCGCTTACATGTATAACAACTAACCTTATCACCAATGTATAAGTGCGGAAAAGCAGCCCAAACACAGGAATACATCTTGAAGACTGTTTTATGATTAAGACTCTCCGCTTTCAGCACTCGTCTGCCGAGACGATCATTCAAATAAAGTTATTTGGGAGCAATGCAGAACTCAATTTTGAGGCAGCCTATATCCAGAGGACTACACCTCCTGTGAAGGCATAATTTTTGTTCAACATGACAAACGGGAAGAAGAAGAAGAAAAAGTTGTGTCCGCTATTACCAACGCACTGAACGGAGCTGTGCTATAACTGACGAAGATCTGTATATAAATATATTAGAATGACACTGGGTTGCCACGAGCAGGCTTACTCAGAAGTTATTGGATAATAATAACAACAACAACAACAACATAATTTTCTGGGACTGAACAAAGGGTCAACATGTACAGTTTGACATTGAAAGTCCCAACGAACAAAGAGTTAATATGTACAGTTTAACATTGAAAGTCCCAACGATTAAAGAGTTAATATGTACAGTTTGACATTGAAATTCCCAACGAACAAAGAGTTAATATGTACAAATGGACATGATAAGTCTCAACGAACAAAGAGTTAATATGTACAGATGGACATGCTAAGTATCAACTAACAAAGAGTTAATATGTACATATGGACATGCTTAGTCTCAACGAACAAAGAGTTAATATGTACAGATGGCCATGCTTAGTCTCAACGAACAAAGAGTTAATATGTACAGATGGACATGCTAAGTCTCAACTAACAAAGAATTAATATGTACAGATGGCCATGCTTAGTCTCAACGAACAAAGAGTTAATATGTACAGATGGCCATGCTTAGTCTTAACGAACAAAGATTTAATATGTACAGATGGTCATGCTAAGTCTCAACTAACAAAGAGTTAATATGTACAGATGGACATGCTAAGTCTCAACTAACAAAGAGTTAATATGTACAAATGGACATGCTAAGTCTCAACGAACAAAGAGTTAATATGTGCATTTTGATATTCTACGTCATAATGAATAAAGTGGTAACATGTACAATTTAACCGTTTTTAGAACCAACAAAAACAAGAGACAACATGAAAATCTGACATTCTAAGTCACCATGCACTACGAGTTAACGTGTACCATTTTACATTCTAAGTTACCATCAACTACGGGTTAACATGTACCGTTCTACATTCTAAGTCACCATGAACTACGGGTTAACGTGTACGGTTTACATTCTAAGTCACCATGACCTACGGGTTAACGTGTACGGTTTACAATCTAAGTCACCATGAACTACGGGTTAACATGTACGGTTTACATTCTAAGTCACCATAAACTACGGGTTTACGTTTACCGTTTTACATTCTAAGTTACCATGAACTACGGGTTAACGTGTACGGTTTACAATCTAAGTCACCATGAACTACGAGTTAACGTGTACGGTTTACATTCTAAGTCACCATGCACTACGAGTTAACGTGTACCATTTTACATTCTAAGTAACCATGAACTACGGGTTAACGTGTACCCTTTACAATCTAAGTCACCATGAACTACGAGTTAACGGGTACGGTTTACATTCTAAGTCACCATGAACTCCGGGTTAACTTGTACCGTTTTACATTCTAAGTTACCATGAACTACGGGTTAACATGTACTGTTTACATTCTAATCCACAATGCACTGTGGTTTAAAATGTAGCGTTGAACATTCAAAGTCATCATGATTCATGGGTTAAAATGTACATTTTAACAGTTTCTACCACAGACAAGATTTAGGAGTTAAATTTATAAAAATGTGTTTTTATAAATAAAGAAGAAACAAATAAGACAAATGAACACAATAAAGGGCTACGAATCAAAAAAATGTTTACAGAAATGATATGACATCTAGTTTATTGGTCTACTAGTATCCAATTAATGGAAGATTTTAGTATTGGTTTTCAAAATAAATAAATTATGCGAGTTCTCTATCAAACAAATTTACTTGCTAATGTCAGATTAGTCACATACAAATGTTGTATAAACAATAAAATTTCACACATTCTTAAAACAGAAAAAATAAAATAGCACTTTCAGTATCAACAATCAATGTTAATATGAGACATCTCTTTGACTTTTAATTATATTACTTCAAGAGATTAACATGTACTTTTGTACTTGTGCAAATTATCCAGCAAGTGCATACAAAACAGACGGGAATATTTACATAACATGTCCCCGTACACCATTCTCTCGTTTGATGTCATTTTGTCAGAGTGCGTGCAAACAACGATATCTTATGTTAACGTAGATGCTTGAGTCTGACAAGTTTTACTAAGACAAACAATAATTGGCAGTAGTTTTTTTCTGCGCACTGAACAAGCAGACTCCATTTGATTAAATGTGGACACCACGGTGCATTGATTTGAATGTCAACCCAAGTACATGACACACTGTGTTGCTAAGCAAACCCGTATCTGTTTCTGTAGCCAGATGAAAACTTTTAGTTTCGATTATATTAGTGAAGGCACAAGATGAATATACATTCTCTGCCATTTTTTGTGTGTCTGAGATATGTTAGTACCTGGTGGTATTAAATAGTCAATAGCTGCACACGCTGAAAGCTAACATTTGACTAACATGCTCCAGTCTCGTATCGCTAGATAAATATGATCAGCATTCAGATAAGATTAATGATATATCATGTTACAAAGACGTAATCAGGTACTCGAGGTTGGCAGGAATCAGAGCAACCAGGTACTCGAGGTTTGCAGGTATCATAGTAACCAGGTACATCGTGGTTGGCAGGTAGCATTGCAACCATGTACTATAGGTAGGCAGGTATCATAGTCACCAGCTACATGAAGTCAGCAGACATCATAGTCACCAGGTACTCCAGGTGGGCAGGTATCATAGCTAGCAGGTACTCGAGGTTGGCAGGTATCATAGTCACCAGGCACTCGATGTTGGCAGGTATCTAGTCACCAGGTACTCGAGGTTGGCAGGTATCTTAGTCACCAGGTACATGAGGTTGGCAGGTATCTTAGTCACCAGGTACATGAGGTGGGCATGTATCATAGCTAGCAGGTACATGAGATGATTAGGCATCATAGCTAGCAGGTGCATGAAGTTAGCAGATATATCATACCTGGTAAGTATTCGTAATTGACAGGTATCATAACTACCATGCACCTGGAGTTGGCAGGCACTATAGCTACCGGGTATTTAAAGTTGGCAGGTATCATAGCTAGCAGGTACTTGAAGTTGGCAGGTATCAAAGCTACCAGGTACTTCATGTTGGTAGGTATCGAAGCTACCAGGTACTTCATGTTGGTAGGTATCGAAGCTACCAGGTACCTGGAGTTGGTAGGTATCGAAGCTTCCAGGTACTTCATGTTGGTAGGTATCGAAGCTACCAGGTACTTCATGTTGCTAGGTATCGAAGCTACCAGGTACCTGGAGTTGGTAGGTATCGAAGCTACCAGGTACTTCATGTTGGTAGGTATCGAAGCTACCAGGTACTTCATGTTGGTAGGTATCATAGCTAGCAGGTACTTCATGTTGGCAGGTATCAAAGCTACCAGGTTCTTCATCTTGGTAGGTATCATAGCTACCAGGTACTTCATGTTGGTAGGTATCATAGCTAGCAGGTATTTGGAGTTGGCAGGTATAATAGCTAGCAGTTACTTCATGTTGGCAGGTAATAGAGCTATCAGTTACTTTGATTTGGTAGGTATCAAAGCTACTAGGTATTTGGAGTTGACACGTATCAAAGCTACCAGATATTTGGAGTTGGTAGTTATCAAAGCTACCAGGTACTTCAGGTTGGTAGGTATCAAAGCTACCAGGTACTTGAAGTTGACATGTATTTTAGCTATGTTGTCACCTTTGAAAAAGCATTTGTAATTAATAGACTGTATTTGCATGAATTACTGAATCACATGTAAAATATAATTTACAGCAAATAGCAATCTCTTACATAAATATGATTGACAGCTCGGAATAGTCTCTGACTGAAATATGATTGGCAGAAAGGAATAATCGCTGACTGTAGTATGATTAATAACATGAAATAATCTTGACTGAAATCTGATTGACAGCAAAGAATAATCTCTGACCGAAGTATGATTGACAGTATGATTGAATAATCTCTGGCTATAATTTAATTGACAACACAGAGTAATCTTGACACAAATAGGGCTGACAGCAAGACAAAATCTCTGACTGCAAAATGATTGACTGTAAAATGTAAAATTAATCTCCCACTGAAATAAAATTCATTAGTACGATTAATCTCCCACTGAAATATAAAACATTAGTATGATTAATCTCCCATTGAAATATAATTCATTAGTATGATTAATCTCCCACTGAAATATAACTCATTAGTATGATTAATCTCCCACAGAAATATAACTCATTAGTATAATTAATCTCCCACTGAAATATAATTGACTGCAAGAACTTATTTACGATTGAAGTTTGTCTTTAATCACATTTTCTTTTTGCATTATTAGAATCAGTGTTAATAGTTACAGACTAGATGGTCCATGAAATAGAACGGAGTACAGATTTGATTCTGTAATAATTAATATCTTCTTCTTCTTCTTCGTTCGTTTTCAATCTTCCACTACCAAACCCTGAAAGGACTTAAGTAGCAGAATGTAGTCCAGAGAACGGAATGTGTTGGGTCGTGGTTTACAGCTTGGCTGCGATATGTGCACCTTTCGGTCCAACACATCCGACTTCAGTAAGCATTTTTTGAGTACCAAGCTAGCATTCCCTCTTCGATCCCTTCTCCTTAGCCAGTCTGTCCTGCTGCAGCCTGTTATCCAGGATACCCGCGTGGAGGTGTAGAAGGGTCTTGGCAGCTCTGGTTCGCTGGCCCTGACGCTAGCAGTCAGCTATGGGTTGCTGACCACTGCAGCTCATTTTCTGCTCAGCATCTTGATCCCCTGTAATAATATAAATCTATCATTATCCAATATTCTCAAGAATGTGTTTGATGTCGTTCTCCGGATCACAACAAAATAGTTATCACTATGAAAGTCAACAAGCTCTTCGCTCCTCATCGAAGAACAATAACAAGATATCCTTAGAAGTGGTTAACATGTAAATATTTTTGTTACTCAGTTTTTCGAGACAAGTTTTTATTTAGACAAAGACATGTTTATTTTTGTTTCTGGCACTATATGAGTGTAAATGTTCATGTAATTTCGGTGTGTTGTTGTTGTGTGTTTATTTTTTGTGAATTGGTCTATTGAGGATTTTTTTTTTTATGTGTTTATTGGAGTTTTGGTTCTTGAGTTGTTTTGTGACACCTTAAATATAAGAAATGGTAAAAATTGTGTGTTGTATAGAGTAATTTTTAGCTTGTGAAGACATTTTCTGACAAATAGAGTAATTGAAATAAAAATGCAGATGACAAGAATGTGTTAGGAAGCACAGAAGCGAAACTTTGGAAATGGATCAGAAGTTTCGATGAAACAGCTTTTAATTATGGTAGAGATTAACGCTAGAATATACAATTAATGACCAAAACCTCTGAATGCTTCAACAGTGGGGTACAAACTAATGATCAGGAACTCGATGTGGTCGACCGTTTAAATATTTGGGCCCGATTGTCAGCGAGGAAGGATCAAAATGTCAGGTGTTGGCCAGAATAGCACAGACATAAACAGCGTTTGCACGGCTTTACAAAATCTGGCAGGACAAACGGCTTGCCATGTGCACGAAGATCAGATTACTGCGTACATTTGTCCTGTCAATATTCCTTTATTCTGGTCAGACATGGATAATTACAACTGACCTGCAGGGGAGGATACATGACTTAGAGATGAGATGTTTCCGGAGACTTCTAAATGTCACATACAAAGACCGAGTTATAAATCAGGAAATACGAGAAAGAATTAAAACATCAACAGGGCCTTTTGTAGACCTCTTGGCAACGGTCAAAAGACGGAAACTAGGTTGGTATGGTCACACATCGAGATCAAACGGTCATGCAAATACAATCCTGCACGGAAAGTTGCAAGACAGACGACGAAGAGGTCGTCCTAAAAAGATTTAGGAAGATAACATAAAATAATGGACCAATCTCCGACCACAGGAGGCATAAGCACGAGCCGCTGACATGGAAGGGAGGCATGAGCTTGTGGGGATGTCTTCATGTGTGCCACAACAACCTCACCGCTTACGGAAGGACTTTGTTTGACTTGAAAATCACAGTAAACGAAGGGGTAAATATTGTAATGAATAGAAAATGTGTAATGAGCAACTAAAATACTGTAATAGATAGAAAATGTGTAATGAGCAACTAAAATACTGTAATGGATAGAAAATGTGTAATGAGCAACTAAAATAATGTAATGGATAGAAAATGTGTATTGAGCAACTAAAATACTGTAATAGATAGAAAATGTGTAATGAGCAACTAAAATACTGTAATGGATAGAAAATGTATATTGAGCAACCAAAATACTGTAATGGATAGAAAATGTGTAATAATGAACTAAAATAATGTAATGGATAGAAAATATGTATTGAGCAACTAAAATACTGTAATGGATAGAAAACGTGTAATGAGCAACTAAAATACTGTAATGGATAGAAAATTTGTAATGAGCAACTAAAATACTGTAATGGATAGAAAATGTGTAATGAGAACTAAAATACTGTAATGAATAGAAAATGTGTAATGAGCAACTAAAATACTGAAATGGATAGAAAATGTGTAATGAGCAATTAAATACTGCAATGGATAGAAAATGTGTAATGAGCAACTAAAATACTGAAATGGATTGAAAATGTGTAATGAGCAACTGAAATACTGAAATGGATAGAAATTGTGTAATGAGCAACTTAATACTGCAATGGATAGAAAATGTGTAATGAGCAACTAAAATACTGTAATGACTAGAAAATGTGTCATGAGCAACTAAAATACTGAAATGGATAGAAAATGTGTAATGATCAACTAAATACTGCAATGGATAGAAAATGTGTAATGAGCAACTAAAATACTGTAATGGATAGAAAATGTGTAATGGATAGAAAATGTGTAATGAACAACTAAAATTATATAATCTTCAACCTGACGAGGTCGTTGCATTTTCTCCAGTGCTTTCTTATTGAAAATTCTGTCAGACCTGAGTTTAACGCGATATAGTACCTCCAGTCAATGTCATTCTAAAGCTCGAACGCAACTCAAAGCAAAGTAGGCCTTCCAGAGGTGAGGAATTCTTGGCCCAAATTGATGATAGCTTGAGTGACGGTCGTTCCTTGCAGTGTATCTACAATGTATTAGTTATCACATTGAAGATTAATCAATCACCAAAATTTCAATTAATTATTTTATGAATATTTTGTTTATATTATGTTTGTGAGGTTCCTTCAAAATGTGGTAGATTAGCGTCCTGGCATGGTATCATTCCATTCTGGCGATGTTCATCTCGGGGATCTTGAAACTCCCCCTGTTTTTTTCAGAATTATTTTAAGCAATGTGTGATGTCTTATGAAATGATCAAAATGTTGTAACTATCTGCTTATGATTTCTACGGAAGCCCTGAGAGAGTGTGGGGTTACGGGAGTAAACCCAGACAGAAAATCCGGAGTAGTAGCACCTAAGGCGGATGGTTTCAAAATTGCGGAGTTTCAAAACTCCTGCACCTGAGCTGATGCCAAATTGTCACCCTTTTAAATCCTTCAGATTACACCAGCGAGGCCGATAGGGAGATCCTGCAGTTTTGGCAGCTCGGGGTCTCCATATTAACGCCCGGTTTGCGCCTTGAGAGGCTACTCACAGGGTGCCACGCACATGGTCTGCAAGGACTGATACGCCTACGATGATGATGATGATGATGATTTCTCGCTGCACCCCTAATTATTCCTAGGCTTCTTTATTTGTTTCAATCTCTTTCCACGAAATGTACCACGTTCTTCAATATATCCCCATTGCAAAGACATTAATTCATATCTCTAAGCGTTTGTTCCCTGAACACATTTCAGATCAATACCTTAATGGCAGTACACATAACATCCAATCACTCACATTTGTAATATGTGAGTTACTTGTTGGAATGTCAATATATGACTTATGTTCATTAAGATAATTTCCCAGATATTACTACATAAGCACCTAAAAATGGATACAAAACGAACGCTATCCAATACAATATTCCTACCCACATTCTACTATCAGTGCCAGCGTTGTATATTAATAAACAAAGATAAAAGAAACATCGTAACAACAGAGATTAATTGCCTGCGTAGAATACTTTGAGTAACAAGAATGGCTGGAATCAGAAACGAAGATATCAAGAGAGAATAAGTACAACACCACTGCTAGGCCTTTTCAAAAGACAGCAAACCAAATGGTTCGGCCACGTGACAAGACAAAGCCAATATAGTATCCCTCAGGAAGCAATGCGATACAGATACAATAGATACAAAGCCAAGGGCCGAACACGCAAAAGATGGATATCACAAATATCAGAAGCAGTAAAGCGCCCCGTGTACGCAGCACATACTATGGCTTGGTCAAGAAACGTCTTCATAATCTGACGTTGAAAGGTACAAACAGGACAACAATTGAATAGTAGATACTTAAAGCGGTTTTGGACATCCCCATTCTCTTTCTGATTTCTAATTGCCATCCTTCGATTTACTTTATATTATTTTCAAGATCAAGCAAATCTTGACTTGTTTTAGCATTTGATCACATTTTATCACTTATGTAGTAGAACATATTTTTGGTTTACTTTGCAAATCATTAAAGTTGTCGTTCTATCAGTGTTAATGTCCAACCCACATACCTGAATGTTGTCCTATATTTGAGCTATCAATTCCAGTAACACTTGTTCGCTTTCAGGGACCAGAACTGTGTCTTCGGCATGTCTGAAATTATCTATTGATACTCAACCGATAACGAGTCCTTGCATTTCATTTATCTGTTGAAAAATATTTTCTGTGTAAATATTTAACAGAAAGAAGACATAAATCCTAATTGTTTCACTGTTTTTATTTTACATCCATTCACATAGAAAAAAGTTTGCTTGGTTCTAAAGTGTTAGTTTTCACGCACTATATTAATGTGTTTTAAAATCCATCACTGCTTATTTATCCAGTCTTATAACTATAGTTTATCATTATTTGTGTATTGTTTTTGTTAAAGGTTTGTCTATCTGTATTCTATTGACGGAGGCACACCCCTTGCCATCTAGACCGTAGTCTTTTATGCGATATCAAGACGTATTAACCAGTGCTAGGATGCATGTGTGCGTCTGTATGTAGCTATGCTTGTTAGGGCTAATGTCAGAGGTAAACCCAAACAAGGTGCAATTGGAACGGCCTTACCATGAGGGCGCTTGATAGAGTTGTGTAAGATTTGGATTGTTGGACATAGTTTCAAGAAATGTTGCATACAAAATTAGTGATACCCGTGGGTACCGTAAATATGAATGTTTCACATACTGGACTCTGTCAAAGACGTTTATGCAGTATCGTAATGGTACTGTTTATCACGTTGATTGTTCCAAAATGTAGACATCCGGTTGCGAGAGATTTCTGGGAGATATGTAGAATAGATCATGTACTGTAGATGTCCTTACACATATCGATGTATTTACACCAAAATCCTCAGAAGTATATAAATAGTGTGTCCATGTCTGTTATGTTTCCCTTGTTTATATCTATCTATTATTGCTTTCTCAATTTCTTATCTGAGTGATTGGGGCATGGGGCCATTTGTTTGTATTCTTTCAACCCCAGCGATAACACGATATTTGATATTGTTGCTCCACCTTAGCGGTAATACCATATTTGATATAATGTGGTTCATCTACAAAGTTAACACCATATTTGATTTTCTGTCTTCTAACTACAGAAATAACACCATATTTGATATTCTGTCTTTTAACTACAGAGATAACACCATTCTTGATGTCAGCAGGTCAGACAATGGGAAGAGGAAACCAGACAAAGTTAAAAAGTTGTTTCACATAATAATAATGGCAGATTTCGGCACATCGTGGCAGCAGAGACGTGACTCAGTCAACTAAAGTCAAAGCAATAATACCAGACACCAGACCTCTACATCTCACTGTAGAGGAGAAATGTCTCAAGTCAACTCAGGTCAAGTTAAGTCAAGGTAATAATAAACACCTCTACATCTTTCTGCAGAAGAGAAATATTGAAGACAAGTTATGTTAGTCGTATCAAACGTGTTGAAACCAATAAAGGTATTTGTCAAGGACCTGACACAAGAAAACTGCACATCAACGAACTTATCAACACGAATGTCAAGTGCAAAAAACTTATGAAGTGATCAACAAATGTAATGAAAGAAGTTCATCAAAGCAGAATTGTGCTTAGACATTTCCTGATGGTCAATGGAAAGTTACATTCATTTTTCAATAAGATGATTAAATGATCTTTCAAGAAGTTGAGAGTACAACGGATTAAAGTTATACAGAAACTCAGTCTCTTGTGAACGAAATCATTGAAGATGATAATAATGGATGAAGTTAGTTTGTTGAGTGAAGAATTCTTCACAACGTTCATGGTGATCTACGCCTGCGTTGGGTCTCTGATAGCGGCCCTCGGAATGACTAACAACATTATCAACGTTATAACGTTCCTCTCCATGGGTGTATCAGACGGGGTGACCTTCTCATTTCTGGTTTTATCTGTCACGGATCTGGGCTTTCTTATCCTGAGACTGCTCCGAACTGTTTCTGCAGGCTTCATGGCTACAGAAGCTATTTCGGACTTCCGTATCTGGTTTCCGGTGGATCCATACGCCTTGCATTTATATTTCGCGCACGTCGGTCATATTGTGTACACCTACACTATACTCATCACAACGTTTGTGTCAGTTGCCAGGTGCATGTGTGTGGTGTATCCCTTAACATTCAAACACATTTTTACCAGGGCACTGTCAGTAAGGATACTGGCTATTTGCTTCTTGGTTTGTGTTGCGTGTTTCACTTCTATATTCGCATATATGGACATAACCACGCAATACAATCAACATATTAATATCTCTCGACCTACGTTACTATTATCCTCAAACCGAGAGTTGGTCAAGCAAGTCACGTGGGGTCTGCGTGACGTTGGTGTTGCAATTCCATCTCAGGCTGTGGTCGTTGTATGTGTCATAGTCAAGACCCGGTGTCTCATGGCAGCATCCCGATTCCGGCATCAACTGAAGCAGGGCTCTGTCAGTCTTCTCCATGCTCTTCCTGGAGGCTTACACTCTGTGCGACACAATGGTTCTATGCGGCACAAAGGATCTGTGTTGCGTAAAGAATCTATACGACGTTCTGCCTCCTTCCTAGGAGATATGAAAGTCAGATATCAGAGACTTGACAGTAAAGATCTTCACGTGATTCAGCAAGTGACTCTTATCTCCGTGGTCTACGTAACATGCAACACGCCCAAAGTGCTCGTGACCATCTCGAGCCTGCTAGAACCCAGCTTGACCTTGGGTGGCCTGAACGAGAATGTCTACATGTCCTTGAACTGGCTGACCGACATTTTCCAGATGATTAACGCCAGTGCCGGCTTCTTTATTTACTATCAATATAACTCGAAGTTTAGAAACGTTTTAAGCCATAAAGGGAAATCACTTACTAAAAACGATAAGCCGGAAATACCGGGGTAATCTACTAGACAAATGAAACCGGACCTATCGGTAACAACTGAATATACGTACGATACGCATGACGACGTGAATTCTGATGTAAACAGCAAATACCAACCGTCAAGTATGCAAAATGTCATTATCCTCCGATTCATAGTTTCTTCAGCAGCCCGTTGAAAACATGGCGGGTGTGATACGGAATATGTCCAGAGTTGATCAGCGAGCGGTTATTCGGTTTCTAACAGTTGAAGGATGTCGACCAGTTGACATTCATCGTAGAATACAGACAGTGTATGGTGACAAAAGTGTGTTGAAGACAACATTAAAGAACTGGACAACGGTGATTAAAGAAGGACGTGAGTTAACGAAAGATCTTTCAAGACCACGTCAGGTGCATATTGTTGCGTCAAAGATGCAGTCGCCAAAATGTATGCAGCAATTCGGGTGGACCGTTGGCGGTGCTTAAGTTTGCCACACTTTTGTCACCATACACTGCCTGCATTTTGCGATGAATGTCAATTTGTTGACATCCTTCAGCTGTATGAAACCGAATCACCGGTCACTGACCAATTATGGACGGATTCCGTTTCACACCCACCATATTTTCAACGGTCTACCGAAGAAACTATAAGTCGGAGGATAATGAAATTTTGCAAACTTCACGGTTGGTGTGTACTGTTTACATCCAAAGTGACGTCATCATGCGCATCGTACGTATGTTCCCTTGTTGCTGTTAGGTCCGGTTTCCTTTGAACACGCTTCGTATATGGCAAATCAATGTACCTGGCTGAAGTTAAAACAGTTGCTCGCAGATGTTAAAACTGGAATTAGAAGACGTTGTAAAATAACATGTTGTTGTTGTTTTTGTTGTGGTTGTTGTTGTTGTTGATGTTGTTGTTGTTGATGTAAACAATGAGCAGGTTTACTCTTTTGTGCGCCCTGAAAAATATATTTAGTGGCGGGTTGCAGTAGTTTTCCTCACATCACGAGCGTGCAGATGAAGGTGGAATTGGGTCCTCTATGCAATTGTACTGTACTTGGTTTCACCTGCGTGTCGCTCACTAATACGGGGATCACGTCAATCTCCCACATCGTTAGACTGCCAAAAAGAGAAGTCCGTTTCCAGAGAGGATTAATTGGAAGTCGACGTGAGGGTCTTATTCAATATATTTTGTCTGACCCTGACTAACATGTCTGCTCAGTATGTTGTGCTTAACCAGATGTTATTGAATACTGTGTTCAGGTGTATGGTCCTTATCATAGATTAGATATAAACATTCTAGAAATGATACAAAGAAGAGCTAAAACACTGATAGTGGAATTAAAGTACATGAAGAAAGACTCATAAAAACCGGCTAACATAAAATGCTTCATAATACACAAATATTAAGTTATTTACAACGACAGAATGTGGTTAACATGTACAGAAATTGTCAGACATTACAAACATTGCTTTTGAAAAAAATACCTAATTCAATCAAATATCGTTTATTCAGAACTAAAGAGGAAAGTCAAAGACAACACACTGATAAATGTTAGGTGAACTATAAGCTGAAGTAGAGATGAAGATACCCTTGTGTTAGTATTAGAGAGAATGGATGACATAAACATACATTTTTTATATCTCTTTCAACATGACCATGTTTTTGATCAAAAATGAACAGACGTAAAAAAAAAAAAAAGGATCCCATAGCATTACTGCCGTACGGGTGTGAGGTGTTAGCGATCTCACATTTCAAAGGCTCGGCTATATGAGGGCGGTAGCCATTTCCTCTCCCTCGCCGCTTTTACTTCCCGTACTGAACCGGTACCCATTTAAGTCTGGGTCGACGCGGCACCCGCGTACATACATAAAAATTCAAACACACAAACATTTAAAAAAATATACAAATACATATTCAAATTACCTTGAAATGAAAAGAGAGATAAAATGACATATAAAAATATTGGCAGATTGAATACGCTAATAGAAAAAACAATTGGAATAGGAGCAAAATGTTGAAGGAAATTTGGGAAAGGCGACCATAGAGCTTTAAGTGAGGGAACATCAAGAGATTGATTAACAGTGGTCTGGTAGAGTGTACCATTAAGACAAGAAGTGAACAAACAGTAGTGGTTTAGATGGGCCATCAAGACAAGAAGTGGACAAACAGTAGTGGTTTAGATGGGCCATCAAGACAAGAAGTGGACAAACAGTAGTGGTTTAGATGGGCCATCAAGACAAGAAGTGGACAAACAGTAGTGGTTTAGATGGGCCATCAAGACAAGAAGTGGACAAACAGTAGTGGTTTAGATGGGCCATCAAGACAAGAAGTGGACAAACAGTAGTGGTTTAGATGGGCCATCAAGACAAGAAGTGGACAAACAGTAGTGGTTTAGATGGGCCGTCAAGACAAGAAGTGGACAAACAGTAGTGGTTTAGATGGGCCATCAAGACAAGAAGTGGACAAACAGTAGTGGTTTAGATGGGCCATCAAGACAAGAAGTGGACAAACAGTAGTGGTTTAGATGTGCCACCAAGACAAGAAGTGGATAAACAGTAGTGGTTTAGATGTGCCACCAAGACAAGAAGTGGACAAACAGTAGTGGTTTAGATGTGCCACCAAGACAAGAAGTGGATAAACAGTAGTGGTTTAGATGGGCCACCAAGACAAGAAGTGGATAAACAGTAGTGGTTTAGATGTGCCACCAAGACAAGAAGTGGACAAACAGTAATGGTTTAGATGGGCCACCAAGACAAGAAGTGGATAAACAGTAGTGGTTTAGATGTGCCACCAAGACAAGAAGTGGATAAACAGTAGTGGTTTAGATGGGCCACCAAGACAAGAAGTGGACAAACAGTAGTGGTTTAGATGTGCCACCAAGACAAGAAGTGGATAAACAGTAGTGGTTTAGATGTGCCACCAAGACAAGAAGTGGACAAACAATAGTGGTTTAAATTGACCACCAAGACAAGAAGTGGACAAACATGAGAATCTCAAAGTATATCATCAACACAAGAAGTGGACAAACAGTAGTGGTTTAGATGTGACACCAAGACAAGAAGTGGAAAAACAGTAGTGGTTTAGATGGGCCACCAAAACAAGAAGTGGACAAACAGTAGTGGTTTAGATGTGCCACCAAGACAAGAAGTGGATAAACATGAGAATCCTAGATTAGATCATCAAGACAAGAGACGGATAAAACAAAGGTCTCTCTGAGAAAAAACCAATACAAGAGATGGACAAACAATAGTGGTTTGGTGTGTGCCACCAAGACAAAAAGTGGACAAACAATAGTAGTTAAGTGTGTGCCACCAAGACAAAAAGGGAACAAACAATATTGCTTCGGTTTTAACAATAGTTTGTTCCGGTAAGATGGCAACCAAGCAACAGCTGATCTCATAGTCTGCGATTATAATGTGGTTTGTTCGTTCCAATTAATATTTATGGAGCGCAGTGTTGTGTGGCGATCATTTTCTAGCACGTTCTATTCTATTCACAGGAAGCCTATGTATATCATTTTTCTCGGAATTCGGAGAAAACACGATGTGTTCTTTATGTGTTATAGAATACATTTTGTTGGATAGGACGTCACTACAAATTGAGCACCGTCCTTGGTTGGTGTGCACGACCTACTTGAGAATTGCGTCCATTTCCATTGCATGCCACGACCGGAATTTCCTTCCAGCCATGCGTTAATGGTCCGTCATCTAGACCTTCAGATGTGGGCGCTGGTCAGCAGCAGCGTCTTCTAGTCTACGCATGGGGGCTGCTGCTGTCGAGAGGTACGACATTCGTCTCTCACATCGTCAAGGAAAGGGTGGATGATCGACTCCCACAAGTTTCAAGCCGCCCCTGGTTTCACGGATTGTACGATCCTAGTGTCTGCATCTTGAGCTACTTCCAGTTGTATTGTTTGTATGTCTTGCCACTGGTTCCTGGTAACTCAGGACGAGAGATTGATATTCATGTCCAGCGCAGCTTCTTTCTCACTATAATCCAAATTCAGCGCAAGTTACATCTTCAGGATAAGGACAGTCTGAAGAAGTCTCCATCTTCGCTTGCGATGGGTAACTTACTTACTTACCACCAAGTTAAGAGATGGACAAACAATAGCAGTTCAGTGTATACTATCAAGACAAGAGATGGATAAACAGTAGCAGTTCAGTTTGTACCACCAAGACGAGATATGGACAAACAATAGTTGTTCAGTTTGTACCACCAAGACGAGAGATTGTCAAACAATAGTAGTTCAGTTTGTACCACCAAGACGAGAGATGGACAAACAATAGTAGTTCAGTTTGTAACACCAAAACGAAACTCCGAAGACTGACTGACCATCCAATGCACCAGAGACTAAACAATTTGGGAAATGGGAAACTAAAGCGGAGAAACTTTGCAGAAATAGCCAAAGCAAAGATGCACGAAGATCCCATAAACGCACTAACAACACCAAAACCCATCACTACTGTACGAAAACCTACCTGGAGGCAGGATATATTTCCAGAGGTGGTAGAAAATATACCAGGTATTGGAAACAAAAACTGCCAGACTGAAAAAGAAAGGAGAGATACTACCCTAAGCTTCATATCCAAAAGCTACCCAAGCATGGACTGGACCCACGCATACACCGACGGTTCTGTAACAAACAATACACAGAACGGAGGGGCAGGAGCATTCCTGAACCTACCAAATGGCAAACAAATAACACTGTCATTCGCTACTGGTAAGTACACAAGCAATTTCAGAGCTGAGGCAGAGGCACTGAGGGCGGCAGTGGAAGAAATGGTGACACACAATGAAAATGAAAGCCATATAGTCCTGCTTACAGATGCTCTCGCCGTAGTCACAGCGCTAAAAAGCCAGAAAAACACTGAGCTTAATGACTTAAGAGCAGGACTCTGGAAATTGTGCCAGCAGTCCGCACCAAAAAGGGTAGTGGTACAGTGGGTCCCATCACACTGCAACATCCAAGGCAACGAGGAGGCAGACAGACTGGCAAAAGAAGGTGCAAGACTACCACAAACAGATACCAGTATGACGTACGAAGAGTCAAAACGGCTTATCAAAGCCAGATACATGACCAAATGGGAAACCGAACATACTGGTTACACCAAAAACGATGCCTATTACCAGTTGAACCGAAGAGAGCAGGTCGTTATCTTCAGACTTCGCACTGGCCACAATAGACTGAGGTACCACCTATTCAACAAATTGAAGATAGGTGGTACCGACGAATGCCCGTGCGGTACTGGTAAAATGACCGCTGAACATCTGCTGCAGAACTGCCCGACATACTATTATCAGAGAGAGCACATGTGGCCATCACCAGTGGAACTGCAAGACAAGCTCTATGGCAGTGGCGACAGCCTCAGGATGACCGCCGCTTTTTTCGAAAAAATAATGGTTACTGTCTGACTGCGTACGAAAAAGTAACACCAAAACGAGAGATGGACAAACAATAGTAGTTCAGTTTGTACCACCAAGTCAAGAGACGGACAAACAATAGTAGAGCAGTTTGTAACTATTATTAAAATAAGTGGACAAAAATAGCACCACAGACTTGACAATCAGGACTTGAGAAGGACACAGTATAGCTATTGTTAACGAACATGTGTTTGACTGTTCTGTAGTTCCCGTGTAACGCAACAGTTATTTGTTAACAGAATTGTGACTTACGGAAAAGCTTTGTACCAGGACTATTGAGACGTTTCAGCTAAATGAATCAGACAACAATTAATCAAGTCTAAAGTGCCAACCATTTCTAACTTGGTACTGATAAGTCCTAACTGTCAAGTATGTCTAACGTGTCACCAAGAAATCAATACAGTCAAGTATATCTAACTGCGCTCCGTCAAGTATATACGGTCAAGTATGTCTAACTTGGCCCCGACAAGTCCATATTGTCAAGTATATATCATTAGTCACTGACAAGTCCATACTGTAAAGTTGACTGTCTCATTAGTTATCGATAAGTTCATACTGACAAGTATGTCTCATTAGTCACTGATAAGTTCATACTGCCAAGTACGTCTCAAAAATCACCGATAAGTTCATACTGTCAATTAGTCACCATTAGTCACCAACACGTTCATACAGTCAAGTATGTCTGATTAGTCACTGACAAGTTCAAATTGTCAAGTATATCTCATTAGTCACTGACAAGATAATACTGTCAATAATGTCTCATTAGTCACTGACAAGTCTATACTGTCAATTATTTCTCATTAGTCATCCACGAATCCATACTATCAAATATGTCTCATTAGTCACTGTCAAGTTTATACTGTCAAGTATGTCTCATTAGTCACTGATTAGACCTTATATTGCAACATAGTCTCAATAGTCACTGACAAGTTCATACTGTAAAGTAGTCTCATTAGTCAATGACAAGTTCATACTGTAAAATAGTCTCATTAGTCCCTGACAAGTTCATACTGTAAAGTAGTCTCATTAGTCACTGACAAGTTCATACTGTCAAGTATGTCTCATTAGTCACCAACAAGTCGGTACTGTCAAGTGTGTCTCATTAGTCACGACAAGTCCAAACTGTCAAGTATGTCTCATTAGTCGCTGACAAGTTCATACTGTCAAGTAGTCTCATTAGTCACTGACAAGTTTATACTGTCAAGTACGTGTCTTGAGTCAAAGACAAGTCATCCTGTCAAGTACAGTGTCGCTCTAACAACATCATGAGGGTAATGTGATTCTAGAGCCAAGATTAGATCCGTTAATCTAAAATTGCAATTAAAAGCTTCATTCCACAAAATATCTGAACCAATGGACTTGTGAGGGCTATGTCTTATCGGTGATATAGAAGCAGCACTGCCATGGGAAAGAGAATCATACACAATCAATAAAACAATAAGAAGATAACTGGAAGCAGCATATGTGTGATATTACATCAGAATGTTAAAAATCACATGGGTATCAAATGCAGTTTAAGTGTATGTGCTAAGGGAGGTATATGCGAAGACAACTTTTTACACATATCAGACCAAATACATTTTCTTACTCACATCAGAATAAAGACGTTATATTACTCACATAAGAACAAAAACAGCGTGTTGTTCATATCAGAACAAAGACAACTTATTACTTAAATCAGAACAAAAACAAACGTATGACACACATCAGAATAAAGCCAACGAATTGTACTTATCAGAACAATGACAACTTGTTACACACGTCAGAATAAAGACAACGTATTACACATATCAGAACAAAGACAACCTATTACTCACATCAACACAATTTAAGCTTCAGCGATCAACGACGCATAGCTGACTGCTAGCATCAGGTTCAGCGAACCAGAGCTGTTAAGACCCAGCTACACCTCCATGCTGTGATGCTGGATAACAGGTTGCAACAGAGCAGACTGACTAAAGAGAACGGTCCGAAGAGGGAATGCTAACCTGTTACTAAAAAACGCTTGCTGAATTCGGATGTGTTGGACCGACAGGTGCAAATATCGCAGTCAAGCTGTGAAAAAAAACGGCGGTCATCCTGAGGCTGTCGCCACTGCCATAGAGCTTGTCTTGCAGTTCCACTGGTGATGGCCACATCTGCTCTCTCTGGTCCTCGTATGTCGGGCAGTTCTGCAGCAGATGTTCAGCGGTCATTTTACCGGTACCGCACGGGCATTCGTCGGTACCACCTATCTTCAATTTGTTGAATAGGTGGTACCTCAGTCTATTGTGGCCAGTGCGAAGTCTGAAGATAACGACCTGCTCTCTTCGGTTCAACTGGTAATAGGCATCGTTTTTGGTGTAACCAGTATGTTCGGTTTCCCATTTGGTCATGTATCTGGCGATCCATCATTCGAACACACTACTCACTATGTCACCATGACACATGATGAAGTTTGTTAAATTATTACGTTGATAGAAATCATGTAATGAATTGTATACTTCTCTATACTACTTTGTGAATACATCAAATCGGTAAATCGTGAATTATTAAAGGTTTGTACAGATATAATGTGTCATAATACATTCAGTTGAGAAGTATTCAATATAATAAGTGTAAAGTAAACACTAACAGGTTGACGAATGTCCAGTTCAATAGAACTCAGTTTGGCTTGGCTTGGCTTCGTTCGTTCTCAATCTCCCGCTACGGAACCCTGAAAGGCTTAAGTAGCAGAATGTAGTCCAGAGAACGGAATGCGTTGTGTCGTAGTTTACAGCTTGACTGTGATATGAACTCAGTTTAAATGTTTAGTTAGAAAAAAAATGTTCGCTAGGAATTTAGCACGGAAAGAGAGGAAACAACTTCATTTTTTTTCAGATACTTTTTAATCTGTTACCTCCCTTAGTTCAACGAATCTTGAACGACCACTGTTTGATAAACCGATTTCGTTCCTAGTTTCTGATCATGAATTCACATGCATTGTATTTATACACAAGCAGCTTAGACTCTGTGTATCGCATACTTTATACAAATGTATCATATTGATATACAGTTGACGTAGTTTCTTTGTATCATATAGTTGATACAAATGTATCATATTGATATATAATTGATGTAGTCTCTTTGTATCACATACTTGAAGTAAATGTATCGTATAAGTGCACAATTAATCTCTTTTTATTTTTTTGTATCCCATAAATTGATACACGTGTATCATAGTGATGTGCACCGAGCTGTTTATAAGGTTATTGAAAACACGTGCGGATGTGTTGGACCGAAAGGTGCAAATATCGCAGTCAAGCTGTACACTACGACACAACGCATTCCGTTTTCTGGACTACATTCTGCTACTTAAACCCTTTTAGGGTTTGGTAGCGGGAGATTGAGAACGAATGCAGAAAAAGAAGAAGAAGAAAACACGTGTATCAAAGTGATTAACACCTATCTGTTTATAAGGTCATTGATTCACATGTATGACATTGATGCACACGTAATTGGTGTCTCTCTTTATAAGGTCATTGATACACATGCTACTGTCTATATGTCAATTCACACACATGCATCATTTGGCCAAACAGAAGTATCTGTCTCTTTAAATTAGATAATTGATACACGCGAATAACCTAGTCCTCGTATCCTCTATTCGTATCACCTAGTCGAATCACCTAGTGGAATCAAATAGTAGTAGTATCTAGTAGTATCATCTAGTCGTATCATCTAATCGTTTACAACAGTCGTATTATCTAGTTGTTCATCTAGTCGTATCATCTGGACTTCATATCATCTGGTGGTATTATCTAGTCGTATCATCCTGTCGTATCATCTGGACGTCGTATCATCTAGTGTATCATGCAGTCGTATCATCGAGTCGTATCATCTAGGTGTATCCTCTGGTGGTATCATCTAGTCGGGTCATCGAATTATTTCATCGAGTTATATCATCTGGTCATATCATTTTATCGTCGTATTATCTGTTTGTATTATCTGGTTGCCATATCATCTGGATGTATCATTTTTGACGTATTATCCAATCGTCTTATCATCTGGTGGCATCGTCTGGTCATCGCATCATCTGGTCGTCGTATCATCTGGTCGTATCATTTAGTTTCTGTATCTGAACGTATCATTTTTGACGTATCATCTAATCGTCCTATAATCTGGTCGTCGTATCATCTGGTAATCGCATCATCTAATCATATCATCTGGTCGTATCATCTGTTCGTATCATCTAGTTGCCGTATCATCTGGACGTATCATTTTTGATGTATCATCTAGTCATCCTACTATCTGGTCACATCGTCTGGTCATCGTATCATCTAGTCATCGTATCATCTGGTCGTCGTATTATCTGGTCGTCAAAACATCTGGTCGTCGTATCATCTGGTCGTCATATTATGTGGTCGTCGGATCACTTATAGTCATTTAACTTGGTCGTTGTATCACCTGGCTGTCGTATCACCTTTTCGTTTATCACCTGGTCTTATTACCTGACCGACGTATCACCTGGTTGTCGTAACACCTGGTTGTCATAACACCTAGTCGTCGTATCTCATTTTCGTCTTATTATCTGGACGTGTCACCTGGTTGTCGTATCACTTTGTCGTATCACCTCATTGTCGCATCACCTGGTCGTTGCATCACTTAATCGTCGTATCACCTAGTCGTCGTATCACCCGATTATCGTATCACCTACATAATTGTCGTATCACCTGATTGCCGTATAACTTGATTTTCGTATCACGTGGTCGTCGCATAACCTGAGCGTCTTACTTACATTATTTGTCCATCTTTTTCTTGATCTCCTTCGCAATCCTCCTGTCTGATATTGTAGATCCATGCAGCTGGTAACCGTGGCTGCATTCATGCCAGGTGTCCAAACCCTTTTAAAATCTGTCTTCCTATGTATTCCATGCACTGTGTTGCCACACACCTTCTATCTTATTGTTATGTTTCGTACTCTGTCCAGTCTTGTGACCCCAACAGTGTTTCTCAAACATCTAATTTCTCATACCCTGATTGCTTATTATTGCATCCTGGTGTGTCCATGTCTGACACTGGTAGCAGAGAGTTGGTTTAAACATACTATCTATCCACTGTCACGTTCTTTTCCACTGGGATGTGTTTGTGTATTAATATCGGTAAGAGATAGTCGGAAACTGGATTAACTTTCTGTATTCTTGATTCCACCTCTTTATCCATCAATCCATCTGATGTGAGCACGCTACCAAAGTATTTGAATTAGCTGACGTGTTTATGTTTAAGATGTATTTTTCACCTGAATATTCAGTGTTTTCTCTATTCTGCTGGTTTGCCCTGTCTCTGTCTTTACTGTGTTAATCGTGAAATTATATATATCGCAAGCACCGTTGAGAAGAGTCATACTTTCTTAGACTTTGTTCATCTGAATGGAATATACTCTGTATACAGATACTGCAGAGTCTTCTAAACCAGTATAAAGACGTTCAGTTAAGTTAAGTATATGTAGAAAGGAGATGGTTCTCTGTGGCGGTTTCTGGTTTTGCTTCAGTTGTTATTCCATCCATATATACAATGAGCAAAGGTGGTGAAAGTACACATTCCTGTCTTACCCCGGCTTCAATCGCAAACCAATCAGCGAGTCTGCTTGGCGTTCTCATAGTACTTTGGCTATGTTTATACATTGCAACTATGTTGTTAAATAATTGCCCTTGAACTCCATAGTTTTCTAGAAATTCCAAAAAGCTAATTCTTTAAGAAAATAGGGCTGGATAGGACAAACACTACGGAATGCGCCCTCTAACATACCCAGACAGCCTCTTACATGGAATTCTCAAAGAAGAGAGAGAGAGAGAGAGAGAGAGAGAGAGAGAGGTAGACCTAATATTACACGGAGAAAAGAATGTGAGAAGGAACTAAGATTAAATGATTACACCGGGAGAGAGACAGAAGGAACTAAGATTAAATGATTACACCGGGAGAGAGACAGAAGGAACTAAGATTAAATGATTACACCGGGAGAGAGACAGAAGGAACTAAGATTAAATGATTACACCTGGAGAGAGACAGAAGGAACTAAGATTAAATGATTACACCGGGAGAGAGACAGAAGGAACTAAGATTAAATGATTACACCGGGAGAGAGACAGAAGGAACTAAGATTAAATGATTACACCGGGAGAGAGACAGAAGGAACTAAGATTAAATGATTACACCTGGAGAGAGGCAGAACGATCGGCCTTTGACAGGGTTAGTTGGCGGGTTGTTGGCAAAGGCCTATGCACCGAGAGAAGTGACGGGCTTTGATTGATTGATCGATTGTTTGTTTTTATCCACCCCGTCAAATGATTTCTGCTGTAGCGTTCCTTAATTAATTCAATAGTTTGTTAACAACGTATTGTAAATAGCGCACCTGTACAACCTCTTCCTTTTCTGAAGCCGACCCCTCTTCATCGCACCTTTATTGGCCGGTTTGTTCTAATCAATAATGGATCATTATTTCAGCAAGTTCTATTGTAGAAAGACGGCACAGAAACCGTTTTCGCAATGAGTGATGAGGTCTTAAGATGAATGTAAACCTTCTGATTTATATGACATTCTTGCCTCTTCCAAGTGGGGTCCTGCTGCCATCTCAAGCGCGAGCGCGCTAACAACGTCTAACTCATTGAATTCTCACAGAAAAAGAAATATCAAACAAACTGAACAAACGTATATGCTTTTGCAAAATTTGAATTACAAGCAAGCAAATTGTTGAATGGAACATCTGTCGATTTAAATTTAATAATTAAACACAAAAAGCACGTCATATCAACAAGCACAATGTTAGCCAATTCGAAAAATATGAAAACAAAAACGTACATGAAAATAGAAATCGATCACCTTGTTCAACGCAATGGCGATTGACAATGGCGACATGAATTTTCTCAACTTTCTGTTCTCTTTAATGACTGCCCATGCCACTATGTTGAACTGTCCAGTATAGTCTCTTAGACCTTTTTGACCTCATGTCCAACATTTGGTCCGGGTTGTCACTGTGTTCACCCTTCTTATTTGGCAGGTTAACACATTGTTCAACATCATATTTCACTGGCTCTCACATTGTTCAATCAACATATTTCATTGGCTGTTTCTGTTTCAACTATCATGTATCACTGGCTATCACATTTTTAACTATCGTGTATCACAAGGTGTAACAATGTTCAACCATCATATTTCACTGGCTGTCATATTGTTCAACCATCTTGTATCACTGTCTATCACATTGTTCAACCATCATATATCACTGGCTGTCACATTGTTCAACCATCGTGTATCACTGGCTGTCACATTGTTCAGCAATCATATTTCACTGGTTGTCACTGTGTTCAAACATCCTTTTTCACATGTTATCAGGATGGTCAACCCCCATATTTTACATGTTGTCATGGTGTTCAAAACTCTTATTTAAGATGTGGTCACGATGTTCAACTCTACTGTATCACATGCTGTGACGATGTTTAATAATAATAATAATGATCACGTATATGCGTCAATAGTCCGTTCCGTCGATCGACCACTATCATGTGCAACTGCTGAGGTTGTGTTCATGTGTAGCGTGTCGACTGAGATCCCTACAGACTCCCCAAGTGGAGCCGAGCACTCAACTGCCTTGGGGTGATGGCCGTGAGAAGTGTATTAAACCAATGCTTGTGTAAGGCTTTCCGTGTTTGTCCATTTCAAACTCCCCGTTTTCCCGTGTCCCGTCGTCGAAGTTTCTAATTGTGTCCACCTTTTGGTCAGCGTGACCCTATCTGTGCGAGAGTACGAGGTAGGGAGAGGTATCGTGTAACATCTGGTGGAAGAGGTGCGAGCAGGAGGAAGTCGGCTTCAGTCCGAGCAGGAGGAAGTCGGCTTCAGTAGTGTCAACCTGGACTGAATTGTGGAAGCGGAACGTTGAACTCCATCATGGACTGGTCTCCCACGGCTTAAGCCAGGCATGTAGTGCAGCAGAATGCAGCATAGCAGCCAGGATAACCAATTGAAAGCATATCAGTTGCACATATTAAAGTCCTGATACCACCTGGTGAAGTAGTTATGAAATATAATCAGAAGAGGAACCACCAATTTATAGGAAAACGACAAAAACGCCGGATTTAGGCGAGATCGCAGCCGTTAAGGCGCGGCCATTTTGCTTTTTTCTCTGACGATGTTTGACCCTAATATTTCCCATTATGCCACGATGTTCAACCTGCCTATGGCCCATGCTGTCACGATGTTCAACCTTCATATTTCACATGTTGTCACGATGTTCAACCATACTATATACCATGCTGTCGCGATGTTTGACCCTACTATTCCCATATGCTGTCTAGATGTTCATCCCTTCTATCTCGAATGTTGTTACGATGTTGAACCCTCTTATATCACATGCTATCAAGATGTTCAACCCTCTTATATCACATGTTGTCACGATGTTCAACCCTACTATATACCATGCTGTCTCGATGTTCAACCCTCTTATATCACATGTTGTCACGATGTTCAACCCTCTTATATAACATGTTGTCACGATGTTCAAACCTCTTATATCACATGTTGTCACGATGTTCAACCCTCTTATGTCACAGGTTGTCACGATGTTCAACCCTACTATATACCATGCTGTCGCGATGTTTGACCCTCTTTTATCACATGTTGTCACGATGTTGAACCCTCTTATAGCACATGTTGTCACGATGTTCAACCCTCTTATATCACATGTTGTCATGATGTTCAATCCTCTTATATCACATGTTGTCACTATGTTCAACCCTGTTATATCACATGCTGTCACGATGTTCAACCCTCTTATATCACATGCTGTCACGATGTTCAACCCTCTTATTGCACATGCTGTCACGATGTTCAACCCTCTTATATTACATGTTGTCACGATGTTCAACCCTTTTATATCCCATGTTGTCACGATGTTCAACCTTCCTATTTCACTGATTATCATCGTGCCGACCATTACTTTCATCATAACATCACCATTAACATAAGACGATTTTTAACATGTGAAATTAAAAAAAGTTCTTTTATGCAGTAGATTATACTATCATGTTGAAGAGATATAAACATGCTGGAAAGGAAACAAAGAAAAGCTACAAAACTGATAGTGGGATTCAGGATATACAGTTATAAGGAAAAGCACAGAAAAACCGGCCTGCAGTGTCTAGAAAATATAAAAACTCGAGGCAAGTTAATACAGGTTTATAAGATAATGAAAGGAAAGCATATATTAGATTATTAAAAAAAAATTTTTTTAAATACAGCCACCTATAAGAACATGAGCGCACAGCTACACATTAATTAAAGAAAGGTAGAGATTAGATACAGGGAATATTTTCTTGTTGGATCGGAGAATGGTGAATGCATAGATTGCACTGCCACAGGAAATAGTGTAGGCAGGGTCAATTAATCCAATCAAGAATAGATTGCATACGCAAAATTATTTTTATATCAAGTGAATGTAAATAAACTTGTTGTATACAGATTCTGGAAAGTCTTCTAAACTAGTATCAAGACGTCAAGTTTAGTTAAGTTAAGATATTGTCTACAGATTGAGCATCACTGCAGTCCAGGCAGATATAAATTTTCTTAATTTCACGCAGTTATGCCAAATGATGTCGTTTGTTTCTATGGCGAGTTTGCTGAATACACTATGTATCCCATTTATCATTAACAATTTCCTATCACAACAAATCTATGGGGTGACAGCATTCCTCGTTGCAATAGAAAATATGTGAAGACGTGTACTGGTACTAAGGTTAATCGTGCACAGTAACGCTGTGATCTTTGTCAAGGCTGTCCTGGCCAGATGTACAGACGGATTTATAAGTCCGTGGTAAGGATATCTAAGACGGTTCGTAATATGAGGACAGGCTTGACAGCGCTTGTATGACCGTTTACTCAGGAGGAAGATGCGGGGCAGGGGTTGAAGTTCAAGGGGATGAATGGAAGGTGTGGGGATCAAAACGCTGAGCAGCGCATGAGCTGCAGTGGTCAGTGACCCACAGCTGACTGCTAGCGTCAGGGCCAGCAAACCAGAGCTGCCAAGACCCTTCTACACCTCCTGGCTATCCTGGTGATCCTGGATAACAGGCTGCAGCAGGGCAGACTGGCTAAGGAAAAGGGATCGAAGAGGTACTCAAAAAATGATTGCTGAAGTCGGGTGTGTTGGACCGAAAGATGTAAATATCGCAGTCAAGCTGTAAACTACGACACAACGCATTCGTTCTCTGGACTACATTCTGCTACTTAAGCCCTATCAGGGTTTGGTAGTGGGAGATTGAGAACGAACGAAGAAGAAGAAGAATGGCTGGGGTGGAATAGCAGGAGGTGGACGGACAGGGGTGAAATGGCAGGGTGGAAGGGCAGGGTGGAAGGACAGGGTGTGGACGGACAGGGTGTGGAAGGGAGGGGTTGGAAGGGAGGGGTTGGAAGACAACATATGACTCAGATATGCACGTGAAGAAAAATGCAATAATAGACCTGGTCATACAGAAAGAAAGATTTCAGGCTGACTCAGATTCGCGTGTGCCAAAACAGATAATTTCACATGTGCAGACTAAAGACAGACCCTAGATGTATACGAACCACAAATAAAACTGCAGAACAGTCTTTATAGACAGACTATAGACAGAGCCACACATACACGTGAAACAAGTGGAAATCATCACCAGACATCATAGACAGACACTACTAAGCCAGACATGCACGTGCTACAAATTGAACTCCTCACCAAAGCTCATAGACAGACTACAGACAGATCCAAACATGCACGTGACACAAACTAAATTCCTCATCAGAACTCATCTCATATATCGACTACAGACAGATCCAGACATTCACGTGACACAAACTGAATTTCTCATCAGAACTCATCTCATATACCGACTACAGACAGATCCAGACATATACGGGCCACAAACTGAATCCCTCACCAGACATAGACAGACTACAGACAGATCCAGACATGTACGTGCTACAAATTGAACTCCTCACCAGACATCATAGACAAACTTTATCAAAAAACGCCGATCTAGATCATTTCGTGAACAGCACGCTATCGCTGTCAGTCTAGTTTAGTCTCTGATTTTTCATGTCACGCCAGGCAACACATAGACTCAGAAATGGAAGCAGCACTGCATTTATGAAGTTAATAGCTCAAAGACGTATTCCAGGTGAAAGCATGAATTACGGATGATTTATTTATACCATAGGCTTGGTTCACTCGTGTTTCTAACAAATTTTGGTACTTCAATTTTTTTCTCCTGAATTCTTATAATTTGTTTAATTGCATACATCCCACAGCAATGTCGGGTAGCATTCTAATCCCATAGAGCTACAGCTAACCTAAGGAAATAAAGTACTTGACGCTGTCAGAGTTATGCTAGGTCGGGCAGCGAGGAAATGAACATGATTCAGTTAGTAGGGCTCGAAAGAATTCGTGAAACTTTGAAATATTGTGGGGTCAAGTCTGTAACACTTCCTCCCAAGCGACAGTTCCTATTTGCTGATTAGCACTAGGGGTTGGTGCTGGACGATAGCGATGGACCTACGAGAAAAACACAGGTGTGCCAGCTGCAGGAAGAACTTTGTGACGAGGTAAACAGAGGTGTACGAGCTGTAGAAAGAACTTTGTGACGAGCTAAACACAGGTGTACTAGATGTAGGAAGGACTTTCTGACAAAGTAAGCATAGGCGTACAAGCTTAACGAAGGAATTTGTGAAGATGTGTACACATATATACTTGTAGGAAGGATGTTATGAAAATAGTACACATGTGTACACGCTGTTGGAAGGAATGTGACGAGATAAAAACAGGTGTGCCAACTGTTTAACGAATTACATGATCAAGTATGAAGAGATAAGGAAAGGGACCTATGAGTTATCATAGATCATACAGGTAAGGTGAGTGAGCAAGTTCAGTTAGCAGTGAAAAGGCAAATGCAATGCATGTATGATAAAAAGAAATATTATAGGAGCAAGGAAGTGATATTGGAATTGTATAAAGCATCAGTTAGACCTAGATTGGAGTACTGGGTACAGGTGGGGAGTCATTATCATAGAGGGGATATAAACATGCTGGAAAGAATACAAAAAAGAGCGACAAAGTTGATAGTGGGATTTCAGAATTACAGTTATGAGGAAAGACTCAGAAAAGACGCAGTGTCTAGAAAAGAGAAGAATTCGATGAGACAATACAGGTTTATAAGATGATCAGAGGCACGGATAAATTAGATTACAACACGTTTTTCAAAATACAACCACCCACAAGAACAAGAGGGCATAGCTACAAGAAAAGTGCAGATTGAATATTAGGAAATATTTTTCTAGTCAAAGTGGTGAATGGTTATAATGCATTGCCCCAGGATGTAATGGAGGCAGGTACAATTTATGCAATTAAGAATAAATAAATTGGATGCGCATAGTTTTTAGAGCAAGTTAATGTAAATGAAACTGGCTGTATACCGACTGTAGAGTCTTCTAAACCAGTATAAAGACGTTAAGTTAAGCTAAGTAAACACAGGTATGCCAACTGTTTAAATAATTACATGATCAAGTAAACACATGTATTCCGGCTGTTTAAATAATTACATGACCAAGTAAACACAGGTATGCCTAATGTTTAATGAATTAAATTACAAAATAAACACAGGTATGTAAACTGTTTAAAGAATTACAATACGAGGTTAGTGTTTGTATGTCAACTGTTTAGAGAATTACATGACCAAGTAAACACAGGTATACCAACTGTTTAGAGAATTACATGACCAAGTAAACACAGGTATACCAACTGTTTAAAGAATTACATGACCAAGTAAACACAGGTATACCAACTGTTTAGAGAATTACATGACCAAGTAAACACAGGTATACGAACTGTTTAAAGAATTACATGACCAAGTAAACACAGGTATACCAACTGTTTAAAGAATTACATGACCAAGTAAACACAGGTATACCAACTGTTTAAAGAATTACATGACCAAGTAAACACAGGTATACCAACTGTTTAAAGAATTACATGACCAAGTAAACACAGGTATACCAACTGTTTAAAGAATTACATGACCAAGTAAACACAGGTATACCAACTGTTTAAAGAATTACATGACCAAGTAAACACAGGTATGCCAGCTACAGGAATAATTGCTTCAAGGAATGAATCGCGACAAAGAAACGTATAATGTCTAATTATTTCTCATTTCTCTGTGTTTATGTATTTCATCATTTCTAGTTTGAATCGTGGACTAAGAATTGGTTTACTTGTTAATGCGTATCAGGCATTATTGTGCTTACCTTAATTCTTTGAGTCATTTTTTGTGTGTATGTTAATTTTGAGTGTGTTTATATTTGTGTGTGTGTTCATTTTGTGTATATAAATGTGTTTTTTTCAACAATCAGTCTTTTGTTTCTCTCCAACTTGTTTTTTCTCAATTGTTCTTTACATGGACATGTGTCTTTGTTCATCCATGCTCTGCTTTTGTTGATGTTGGCTCTTTGTTTCTACATATGCATGGCTTTCTCACATAAATACACATACTCTCGTTCAATCTCTCTCTCTCTATGTTCCAGTTTCTAATTTAAAAAATCTGCTAATAACTCTCTGTATTCTCTGTCTGCCTATCTGTCACTCCCTTCTTCTCTTTCTTGTCTCTCTCCCTGCCTATCTTTAACACTGTCCCTACCTCTCTCTCCATTTACCCCTCTCTCTCACTCTTCCTTCCTCTATCTGCGATCACTGCCTCTTCTTTCTTTGTCGCTTTTCTCTTTCCATCTCTATATCACTCTACGTGCGTGTGTATGTCAGTCATTAAATCAATAATAAATAAATGATAAATATTTTTATACATTCTCTCCTCTCAGTAATTACGCCTTTCATCCTCCAACCACCTAAACATAAGACACCCATCCTACAACCCTCCCACAACCCCCAACCCTCACCCTAATTTCATGAAACATTTATCAGAGACATCCGATGAAGCCAGAAAGTAATTAACGCCCTTCGATTGTGGAGCGAAAAGATGATATCTCTACCGCTCTCCCTCCTTGTCCCCCTCGCTTCTCCGCCCACTCCACCTCTTTGATAGCCGTGAGCGACCCCTGGTAGTAACCGAATTAGGCGCGTCACGTTCTCTGCACATTACCCTCTGAGGCACCTCCACTCACCAGGCACGTGCCATCTGTCACCGAGAAGACCTCCAGGACTATTTATAGAACTTGCCTCTCAGAAGAGCAACTGGCGTCAGAGAACGTAGATGAGGTTGGTGCTCGTGTAGAAGTCGTTGCGTGGGTGGAGGAGGCGGGGTGGGGCTGGAGGAGGGGCAGCCGGGTGAATACAGACAAGCTTATTATATGGACACAGTATTTACGCTTCTGCTGGATGGGGGACCATGCCATGATGGCGGATGGTTGGTTTATGAAGGATTTGAGAAATACACGGATTGCATAGAGAGAGAGGGAGAGAAAGAGGGGCGGGGAGTATAAGGAAAGCGATAGTCAAAGAGAGGATGAAGGGTCGAGGAGGGGGGGGGAGAGGAGGGAAAGAAAGGGAAGAGATATGATTACAGGAGACAGGGGGGGGGGGGAGGGAGATGAAATATTAGAAAAAGAAAATGGAAGAGAGAGAAAGAGAGTAGGAACGAGAGGTGGGAGAGAGACGGAGAAGATAGGAGAAGAGAAAGGAAAGCAGCGTTGAAGAGAGAGGAAGGCATACAAAATGGGGAAGGAAGGAGAAGAGTGGAAAAATAGAGACTAAGATAAGGGGAAAATAAGGATAAGAGAAGGGGGAAGACATACAGGAAAATAAGGATAAGAGAAGGGGGAAGATAAATTGAAAGAAAGAAGGAGAAAGAGTGGGACGAGAGGCGAAAATTGAGGAGGTGACGATTTGGATAAGAGGCCAGAAGTGCGGGAGTGAATAAGATAGGCATAGAGGAAATATAAAGTGAGAAATAGCCAAATGTAAGACATCTAAAGAAAGAAATAGGGGAAGCAATACTGTAATACTGAGAAAGATGGGAATTGTGAAAGAAAGAACGGCATATTCAGTAGAATAAAAGAAAGAAACGTAATTAAAGATGAGAAGAGGAAAGAAAAAGAGAGCAGAAGACAAACAACACAACAAGAATAAAAAGAGTGATACATAACAAAAATGCGAGCTATATATATATTAGAGGGAGAGAGAGAGAGAGTGAGAGAGAGAGAGAGAGATACAGGAAAAAAGAAAGTGAAAAAGAGTCAGAACGACACAAAATAAGAAAGAAAAAAAAGAGATAGAGAGAGGGGAAGGAGAGATAGATAAATGAGGAATTCTCAAAGGAGATAGGAAGAAAATGAGAGAGAGAAAGATAGAAATAAAGAATTCACAAAGCACAGAAGAAGTAGGTGAGAAAGATAAATATAGAGAGAAAAATAAGAGAACAATAAAGAAGTAAGACAGTGAGAGAGCTTAAGATAGAGAGAGAAATAACGAATTCGAAATGAGATAGGAAGAAAATCAGAGAGAAAGAAATATAGAGAAAGAAATAAAAGAACAAGAAAGAAGAAAGATATACATATATAGAAGATGGGCGAAAGAAAACGACAAGAAGATGTAAATAGAGACGGTTGGGAGAGAGAGAGAGAGAGAGAGAGAGAGAGAGAGAGAGGAAGGGAGAGAGAGAGTATCGTGAAGATAATAAACACATACAATCACCGACAAAGAAATGTTCTGTATTGGAAAGTTTCCATAGAAGCCACCACAGTTAACAAACAGTTATAAGACATTAAAAAAAGCGCGTGGAGCTGAGCCACCAAAGAATTACCCGGCGCATAGATTACGCCAGGGCACGATATACATTGGGCGCCAGGTCACCTAGAAATATTGATGCAGTGCTTATACATTGCAAAGTGTCATCTTGCAATTCAGGATCAGTGTCCCGTAAATTACTCCTATAATCTCCTCCAACGAGCTTATCCAGAAATGCGCTTCACTTTAATATTTTTGACCTGGCTCCTAGATGGTAAATAAATATGTCACCCCTTGGATTAGACAAGGAAAAGATGCTGAGCAGCGCACTGGCTGCAGTGGTCAGCGACCCATAGCTGACTGCTAGTGTCAGGACTAGCGAATCATAGCTGCCAAGACCCTTCTACACCTCCACGCGGTGATCCTGGATAACAGGTTGCTGCAGGGCCGACTGGACAAGGAGAAGGGATCGAAGAGGGAATGCTAACCCGGTATTCAAAAAATGATTACTGAAGTCGGATGTGTTGGACCGAAAGGTGCAAATATCGCAGCCAAGCTGTAAACTACAACACAACGCATTCCGTTCTCTGGACTACATTCTGCTACTTACCCTTTCAAGGTTTGGTAGTGGGAGATTGAGAACGAACGAAGAAGAAGAAGAAAAAGAAGAAGACCGCCCTCACCAACAGATGTCTTAGTCACGTACTAACTGTAAACCGGCACCTGATGATGTCATGATTGCTTACAGGCTACAGACCTTCACCTACATATGTCTAGATCGCTTACAGACTAAAGATCATCACCAACATATATCATGACGATTTCAGGAGGACTGAGTCTTCCGTACAAACGGCCAGGCATCTCCCAGATGACATAATTTAATCAGCAGACGCATTGGTTGCTTCGAAATGACAGACCTTCGTCATTTTGACTTGGACTCCTTCAGGAAACGGGCGTTTCGGTCCTTTCTGAACACCAACAGACGTCTTGGTCTTTTCCAAATGGCAGACCTTCACCTGGAAACGTCCTTATCTTTTCAACATACGTGTTGGTCTCTTATGAGCTACATATCTTTAAAAAATACCATAGTCTCTTCAGATGGGCGTACCTTCAACAAACGTCCTGGTCTCTTCAAGACGGCATTCATTCCTCAACAGACGTCTTGGTCTCTTTCAGGTGGCATACCTTCACCAACAGACGTCTTGATATCTTCCAGATGGCATACCTTCATTAAATGTCTTGCTATTTTGTAGCAGACCTTTATTAGGTTTCTTGGTCGTCTTCACACACACTTCCATTAGAGAACGTCTTAGTCGCTTACCTCGCATCAGAATTCCCGATAATACACCAAAAAAAAAACATGCATGTAGAAGAGAATTGGGCAACAACCAATAGGAGTACAGCTGGAGTTTAAGAACAGAAAGTAGAACTAGCCATTGCTTTCCTACAGGAACTTACCTAAGAATATAAACAAGCATGCAATGGATTGGAACTGTCAAGTGCAGTAAATAAACCGAAAGCGATAACTAGTCTGTTGTTTCAAATTGTGTCTGTCTGTCGCTTACTCGTCGTCGTCTTCATGTAGCCTGGTTTCCCCTCTGAACATAATTCCACAATAGATGCTCTCTAATAGTTTCGATGTTGTGACGTCTTCTCGATATCCAACTAGACCCGGGCAGAACTGGCTATCTCTTCGATCGTTCCTCACCATCGGATTCTTAGCCTTCCCATCCGCCTCTTTACCTGTAGGTTCCAATACCGCACATGTCTGGTTGTACCGTCCGACCTCTTTCTAGAGGTGTATCCTATCCAACTTGTTCCACATGTTCTTGTTTGATTGGTTTCTTCCTTGTTCGTTCTCACAGATCTGTGTTTCCACTACCTGTGATCATCTAACACGAAGTTGATGTAGAGATTTGTTGATGAAGGTCTGCAGTCTGGATGTGATACCCTTAGTCATAAGCCATGTCCTAGAACACTATTGCAGAACAGACTTCATAATCATGTTACGTATCCTAATCTTGTTCTTAATTGGGAATACTGCCAATTTTCAAATTCGATGAAGAGAGTTGAAAGCTATGTGGCCTTATTAGTCCTGACGTTCATATCTTGATTTGCTCCTCCGTCTTTATCAATATTACCCCCTAGATAGATTCAGTTGTGCACTTCTTCAACTATCGTACAATTATCTTTATTGTGTCTCTTTGTTTGTTATTTGTTCTCATTTAATTGTTTTGGCTCCCACAAATCTCAGCTTTAAACTATTTGTTAGTCAATCTGTCATTGTTGCTTATGTGATAGTATATAGATAATATTAGAATGACAGAAAAGGAAAAGTTCATTGGGGTTAAAATAGAGCATGCCGGTAATGTGAGTGAGCAAGTCTATATAGCAGTAAAAAAAGCAAATGCAATGTTAGGTACGATAAAAAGAAACATTAAACATAAGTACATGGAAGTGATAGAAGTACATGAAGTATATAGCTTTAGACCTCGATTGGAGTACTGTGTCTAGGTATGGAGTCCATATCGTAGAGGAGAAATAAACATGCTGGAAAGGATGCAAGAAAAGCGACGAAGCTGATTGTGGGATACAGAATTGAAATATGTATGACCAAGAAAGCCGGCAAAACGTGTCTAGAAAAGAGAAGAATTCTAGGTGGGTTAATACATGTTTATTTAAAATCAATGGAAAGGACAAATTAGGCTATGAAAAGATTTGTATTTCAAAATACAGCTGCCTATTAGAACACATTAATTAAAGAAAGATCCAGATTAGAAACCAGGAAATACATTTTTTTCAGTTGGAGAGTGATGAATGCTTAGATATCATTACCACAGGAGATAGTGTAGTGGACGCAGGGCCAGTTAACGCATTCAACAATGGATTGTGGACGCGCATATGTATTTTTAGATCAAGTGAATGTAACAGAAACTGGTTGTATACAGACTCTGCAGAGTCTTCTAAACCAGTGTATAAAGACATTTAGTTGAAAATATATCATTGGCGAAAACGAGGAAACGAGAATAGCAGCGTACCAAATGTCCACTGTATATTTCCCCTGCCTGTTTCAAGGGCAGCCATTTCTATTGTGTTCCCAAAACATGGCTTGTTGATTACTTGTCACCGCTTGAGCTTATAAACGCAGAGCCCCTTCCTGTCGTGTCAGTCACATAAGCTTGACCAAACTCTATCGCGTATCAAGTTCCCAGTCTCTCTGTCTCCGTGTCTTGAGACGTTCGAGAGAAAATGGCCCAAATCCATGTCCAAAGAACGAACTGTGTTTATTTTGTCACCCGTGTTTCTTCTGCCAAGACGTCAGAGAACAATCTGTCCAGACCAAGAGTACATACGTCTTATAGTCAACCTTCGGCTGCGTCATAGTTACAAGAGATTGCTTGGTGTCCTATACGGCGTTTCTGCCCACGCTGGACGCGTGCCACGTGTTTAGTTATCCTGCCAAGGTACCTGGGCACTTGTTCGCTGTCACTCAACAGCGCGTGGAGACCGCTGTCACAGAAATGCCAATCTTAAGCCAGGAAAAGCGGACTGGACATTGACCTTACCGTGAAGTATAATCTGTAGAAGCTGTGGCGGACTTTTCTCAAGGTCGGGTAACACAAACGGTCCTTTAGGACATTTCTTCAGTCTGTGCGAGCAGCTCAAGTGCGGTTCTGGAAGGCCAAAGGTAGGTCCACTGCAGCAATCCAAGCACACCGGCAAAGGAGACTGAATAGGGGTGTGCATATGATTAGCAGCTCACATCCTGTAAAATTAAATATAATGTAAATCACCACTGCTTGAATCCACAAATGGTTATCTGTAATGGACCAATGAACTGGTGAGTCTATGGCCTCGTAAGCGGCGAATGATGAGGATGCCACAAAACTTGAACAACTTTATATCATAAATGGAACTTTATTATTTGTGTTCAGTGACAGATAGATAGATAGATAGATAGATAGATAGATAGATAGATAGATAGATAGATAGATAGATAGATAGATAGATAGATAGATAGATAGGTTGGTAGGTAGGTAGGTATGTATTAGGTAGGTAAATAGATACATTATATTAGATTAGATTAGATTAAATTAGACAGTTAGACAGACAGATAGACAGACGGATGGACAGACAGACAGACAAACACACAGACAGACGGTAGAATCAATGGGTCAATTTTGGTGTGTCTATATAACTCATCCAGTCAATTTACCAACTCTACTATCTGTCTAGATACCTCAACAAAAAAGGCAAAGGCCGCCGTCCCTCGTAGACGGTGATGACATAATTTATTTTGCTAGCGCTATTTTTAGTTAGGATTAACTGTGCTACTTTGTATCCTCATTATCTCGTCTCTAGCCGCCCGACGCCAGTGGAAAGTCAATGACAAGACGACTAGGGGGCGACTACAAGATGCAGGGCACTCCGCATCAAGCACCCGTGAAAAAGACGGTGCAGTCCGGAGTCGAACCCACACCACCTGATCACCAGGACGGAATCCTCAGGGTCTAGATACCTATTCAGTCAATAAATCAACTCTATCATGTGTCTGGATAAGCCATCTAGTCAATATATCAAGTCTAACATGTGTCTAGGTAAGCCATTCAGTCAATGTGCCAACTTTGTCATTTGTCTAGAATACCCGTTCAGTCAATGCGTCAACTCTGTCCTTTGTCTAGATAGCCACTGTGTCCATGATAACAATATATGAACATCAACCTGTATTGACGATATCCCATCATCACATCTATTCCCCACAACCTCCTTCAAACATAAACCAGTCCGCTCAAAATGCATCATTAACCCCACTAAAGTCTTAGTTCTCGTATTAATTAGCTCTGCCTGAAGATCCCATAAATCCATTGCGTCTCGGAGAAGCGTGAACATCTACGTTTCATTCGAAATGACCAGTATGATAGCCACAGAAACATGTTTATCGCATTGGCTGCACAGTCCTGACAAATTTATTCATTATAATAAATCAACACTTTTTATGACTGAAAAAAAACTATGTTCAGCAACATTTCAAGGTCATCGTTTACGGCCACGAAAACTAAAACATTTGTTATGTGAACGAATCATTCACGAATGTCCATGCAGGAAAACAGGAACATTTTGTATGTGAACCAATCATTCACGAGAAAACATTCAGGACAACCAGAACATTTTGTATGTGAACCAATCATTCACGAGAAAACATTCAGGACAACCAGAACATTTTGTATGTGAACCAATGATTCACAAGAGTTCATTCAGTAAAACCAGAACATTTTGTATGTGAACCAATCATTCACGAGAGTCCGTGCAGGACAACCAGAACATTCTGTATGTGTGCCAATCATTCACCAGAGTCCATATACAAAGTCAAGAACCTTTTTTTATGTGAATCAATCATTCTCGCGAGTTCATTCAGTAAAACTAGAGCATTTTGTATGTAAACCAATGATTCACAAGAGTTCATTCAGTAAAACCAGAACATTTTGTATGTAAACCAATGATTCACAAGAGTTCATTCAGTAAATCCAGAACATTTTGTATGTAAACCAATCATTCACGAGAGTCCGTGCAGGACAACCAGAACATTCTGTATGTGTGCCAATCATTCACCAGAGTCCATATACAAAGTCAAGAACCTTTTTAATGTGAATCAATAATTATCGAGATTCTATGTAGAACATTGTGCCTGTAAACCAATAATCCACTAGAGTCCATGCACGAAAACCAGAATATTTTATTTGTGAACCAATCAGTGCTTGCTGTACGACGATGAAAACAAACTGCAAAATCACATGAACGTGCTTGCGACTACCTGCGCTAAATACAAAATGCGAATTGGCGAGAACAAAACAAATTATAATGATCAGTAGAACTTCTGGGCCACTCAAGATAAGTCTAAATGATATTGCTCTTCAACAGGTCCATGAGTTCAAGTATTTGGGCAGTATTTTTTCGGCAGACGGTAGGATCGACAGGGAAATAGAGACAAGGTGCCAGAAAGCAGTTGCGGTGACTTATCAGCTGTCCCCATTGCTTAGACTCCCGAGCATTAGTTTGGCAACAAAGCAACAGCTAATAAACAGTATATTTATGCCGATTTTGTGCTACCAGTGCCAAACATGGCCTCTGTCAAGGGCATGCGAGAGCAGAATTTCGACTTGTGAAAAGAAGTGTTTGAGGAAAGTCATCGGTGTTACCAGAAGAGACAGAATGCGGAATGACGACATTCGAAGTATGGTCGACACCCTCATCATCTTCCACTGATGGCTTACAGTGCTGGTAGATCTGGCTACAGGGCAAGGGGGCGGCCGCGAGGTAGGTGGATAGATGCCAATAGAGTGATTGTGCAACGACAAGGGCTCACATTGACCGACGCAACGCACCTGGCGCAGGATAGACAACTCAAGCTCCTCACGGCGCTAAACGGCACAAGTGGAAAGAAAACTAACCAATCATTTACGCGAGTCTATGCAGGGAAACCCCAACAGTGTCAAAAGTAGCAGCTGAGATGAAGAGAAGCCAGTATGTCTGTCCAGCCAAGTGGGATAATCGTTCTCGTCCTTCATAGAGAAGAAAGGAATAATGGGAGATGATCTTTGTCCAGCTCTATCGGTCATGATTACATCCCTTCAGAGCTATCTCTAACTCGAAAACGCGACTGAACAATTCTGTTTGATTGTTGGAACACTGCTCACATTCTTAATCGTATGTTAATATGGTGTTATCAATCTTTTATTTTTCTTTCTCGGTCCTTCTCAAACTCCCGCTACCAACCCCTGTAAATAATTTTCCAATTATCACGATGTAGTCCGGAGAAGGGAATGTCGTAGTTTACAGTTCGACTGCGATACTTCCACGTTCGGTCCGAGACATCCGACTTCATTGTGATATTTTTGGGTACGGCTAAGCCTTCGCTCTCCGATCCAGTTTTCTTAGCCAGTCTGTCCTGTTGCAGCCCATTATTCAGGATCATCATGTGGAGGTGGAGAAACTTCTGGGTCGCTATCCCTGACGCTAGCAGTCAGCTTTAGGTTTCTGACCGTTTCAGCTCATGCACTGCTCAGTATGTTGATCCCCCTGTTATCAATCAAAATCCTTCAGCTCACGCGGCGCATATGTACTCGGCCGACAGCTTACAAGCCTGTCTGCTCTCCCCACCATCCACCTCCCACCCCAAATTCTCCCACCATCTTCACCAACATAAAGGCTTTACAGGCTATGCATCTCTCTGTCTAACGCTCTATCGCGCTTAGAGCTCCTGTATTTACATATAATGAGGTCTGAAAAAAACACTACCGCCTAAACTGGGGAATGAACCCAGAACCACTCAGATGTGAAGCCAGCGCACTAACCACTGCGCTACGCGGCTCTGGTATCTTTCTATGTCTCTCTTTTTCTCACACTGTCTTTGTTTATGTTTCTCGCTCTCTCTGTCTCTCGCTCTCTCTCTCCCGCTCTCTCTCTGTAGCTCCCGATCTCTCTCTTGCTCTCTCTCTATATATATAAATGTATTGGTTATTGTTATGTAATGCCCACAATGAGTACGTTTACTTTTTTATGCGCCCTAAAAAGGACGTTATTTGGCTGGTTGTAGTAGCTTTCCTCACATCCCGAGCATGCTGTTGAAGGTGGACCGTGGTCCCCAGGCGGTTGTGCTATGATTGGCTTCATCTGCGTGGCGCTTACTACTATGGGGATCACATCGATCCACATCTCAACTAGGCTACCTTGAAGATAGCCTGTTTCCATGGAACTCTACACGGAAGAGAGGTCTACCTTTTTAATATTTGAGTGTGTTAAGATAAACTCGCATATCGGTTAACCACCCTCCACAGGACTTGCCCCAACGCAGCGGAGTTATAAGCTACTCTAGCTTTGCACACTAAGTAGAAACTCCTTGATCTGGCTTCATCTAGCTCACGCCAGAGCTGGGACATGTCAAGGGCAATCCGCTGCTGTAAGACACATCGACTAAGACTAAATTAGATACTTATATGCAGCTGGGTAGACTAAAGTGTACTGGGGTTATAGTTAAAGCCCGCACCTTTACCGCAAAAAGCGAGTGCTCTACCTTAATGCTTCTCAGACTATTTTTTTAATTTAAAGTAATTACCTTTCTGTATTCTACTGGCGGAGGCACAGCCTTTTCCATACCGGGCCGCAGCCTTTTACATGATATCAGTGCTTGGGTGCATGTGTGTGTCTGTACATACTTATGCTAGTTAGGGCGGTCTCAGAAGACAACCCAACCAAAATGGGATGGAAGGGCTTCACACTGAGGGCGCATGTGAAAGTTGTGTTATAGTGTGATTTTTGGATGAAACAGAGTTGTGGGATCAAGATGCTGAGTGAGCGCATGATCTGCAGTGGTCAGCGATCCATAACTGACTGCTAGCGTCAGGGTCAGGGAACCAGAGCTGTCAAGACCCTTCTACACCTCCACACGGTGATCCTGGATAACAGGCTGTAACAGGGCAGACTGGTTTAGGAGAAGGGATCGAAGAGGGAATGCTAACCCGGTACTCAAAAAATGCTTGCTGAAGTCGGATGTGTTGGACTGAAAGGTGCAAATATCGCAGTCAAGCTGTAAACTACGAGACAACGCATTCCGTTCTCTGGACTACATTCTGCTACTTAAGCCACTTCAGGATTTGGTAGTGGGAGATTGAAAACGAACGAAGCCAAGCCAAACAGAGTTGTGAAGTAAAAAGCGTGAGGTTGTTATTGTTGTTGTTGTTGCTTAGATGTTTGCCTCACTAGTTTCTACTGGCGGAGGCGCGCCATTGGGCGATAGCAGGACGCATAAACCAGTGCTTGGATGAATGTGTGCGTCTGTATGTACCTATGCTAGGTTTGTGCGCCATCAGAAGCTAGCCCAACCAAAGTGCAATGGAAGGGCCTCACCCTGAGAGCGCGTGTAAAAGTTGTGCAAGAGTGTGACTGTAGGACAGAGTCAAGTGAAACAGAGGGAGGTGAGAAGAGAGAGAAGGGGAAGAGTGGCCCCCAGGGTGAGGCGTGATGTGGATTATCACATAACCAATCCTGCAACACAAATTGCAATACATACTTGTAGGTCAACATTAGTTTCCTTGGCGAATATTTATTGAAGATCTATGCTCCTCAGGCGGGCTGAGATAGTTTTAATTGATATTCATTAATTGATTCGTCAATCGTGCTTTGACATCGTCTCTTAATTTATTTATTGTTCCCAAATGTGCCGTTTAAAAAAGAAAAAAGGCCACGTTTGGGTTCCTGTCCAGGTGGTTACCTCCCTTCACGTCCACGATAATTCGGACTCATTGTGAATTGTAAACTGTTCTGTTCTAGATATCCTGTACCGAATTGATAATGCCTGATTGAAAATACATGAGGGTTCGTGACAAGAGTGGGTCAGTGGAATAAATGCATTCGTTTCATGTCCGTGCGCCTGCTCCTTGGCGCGTCACTTGAGCTACCTGGACAGATGGTGGAGAAACATGAAGGTATGCCTTTGTTTGGTCAAGAAATGGGTTTGTCGTCTTTTGTCGCTAGTGATGTTTCGAGGATCTGCTGTTTTCCGTGCAAGTGGCTTGACCCAGAGCTCGCAGCGATTCTTTAAAAGATACTGTTGATGATACAGAAAAGACATGCAAGATAAAAGTAAACGATAAGTTCCTAACATCTTTTCGTGACATGTTTAAGAAAACTTAATTGTCTTCATCACGTAAATGTTTTTTCCAAAAGTCAACTTTGCGTCCACCTCTTCGTGTTTTCTATCTACATTGCGACTTTCTAACTTTTTAACCAATACATCGCTACACGTACGACACATCGCTACATCCATTAAATTTACTTACACGCATCAGATGTCGCTACAACTATCACATGTTGTTACAACAATCAAATGTCGTTACAACCGTCGCATGTCACTACAACCATCGCATGTCGCTACAACCATCACATGTCACTACAACCATCACATGTCGCTACAACCATCGCATGTCGCTACAACCATCACATGTCACTACAACCATCACATGTCGCTACAACCATCGCATGTCGCTACAACCATCACATGTCGCTACAACCATCACATGTCGCTACAACCATCAAATGTCGCTACAACCATCGCATGTCGCTACAACCATCACATGTCGCTACAACCATCACATGTCGCTACAACCATCACATGTCGCTACAACCATCACATGTCGCTACAACCATCACATGTCGCTACAACCATCACATGTCGCTACAACCATCAAATGTCGCTACAACCATCGCATGTCGCTACAACCATCACATGTCGCTACAACCATCACATGTCGCTACAACCATCACATGTCGCTACAACCATCACATGTCGCTACAACCATCGCATGTCGCTACAACCATCACATGTCGCTACAACCATCACATGTCACTACAACCATCACATGTCGCTACAACCATCGCATGTCGCTACAACCATCACATGTCGCTACAACCATCACATGTCGCTACAACCATCAAATGTCGCTACAACCATCGCATGTCGCTACAACCATAGCATGTCACTACAACCATCACATGTCACTACAACCATCACATGTCACTACAACCATCACATGTCGCTACAACCATCAAATGTCGATACAATCATCCCACGTCGATAAACCAATCATATGTCGATACAATCATCCCACGTCGATAAACCAATCACATGTCGATACACCCACCACATGCCACTACACTCATCACGTGTCTCTAAACCCATCAGATGTCGATAAACATATCACTTGTCGATACAATCATCCAACGTCGATACATCAATCACAAGTCGCTAAACCAATCACATGTCACTACAACCATCATATGTCACTACACTCATTATATGTCACTACACCGATCACATGTCGCTACAACCATCACATGTCACTACACTCATTATATGTCACTACACCGATCACATGTCGCTACAACCATCACATGTCGCTACAACCATCACAAAGCTCTACAACAATCACACGTCACTACAACCATCACATGTCGCTACAACCATCACATGTCGCTACAACCATCACATGTATCTACAACCATCACATGTCGCTACAACCCATCACATGTCGCTACAACCATCACAAAGCTCTACAACAATCACACGTCACTACAACCATCACATGTCGCTACAACCATCACATGTCGCTACAACCATCACATGTATCTACAACCATCACATGTCGCTACAACCCATCACATGTCGCTACACCCATCACATGTCGCTACAACCATCACATGTCGCTACAACCATCACATGTATCTACAACCATCACATGTCGCTACAACCCATCACATGTCGCTACAACCCATCACATGTCGCTACAACCATCACAAAGCTCTACAACAATCACACGTCACTACAACCCTCACATGTATCTACAACCATCACATGTCGCTACAACCCATCACATGTCGCTACACCCATCACATGTCGCTACAACCATCACAAAGCTCTACAACAATCACACGTCACTACACCAATCAAACGCATTTACACATATCACACTTAGCTGTTATTATTATAATATTATTATTATTATTATTATACATTTATTACTATTATTATTCAGTGGAAATAGGCTGATCAACATTTCCGGAAAAAGAGACTTGATGTGTTTTATCCTGAGAAGAGCAAGTCGTTATCGTCAGACTAAGAACTGGGCATAAATGGTCATCTGTACAGGAAAATGAGGATTTGGAGATATGACAGGTGTCCATGTGGGAGCATACCATGACTGTGGAACACATCCTACAAAGCTGCAAGCTCACACGGGAAAACAGAGAATGATACTGACCTCGTGAGACACATGGGTAACGTTTACAATGCGGAGAAACAACAGCATAACAAGCAACAGTGGCTTATGCAAGTGAAACAGGTCCTTGATCTGAAGAAGAAGAACAACAATAAAAGCAGATAAAACAACAACATACACAAAATAGAACAGAAACAAGAAGAAGAAGAAGAGGAAATGGAAAAAGACAAGAAGACAAAAAATAAAAAAGTAAAAAAAAATAGGAACAAGAGAGCCAAGAACAAGAAGCGCAGGAACAAGAACAAGAGGAACATGAACAATGAAACAGAAACAAGAACCAAAAAAAACAGGAACAAGAACAAGAACAAGAAGAACAGGAACACGAAGACCAAAAATAAGAACAAGAACAGCAATAATAGGAACAATAACAAAAGAAACATGAACAAAAACGAGAACAATAAGAAAAACAGGAATAGGAACAAGAACAAGGAGAACAAAAACAGAAAAGTACAGGAACAAATAAAAAAAAATACCCTGAACAAGAACAAGAAGAATAGGAACAAGAAGAAGAAGAACAAGAAGAATAGGAACAAGAAGAAGAAGAACAAGAAGAATAGGAACAAGAAGAAGAAGAACAAGAAGAATAGGAAGAAGAAGAAGAAGAAGAAGAAGAAGAAGAAGAAGAAGAAGAATAGGAACAAAAAGAAGAAGAACAAGAAGAATAGGAACAAGAAGAATAGGAACAAGAAGAATAGGAACAAGAAGAAGAAGAACAAGAAGAATAGAAACAAGAACAAGAAGAACAAGAAGAATAGGAACAAGAAGAATAGGAACAAGAAGAATAGGAACAAGAAGAAGAAGAACAAGAAGAATAGAAACAAGAACAAGAAGAATAAGAACAAGAAGAAGAAGAACAAGAAGAATAGGAACAAGAAGAATAGGAACAAGAAGAAGAAGAACAAGAAGAATAGGAACAAGAAGAATAGGAACAAGAAGAAGAAGAACAAGAAGAATAGGAACTAGAAGAATAGGAACAAGAAGAAGAAGAACAAGAAGAATAGGAACAAGAAGAATAGGAACAAGAAGAAGAAGAACAAGAAGAATAGGAACTAGAAGAATAGGAACAAGAAGAATAGGAACAAGAAGAATAGGAACAAGAACAAGAAGAAGAAGAAGAAAAAGAAGAAGAAGAAGAAGAAGAAGAAGAAGAAGAAGAAGAAGAAGAAGAAGAAGAAACAGAAGAAGAACAAGAAGAATAGGAACAAGAAGAAGAAGAAGAAGAATAGGAACAAGAAAAAGAGGAAGAAGAAGAAGAAGAATAGGAACAAGAAGAAGAAGAAGAAGAAGAAGAAGAATAGGAACAAGAAGAAGAAGAAGAAGAAGAAGAAGAAGAAGAATAGGAACAAGAAGAAGAAGAAGAAGAAGAAGAATAATAACAAGAAGAAGAAGAAAAAGAAGAAGAAGAATAGGAACAAGAAGAAGAAGAAGAAGAAGAAGAAGAATAGGAACAAGAAGAAGAAGAAGAAGAAGAAGAATAGGAACAAGAAGAAGAAGAAGAAGAAGAATAGGAACGAGAAGAAGAAGAAGAAGAATAGGAACAAGAAGAAGAAGAAGAATAGGAACAAGAAGAAGAAGAAGGAGAATAGGAACAAGAAGAAGAAGAAGAAGAAGAATAGGAACAAGAAGAATAAGAACAAGAAGAATAGGAACAAGAACAAGAAGAACAAGAAGAATAGGAAGAAGAAGAAGAAGAAGAAGAAGAAGAAGAAGAAGAAGAAGAAGAAGAAGAAGAAGAAGAATAGGAACAAGAAGAAGAAGAACAAGAAGAATAGAAACAAGAACAAGAAGAACAAGAAGAATAGGAACAAGAAGAATAGGAATAAGAAGAAGAAGAACAAGAAGAATAGGAACAAGAAGAATAGGAACAAGAAGAAGAAGAACAAGAAGAATAGGAATAAGAAGAATAGGAACAAGAAGAATAGGAACAAGAAGAAGAAGAACAAGAAGAATAGGAACAAGAAGAATAGGATCAATAACAAGAAGAACAAGAAGAATAGGAACAAGAAGAATAATAGGAACAAGAAGAATAGGAACAAGAAGAATAGGAACAAGAACAAGAAGAACAAGAAGAATAGGAACAAGAAGAATAGGAACAAGAAGAATAGGAATAAGAAGAAGAAGAACAAGAAGAATAGGAACAAGAAGAATAGGAACAAGAAGAAGAAGAACAAGAAGAATAGGAACAAGAAGAATAGGAACAAGAAGAATAGGAACAAGAAGAAGAAGAACAAGAAGAATAGGAACAAGAACAAGAAGAACAAGAAGAATAGGAACAAGAAGAATAGGAACAAGAAGAAAAAGAACAAGATGAAGAAGAACAAGAAGAATAGGAACAAGAAGAAGAAGAATAGGAACAAGAAGAAGAAGAAGAAAAAGAAGAACAAGAAGAATAGGAACAAGAAGAATAGGAACAAGAAGAATAGGAACAAGAAGAATAGGAAAAAGAAGAATAGGAACAAGAAGAATAGGAACAAGAAGAATAGAAACAACAAGAAGAATAGGAACACGAAGAATAGGAACAAGAAGAATAGGAACAAGAACAAGAAGAAGAAGAAGAAAAAGAAGAAGAAGAAGAAACAGAATAAGAACAAGAAGAATAGGAACAAGAAGAAGAAGAAGAAGAATAGGAACAAGAAAAAGAGGAAGAAGAAGAAGAAGAATAGGAACAAGAAGAAGAAGAAGAAGAAGAAGAAGAAGAAGAATAGGAACAAGAAGAAGAAGAAGAAGAAGAAGAAGAAGAAGAATAGGAACAAGAAGAAGAAGAAGAAGAAGAATAGGAACAAGAAGAAGAAGAAGAAGAAGAAGAAGAATAGGAACAAGAAGAAGAAGAAGAAGAAGAAGAAGAAGAAGAAGAAGAAGAAGAAGAAGAAGAATAGGAACAAGAAAAAGAAGAAGAAGAAGAAGAAGAATAGGAACAAGAAGAAGAAGAAGAAGAAGAAGAATAGGAACAAGAAGAAGAAGAAGAAGAAGAAGAAGAAGAAGAAGAATAGGAACAAGAAGAAGAAGAATAGGAACAAGAAGAAGAAGAAGAAGAAGAAGAAGAATAGGAACAAGAAGAAGAAGAAAAAGAAGAAGAATAGGAACAAGAAGAAGAAGAAGAAGAAGAAGAAGAAGAAGAAGAAGAAGAATAGGAACAAGAAGAAGAAGAAGAAGAAGAAGAATAGGAACAAGAAGAAGAAGAAGAAGAAGAAGAATAGGAACAAGAAGAAGAAGAAGAAGAAGAATAGGAACAAGAAGAAGAAGAAGAAGAAGAAGAAGAATTGGAACAATAAGAAGAAGAAGAAGAAGAATAGGAACAAGAAGAAGAAGAAGAAGAAGAAGAAGAAGAAGAAGAAGAAGAAGAAGAATAGGAACAAGAAAAAGAAGAAGAATAGGAACAAGGAGAAGATGAAGAAGAAGAAGAAGAAGAAGAATAGGAACAAGAAGAACAAGAAGAAGAAGAAGAATAGGAACAAGAAGAAGAAGAAGAAGAAGAAGAAGAATAGGAACAAGAAGAAGAAGAAGAATAGGAACAAGAAGAAGAAGAAGAAGAAGAAGAATAGGAACAAGAAGAAGAAGAAGAAGAATAGGAACAAGAAGAAGAAGAAGAATAAGAATAGGAACAAGAAGAAGAGGAAGAAGAATAGGAACAAGAAGAAGAAGAAGAAGAACAATAGGAACAAGAAGAAGAAGAAGAAGAAGAATAGGAACAAGAAGAAGAAGAAGAAGAAGAATAGGAACAAGAAGAAGAAGAAGAAGAAGAAGAAGAAGAAGAAGAATAGGAACAAGAAGAATAGGAACAAGAAGAATAGGAACAAGAAGAAGAAGAAGAATAGGAACAAGAAGAAGAGGAAGAAGAAGAAGAAGAAGAAGAATAGGAACAAGAAGAACAAGAAGAAGAAGAAGAAGAATAGGAACAAGAAGAACAAGAAGAAGAAGAAGAAGAATAGGAACAAGAAGAACAAGAAGAAGAAGAAGAAGAAGAATAGGAACAAGAAGAAGAAGAAGAAGAAGAAGAAGAATAGGAACAAGAAGAAGAAGAAGAAGAATAGGAACAAGAAGAAGAAGAATAATAGGAACAAGAAGAAGAAGAAGAAGAAGAAGAATAGGAACAAGAAGAAGAAGAAGAAGAAGAAGAAGAAGAAGAATAGGAACAAGAAGAAGAAGAAGAAGAAGAAGAAGAATAGGAACAAGAAGAAGAAGAATAGGAACAAGAAGAAGAAGAAGAAGAAGAAGAAGAAGAAGAAGAAGAATAGGAACAAGAAGAAGAAGAACAAGAAGAATAGAAACAAGAACAAGAAGAACAAGAAGAATAGGAACAAGAAGAATAGGAATAAGAAGAAGAAGAACAAGAAGAATAGGAACAAGAAGAATAGGAACAAGAAGAAGAAGAACAAGAAGAATAGGAACAAGAAGAATAGGAACAAGAAGAATAGGAACAAGAAGAAGAAGAACAAGAAGAATAGGAACAAGAAGAATAGGAACAAGAAGAATAGGAGCAAGAAGAATAGGAACAAGAACAAGAAGAACAAGAAGAATAGGAACAAGAAGAATAGGAACAAGAAGAATAGGAATAAGAAGAAGAAGAACAAGAAGAATAGGAACAAGAAGAATAGGAACAAGAAGAAGAAGAACAAGAAGAATAGGAACAAGAAGAATAGGAACAAGAAGAATAGGAACAAGAAGAAGAAGAACAAGAAGAATAGGAACAAGAACAAGAAGAACAAGAAGAATAGGAACAAGAAGAATAGGAACAAGAAGAAAAAGAACAAGATGAAGAAGAACAAGAAGAATAGGAACAAGAAGAAAAAGAATAGGAACAAGAAGAAGAAGAAGAAGAAGAAGAACAAGAAGAATAGGAACAAGAAGAATAGGAACAAGAAGAATAGGAACAAGAAGAATAGGAAAAAGAAGAATAGGAACAAGAAGAATAGGAACAAGAAGAATAGGAACAACAAGAAGAATAGGAACACGAAGAATAGGAACAAGAAGAATAGGAACAAGAACAAGAAGAAGAAGAAGAAAAAGAAGAAGAAGAAGAAACAGAATAAGAACAAGAAGAATAGGAACAAGAAGAAGAAGAAGAAGAATAGGAACAAGAAAAAGAGGAAGAAGAAGAAGAAGAATAGGAACAAGAAGAAGAAGAAGAAGAATAGGAACAAGAAGAAGAAGAAGAAGAAGAAGAAGAAGAAGAAGAAGAAGAAGAAGAAGAAGAATAGGAACAAGAAGAAGAAGAAGAAGAAGAATAGGAACAAGAAGAAGAAGAAGAAGAAGAAGAAGAATAGGAACAAGAAGAAGAAGAAGAAGAAGAAGAAGAAGAAGAAGAAGAAGAATAGGAACAAGAAGAAGAAGAAGAATAGGAACAAGAAGAAGAAGAAGAAGAAGAAGAATAGGAACAAGAAGAAGAAGAAGAAGAAGAAGAAGAAGAAGAATAGGAACAAGAAGAAGAAGAAGAAGAAGAATAGGAACAAGAAGAAGAAGAAGAAGAAGAAGAAGAAGAATAGGAACAAGAAGAAGAAGAAAAAGAAGAAGAATAGGAACAAGAAGAAGAAGAAGAAGAAGAAGAAGAAGAAGAAGAAGAATAGGAACAAGAAGAAGAAGAAGAAGAAGAAGAATAGGAACAAGAAGAAGAAGAAGAAGAAGAAGAATAGGAACAAGAAGAAGAAGAAGAAGAAGAATAGGAACAAGAAGAAGAAGAAGAAGAAGAAGAAGAAGAAGAAGAATAGGAACAAGAAGAAGAAGAAGAAGAAGAATAGGAACAAGAAGAAGAAGAAGAAGAAGAAGAAGAAGAATAGGAACAAGAAGAAGAAGAAAAAGAATAGGAACAAGAAGAAGAAGAAGAATAGGAACAAGAAGAAGAAGAAGAAGAAGAAGAATAGGAACAAGAAGAAGAAGAAGAAGAAGAAGAAGAAGAAGAAGAATAGGAACAAGAAGAAGAAGAAGAAGAAGAAGAAGAAGAATAGGAACAAGAAGAAGAAGAATAGGAACAAGAAGAAGATGAAGAAGAAGAAGAAGAAGAAGAAGAAGAAGAATAGGAACAAGAGGAACAAGAGGAAGAAGAAGAAGAAGAAGAAGAAGAAGAAGAAGAAGAAGAAGAAGAATAGGAACAAGAAGAAGAAGAATAGGAACAAGAAGAAGAAGAAGAAGAAGAAGAAGAAGAATAGGAACAAGAGGAAGAAGAAGAAGAAGAAGAAGAAGAAGAAGAAGAAGAAGAATAGGAACAAGAGGAAGAAGAAGAAGAAGAAGAAGAAGAAGAAGAAGAAGAAGAAGAAGAAAAAGAGGACTAGAGACAAGAGCAAGAAGAAGAATAACAAAAAGAACAAGAACAGAATCGTCAAGAAAAAGAAAACAAAAACAAACAAAAAAACAGAATATGAACAAAAAGGAGAACAGGAAGAACAAGAACAATGACACGAAGAAGAAGTAGCAGCAGCAGAAGTAGAGGAAGAAGAAGAAGAACAGCAATATGAACAAGAAGAACAAGAGCAACAGCACAAATAACAAGCCGAAAAACAACAAGACCAAGAAAGACAAGAACAAGAAGATTACGTAAAAGAAGAAGAGAAGAACAAGACAAAAAGGACAAAAACGCTACCAAGAAGTTAAGAGCACGACTAAGAAGAAGACGAAGAAGGAGAAGAAGATGAAGGTCAGAAAGAAGGACAAAAACAGAAGAGACAAGGTCAAGAAGAATGAAAACAATTACAAGAAAATTTAAGAACAAGAACTAGAAGAACAAAGTAAACACAAGAACATCAAGAAAAAAAAAGAAGAAAAAGAAATAAAGAAAAAGAAAACGAAGAACAATAAAAAAAACGAACACAACCACTTATTTCTAGTGGTATATGTTTCTTTCAAGTGAATGAAAGTTTGCATTTTTAAACCCGATTCCTCGTTACTCTTTCTGTTTTATTTGCACATCAAAGTATGTGGTTTTCTTTTGTTGCAATTCTAAGATAAGAGAACAATTTTATGTGCTCACTAACTCCGACTTTTACTTGTGACCAATACAGATTCATCGGTGGTCTCTCATTTGCATACACCAGCACTTTAGTATCCTCAAAATCTCTTTGTTTAAGGACTGAGGATGTGGAAAGGCTTCTCGACCACGGATCACTGCGTCTGCCCTCACGACAGATACGGCACGCGCGGTGGGTCTTGTGCCTGCATGACTTGGTTAGCTACGATCATTAGAGCCGTCTTATGCCCGTTGTGAGCCTTAATGTTATTTCCTGACTAGATTCTGTTCAACTTTCTTCCTTCGTCTTAACTGTGTTTACTAGTTACAGAACTATGCCACTAGGATTGTTCTTGAAAGTGTGCCTTAAGTCGACTCGAGAAAAGCCAACAGAAGGGCAATTGTACTGCTCAATAGAGAAACCTAAAAAGTCTTTGACAACCTGTCGGGTGACTGAGATGAATTGTTCCCCTTGACAATTTTATGTTCATAGTGGTTCGTGTACCGCCCATTAGTATCCAATGCATGCACACTAAGCTTGACAAAACTACCAGGCGGTGGTGTGAGCGCAGCTTGCGTAGTTAACTACAGCCATCATAATTTCGAACATAGACATCAAATTCGTAATCAGTTCCTAACAATAGTCTTTTCAAGAACGTGAGATGTCGCTGACTCCAAAGACAAACTTGCTTCTATGTAATGGTAACCATTCAAGGGGTATCACTCTGGCCAGTCAACAATACAATCGAAATGTCGCTAGACAATAATGTCTGGCATCTGTGGATGAATGAGAACACGTGAAGGTGCATGTACCATGGGCATGGTAGGAGGATGTTGGTGAGGACCAAGAAGAAGACACATAATACGATAATGATGACTACCATTTAGATAACAGTGGCGACAGAAAATAACAAGTAGCAACAAATGACAATGATATTCTGAAGAAAAGGAAGAAGAAAACGATAACATTACAAACGTTTGATCCAAACGTTTGGAGTCAAGGTTTTTTTGTGTGTGTCTTTGTCATTATTCATACTTTATCATTGGTCTTATTACCGTTTATCTCTGTCATTATTCATAATTTATCACTGGTCTTATCACCGTTTATCTTTGTCATTTTTCATAGTTTATCACTGGTCTTATCACCGTTTATTTCTGTCATTATTCATAGTTTATCACTGGTCTTGTCACCGTTTATCTCTGTCATTATTCATACTTTATCACTGGTCTTATTACCGTTTATCTTTGTCATTTTTCATTGTTCATTACTGGTCTTATCGCCGTTTATCTCTAACATTATTCATATTTTATCACTGGTATTATAACTGTTTATCTCTGTAATTATTCATAGGCACTTTGCTCCAGCTTGACTGAAAAATGAGAAGAAAAATAGAAGAAGAAAAAGAGGAAAATGAAGAAGACGATGAAAAAAATGAAGTGGAAGAAGAAGAAGAAGTAGTAGATGAAGAAGTGAAGTAAAAGGAGGACGAAAAAGAAGACGACAAATATGGGAAGAAAAAGAAGAAATACAAGAAGAGGAGGAAGAAGAAGAAAAGAAGAAAATGAAGAAGAAATGTTTTAAATGAACAGGACGACCACGATGACGATGAAGAAGAAACAGAGGAAGAAGAATAAGAAATGATATAAGAAAAAGAAGATGTGGCTGAAGAAAAATAAAAACAAGAACACGTAATAGAAGAAAAACAAAGTTGAAGAAGGAGAAGGAAAGGAGAATTAAGAGCAACAAGAATAAGAAGAGGAAGAAATTGAAGAAGAAAAGTAGTAATAAGAAGAAGCAGAGGAGGAAGAAAATGAAGATAAAAAAGAAAAAGAAAAAAGAAGACGAAGAAGAAATAAAAGAAGTAGGAGGAGAAGAAGAAGAGAAAGAAGAGAAGATGAAGAAGAAGAAGAAAAAGAAAATGAAATGGAGAATGAAGAGGAGTGAGAAGAAGAGTATCCCTCGCCCCCAAATTAAATCCCTATTTCCAACAAAACTCTATTGTCCAGTGACCTGAAACTCAATCGATTGACCCAGGGGCTCGAAGACATGACCTCGTTCGCAAGTGTCCCTTCAGCGCTGACATTTGTTAGCCTTCCTTGTTGGGTGTCTGTGAAATCTATATACGGGAATGAGGATTTCGAGAAGGGGACAATACCACTTCTAGGAACAGAGGCCATTGTTTTCTATTACAGCCTCCTATGGTGAAAGTAGGTCAGTGAACGCACTCATGGCAAAGTTTGAAGTTCTGTTTGTATCCTGTGACAAGTGGTGCTGTTCGAAGCTCGACCGTTTCACTCCGCCACACCCCTGCCTTCACACAATCAACTGTCAACATTCAGAGGGTTGTGAAATGTGGGACCAATGTGTCCAGTAGTTGTTCGATCTGACATAATGATCACAAACCTGATATGGTTTTTCAGTTAGAAAGAACGACAATACCAAATTTTAGTTGGAGATTTTTCTTCAACCTCATTTAACTAGGATCACTTTCAGCTTAATAAAGAACGGAATTAATGCTCTGAACCTGTCGATTTAAGGATGTTGTTTCCTTCAATTGTTGAATCTCTTGAGCTGACATAGCACGAAACTTGTTGACATTGACTTAAAAAAGTTTGAGGGAAACTCATGGACTTTCATTTTATAATAAATGGGTTTGATTTGTCGGTTGCTGATTGTCCGCAATGAATATGCATTCTGTATTGACATCACTTAAAAAGACGTTTATTGGCGGGTTGTTGTAGCTTTCCACACATGTCGAGCGTGCTGATGAACGTGGACCGGGTTCCTGCAGAGGGTTGCTTCATCTGTGTGTTGTTCACTACTACGGGGATCACGTCGATTCACAACCTCGTTAGATAGGTTACTACGAAAACAGACTGTTTTCACAGAGGAATACGTGAAGGTCGAGGTGAGGGTATTGGCCAGTATATTTTGCCTGGCCTTGACTAACTTGTCTGGTCAGAATGTTGTGCCTGATCCTGACTAACATGTCTGATCAGTATATTTTTCCTGGCCTTGACTAACATGTCTGATCAGTACATTTTGACTACCTTGTATGATCAGTATATTTTGCCTAATCTTGACTACCATGTCTGATCAGTATATTTTGCCTCACCTTGACTACCATGTCTGATCAGTATATTTTGGCAGATGTTGACTACCTTGTCTGATCAGTATATTTTGCCTGACCTGGACTAACATGTCTGATTAGTATATGTTGCCTGACCCTACCATGTCTGATCAGTATATTTTGCCTGACCTTGACTAACATGTCTGATTAGTATATGTTGCCTGACCCTACCATGTCTGATCAGTATATTTTGCCTGACCTTGACTAACATGTCTGATCAGTATATTTTGCCTGACCTTGACTACCATGTCTGATCAGTATATTTTGCCTGATCTTGACTAACATGTCTGATCAGAATGTTTTGCCTGAACTTGACTAACATGTCTGATCAGAATGTTGTTCCTGACCTCGACTAACATGTCTGATCAGAATGTTGTGCCTGACCTTGACTAACATGTCTGATCAGAATGTTGTGCCAGACCAGACGTTAGTCTTCCTCCCCTGATTGGTCGGAAGAGATGTGCGTTTAGGTCAGGTAATGACGACGTTCAAGTTTGGAATAACCTGGTTACAAGATCTGCTCTCTTCCTAAAAATCGACTTCACTACACTCCAGATATACTCATATGTTCTCAGTCTCTCTTAGAAAATGGCGAAGCTCGTGGATTCTCATGGCGCCTGTAGTTCGATAGTTGAGTCTACTCCACCTCGGTATTCATGTGCTCCCCACTCCGCTAAACCCTCGATTGGTGTCAAAGCTAATTGCTAAGTCACTTAATGTTGTAGCATCATTTAACAGGCGCTGATTGATGGACATCAAAATATCATATATATGTATATGCAATTTCTAATGAAGTGCACTTGTGAAACCCCGATGTGAGCTCTTTCGTTGCCCGGAACCTCAGCAAGACCATGACATTTAATCAACACAATACGGGATCAAGATGCTGAGCAGCGCATGAGCTGCAGTGGTCAGCGACTCATAGCTGACTGCTAGCATCATGGCCAGCGAACAAAAGCTGCCAAGACCCTTCTACACCTCCACGCGGTGATCCTGGATAACAGGCTGCAGCAGGGCAGACTGGCTAAGGAGAAGGGACCGATGAGGGACTGCTAACTCGGTACTCAAAAAATGCTTACTGAAGTCGGATGTGGATGTGTTGGACCGAAAGGTGCAAATATCTCAGTCAAGATGTAAACTACGACACAACGCATACCGTTCTCTGGACTACATTCTGCTACTTAAGCCCTTTCATGGTTTGGTAGCAGGAGATTGAGAACGAACAATGAAGAAGAAGAATCCACACAATACGATGGTGGTTTGAGACTGCTATAGCTGCTGTCTCCTCATACTGACTTACTTTCGGTGTCCGGCAACCTCTCAAAGTATTGAACCACAAGGCAGCCGACACGAAAGCACGTTTAATTATTGCCATGAGATCCGCCAAAGTAGATGGTTCTTGCAGTCTTGGACAGTTGTACAAGTGTACCGGGTCTTGGATGGCTCCGCATTCACAAACATCGTGGTCCGCATATCACCAATATTTTCAAGTTTGATCTACACCTTGACACTGTCGTTTTCAATCGGTTTAAGGCTCTCCACATAGTGTGTGGCTTATTATGTCCTGTTGCAAGTACTTCTCTGATCTCCATCCATTCCTCATCATAAATTTGTAGTCCGTTTCCGGTGCGATTTTGTTCAGGTTTTTGGTCTGTTAACTGCACAGTTTGTAGGGAACTTGTCCTTGATTTCAGCCGTTCTTCGTCTAGCTTATATCCTGATCACAGGACTGCTTTTTTCAGTCAATCTGACGCAATACATCTCATGATCTCTGGTGGTGCGATGTCAGTGATAGCAGAAACTTTTTCCCTTTGGTGCTGACTTACTTAACCCCCCCCCCCCCCCCCTGTAAAAATGCAACATGCCTCATTTACTGCCACGTCCACGTGTCTCGTGTGTGTTGACTCGTTCCATACTGACACAGCGTATTCTTCTGCAGAAATGCACAATGCAAGTGCCAAAGTCCAACACCGTTGATGATACCACCCCCTCATACCTCAACCAGCCTTTATGTACCTTCCGGCGTAAAGATTGGAAGTCTGACACGATGTCTGCCCCTGTTTAAGATATCTCAGATGGTCGCCGTTGAGCTGAGGTCACCACCGGCATCTACAATGTTATGCCACAGATAGTTGCCCTGCATACCTCACTCTTCTCAGTAAGGCCTTAACCTTCTGCTCTAGCAGAAAAGTATCATTCTGACTTCCCGCTGCATAAATCGATCCATCGGTATATATGAAAGCATCACTATCTGGAGTGTACGAGCGTATCAGCTGGCTAACTAAGAGCAGTGTTATCCCGTTGCAGCATTCTGCATTTTCTGGATTGTGATGATTATGTGGTAATGTTATCACACTTGACTTATCGCATCTATTACTAGAGTGGAGTCCTTCCATTTCTTGACCTATCGCATCTATCAGTAAAGTGAAACCATTCTATCCCTTGACTTATCGCTTCTATCACTAAAGTGAAGTCATTATATCCCTTTACTTATCGCTTCTATCACTAGAGTGAAGTCATTCTATTCCTTAACTTATCGCATCTATCACTAGCGTGGAGTCATTCTATCCCTTGACTTATTGCTTCTATCACTAGAGTGAAGTCATTCTATCCCTTGACTTATCGCTTCTATCACTAGAGTGAAGTCATTCTATCCCTTGACTTATTGCTTCTATCACTAGAGTGAAGTCAGTCTATCCCTTGACTTATCGCTTCTATCACTAGAGTGAAGTCATTCTATCCCTTGACATTGCTTCTATCACTAGAGTGAAGTCATTCTATCCCTTGACTTATTGCTTCTATCCCCAGAGTGAAGTCATTCTATCCCTTGACTTATTGCTTCTATCACTAGAGTGAAGTCATTCTATCCCTTAACTTATCGCATCTATCACTAGAGTGAAGTCATTCTATCCCTTGACATTGCTTCTATCACTAGAGTGAAGTCATTCTATCCCTTGACTTATTGCTTCTATCCCTAGAGTGAAGTCATTCTATCCCTTGACTTATTGCTTCTATCACTAGAGTGAAGTCATTCTATTCCTTAACTTATCGCATCTATCACTAGCGTGGAGTCATTTTATCCCTTGACTTATTGCTCCTATCACTAGAGTGAAGTCATTCTATCCCTTGACTAATTGCTTCTATCACTAGAGTGAAGTCATTCTATCCCTTGACTTATCGCTTCTATCACTAGAGTGAAGTCATTCTATCCCTTGACATTGCTTCTATCACTAGAGTGAAGTAATTCTATCCCTTGACTTATTGCTTCTATCCCTAGAGTGAAGTCATTCTATCCCTTGACTTATTGCTTCTATCACTAGAGTGAAGTCATTCTATCCCTTAACTTATCGCATCTATCACTAGCGTGGAGTCATTCTATCCCTTGACTTATTGCTTCTATCACTAGATTGAAGTCATTCTATCCCTTAACTTATCGCATCTATCACTAGCGTGGAGTCATTCTATCCCTTGACTTATTGCTTCTATCCCTAGAGTGAAGTCATTATATCCCTTGACTTATTGCTTCTATCACTAGAGTGAAGTCATTCTATCCCTTGACTTATCGCATCTATCACTAGCGGGGAGTCATTATATCCCTTGACTTATTGCTTCTATCACTAGAGTGAAGTCATTCTATCCCTTAACTTATCGCATCTATCACTAGAGTGAAGTCATTCTATCCCTTAACTTATCGCATCTATCACTAGCGTGAAGTCATTCTATCCCTTGACTTATCGCTTCTATCACTAGAGTGAAGTCATTCTATCCCTTAACTTATCGCATCTATCACTAGAGTGAAGTCATTCTATCCCTTAACTTATCGCATCTATCACTAGCGTGAAGTCATTCTATCCCTTGACTTATTGCTTCTATCACTAGAGTGAAGTCAGTCTATCCCTTGACTTATCGCTTCTATCACTAGAGTGAAGTCATTCTATCCCTTAACTTATCGCATCTATCACTAGAGTGAAGTCAGTCTATCCCTTAACTTATTGCTTCTATCACTAGAGTGAAGTCAGTCTATCCCTTAACTTGTCGCTTCTATCACTAGAGTGAAGTCATTCTATCCCTTAACTTATCGCTTCTATCACTAGAGTGAAGTCATTCTATCCCTTAACTTATTGATTCTATCACTAGAGTGAAGTCAGTCTATCCCTTAACTTATCGCTTCTATCACTAGAGTGAAGTCATTCTATCCCTTAACTTATCGCATCTATCACTAGAGTGAAGTCAGTCTATCCCTTAACTTATTGCTTCTATCACTAGAGTGAAGTCAGTCTATCCCTTAACTTATCGCTTCTATCACTAGAGTGAAGTCATTCTATCCCTTAACTTATCGCATCTATCACTAGAGTGAAGTCAGTCTATCCCTTAACTTATTGCTTCTATCACTAGAGTGAAGTCAGTCTATCCATTAACTTATCGCTTCTATCACTAGAGTGAAGTCATTCTATCCCTTAACTTATCGCATCTATCACTAGAGTGAAGTCAGTCTATCCCTTAACTTATCGCTTCTATCACTAGAGTGAAGTCATTCTATCCCTTAACTTATCGCATCTATCACTAGAGTGAAGTCAGTCTATCCCTTAACTTATTGCTTCTATCACTAGAGTGAAGTCAGTCTATCCCTTAACTTATCGCTTCTATCACTAGAGTGAAGTCATTCTATCCCTTAACTTATTGCTTCTATCACTAGAGTGAAGTCAGTCTATCCCTTAACTTATCGCTTCTATCACTAGAGTGAAGTCATTCTATCCCTTAACTTATTGCTGCTATCACTAGCGTGGAGTCATTCTGTCCCTTGACTTATTGCTTCTATCACTAGAGTGAAGTCATTCTATCCCTTGACTTATTGCTTCTATCACTAGAGTGAAGTCATTCTATCCCTTAACTTATCGCATCTATCACTAGCGTGGAGTCATTCTATCCCTTAACTTATCGCATCTATCACTAGCGTGGAGTCATTCTATCCCTTGACTTATCGCATCTATCACTAGCGTGGAGTCATTCTATCCCTTGACTTATCGCATCTATCACTAGCGTGGAGTCATTCTATCCCTTGACTTATCGCATCTATCACTAGAGTGAAGTCATTCTATCCCTTGACATTGCTTCTATCACTAGCGTGGAGTCATTCTGTCCCTTGACTTATCGCTTCTATCACTAGCGTGAAGTCATTCTATCCCTTGACATTGCTTCTATCACTAGCGTGGAGTCCTTCTATCCCTTGACTTATCGCATCTATCACTAGAGTGAAGTCATTCTATCCCTTGACATTGCTTCTATCACTAGCGTGGAGTCATTCTGTCCCTTGACTTATCGCTTCTATCACTAGCGTGAAGTCATTCTATCCCTTGACATTGCTTCTATCACTAGCGTGGAGTCATTCTATCCCTTGACTTATTGCTTCTATCACTAGCGTGAAGTCATTCTATCTTGACTTATCGCATAAATAGTTGTCACCCATCAAATCGTTTTCTTTGCCTGTGTCGTCCATGACATCCCTCTTGTGCTTCTTGTTCCATGTATGTCTGAGGTCATGTTGTACTTCAGGTGTCATTTGTCTGCGACAACTGGCGCATATGCTGTGCATGTGCCAATTCATGTCTTGGTAACATGTACCTAGTGTATACATGATCTTCAAAATCGCAATATCTTAGCGCAACCCAGAACCAGTTGCATTCCATCCTTTGTTTTATGCCTTTCCACCTTTCCCATTACAATCTGGATAATGTGATGATATCCAGTCAGTAATCAACAACTTGCAGGACCAACTCAATCATTCACTCAATGATATGTGTCAGACGAGATCTTGACGCATTTACTGAATGTGTAGCAGAAAGAACAGGATCTTGCTCTTTAAGGCAGCACTTCGTCTAAACACCTTAATCTAAAGAATCTAACACAATAAACTTAGATAAACAGATTCTTTATTCCTTACTACACTGGCACTCTCCTATTCACAACTCTCTCACTCCTATCCAGGGGGATTACCTAACCTAACAATCTCTACCCCTACACCTAAACTATTGTCAACAGTCACTTTTCCCGTGCTTGGCCTGCTATGACGTACGCAAATCCGAATTATGGCCGGAACGACGCCGATGAGTACTTCGTGCTGTGACCTCAACCCAGGTAGATCGCCCTTGGTCCTGTTCCTTCGTTCCGCTTGACGAATTGCGTTGTGGATGTTAGGAAAAACTGAATCAGCAGCCGCAGGTACGAATTGATGTGTGTTGAACAGGAGCCGACTGACCAAGTGATAACGTGTCGTGGGTCAGTTCACGTTCCAGGTGGCAGCGTTCACTCCCACAGCGGGCAATTCTGGCTAACAACTCAGAGGATCGCCCACGTGGCTGGTGCTGGTCACACCCGAGCCAAAATGAAATGATACTCAGTTGTAAACTTTGAATACCTTGAACTGAAGCTCAGACGAGGTGACGTCCAGTTCAAAGTAAAATGGAAAACTCGTTCAAGGTGTCGCGCGTTTGGAAAACTCGTGTAAATGTGTTGGACCTGGAAAACCGTGTAACTCGTGCTGATGACCTCTTAGTGTGCGGCGCTCAACTGTCTCTCTCTTCAATGATTTGCTCTTCAAAAATCGTGTAATACCTCTGCAAATGGTGGGACCTCACCCTCTGCAATACGCGCAGTCTCTCTCTGCAAATGCATCGTCTGCGAATCGCGTGGTCTGTCGATGCAAATGTATCGTAGAGTCACTCTGCAAATCGTGTAACCTTTCTGCAAATGTATCGTAGCGTATCTGCTGTAGATGGTATAACCTTTCTGCAAATGTATCGTAGCGTATCTGCTGTAGATGGTGTAACCTTTCTGCAAATGTATCGTAGCGTATCTGCTGTAGATGGTGTAACGTTCGTGTAAGATTCCTCTTCTTTCACGTATTGTTCTCTAAATTGCGTAAAGTTCCTCTCTCCGTCAAATCGTGTTAAGGTTCGTCTGTCCTTCAAATCGTGATACATGCCTCCTCAAAAACGCGTATACTGTCCCTAGCTCCCGGCCCGTCAGGCTTTTTTATAACACGAGACTATTTTCTCTGTCGGCGCTACTTTCAAGATAACGTCGCTATTACTCCGCCATCCGTCGCGGTACTCGCCGACGTAAGTGGTCAGGTCCCGGTGGGAAGTATGTGGGGAGACAAGATTTGTCTGCCCAGACTAAGTCTGTCACAAATGATATGTGTCCGTCAAGATCATTACACATTTACTGAATGATCTGTGTCCGTCAAGGTGTTTACGTAATTCATGTTTTGGTAACATATACCTAGTGTATACATGATCTTCAAAATTGAAATATTTCTAGCGCAATCCAGAACCAGTTGCATTCCTTCATTCTAGATGCCTTCCTACCTTTCACATTGCAGGACCAACTGAATACATAAAAAAGCAGTGACTGTTCTAAGTGTGTCCAAGTCTTAAGTGCTCCAAGCCTTCGGTTGCATCTTTGTATGGTTTTGACCACATCGTGCCTATATAACATAACATAATTAAATGTTGCCTCGAGGCATTACGGCTAGTTTGCACCTTTCAATGAAAGATCTATCACAAAAAATGTCCAGGGGGTCAGCATTGACTATAGAATGTGCAAAGAGCATCACATATGAAAGCTGGAGTCTACACGTCACTATGCGATGGACGTCTCTACCATACCATGCCTATCTAATTCACACTTGTAAGAGAGAATCTCATCTGTTAATTGTGCTGTTCGTACTGGCTCTGTGGATTGCTTGTTAGTCATTTTTATTGTGTAGATGTTGAACAGCGCGGATGAAAGTGGAGAACATTGAGACAGTCTCGGACATAGGTTATAGGGTCCGATTCAAAGTGTAATACAATTGTTCTCTCCATTCGGACAACTGATCAGCCTTGGGTTGATTCTCACCTTGAAATAGTATATCAAGTTCCTAAAGTAAATTAGTGTGTGAGTTATGTGGTCCAATAAAGTGTCGATAAACAGTCAGCAATCCGGGTCTGAACTTGAACAATCAGGACCACAATCTCAACAATTAGTATCACCGAATGTGCTCAGTCCGCAGACAGTAAAGCCATCGCAGAGGCTCAGTGAAATCATGTTGCCAGGGGAAAAAAACCGCACAAAGACTGCACAGGCGGATCTCAAATGCGTGCCCCAAATTTGGTAGGGTATGCCGTTCCAGGATTGGTCTTTATAGCCATAAAAGAACCATATTGCAGGATATGTCTGACGCATGGAACTGCGTGGCCTAGTCATTCAGCGACATGACTCACAATCCGAAGGTGCTGGATTCGCTCCCCAATCACAGCACCTTAAGATGTTGATGTTTCTACATAAGAATCTGGGTCCAAGTTAAGATGTTAGCGTTTCTACACAAAGATCTACGTAGAAGTTAAGATGTTGATGTATCTACAGAATTATCTGCATCCGAGTAAAGATGTTGATATTTCTATAAAAAGATCTGCTTCCAAGTTAAGATGTTGGTGTTTCTACATGATGATTAGCGTCCCAGTTCATATACTGGCGCTTTAACTGAATGATCACCATCCGAGTGTACATTTTAGCCATTTAAACTGAATGATCAGCGTCCCAGTTCATATATTGACGCTTTATCTAAATGATCAGCGTCGCTGTCCAAAATTTTGCCCATTTTAACTGAATGACCAGTATCTTAGTCCAGATTGTGACCATTGTATCTTAATGATCAGCGTCCCAGTCCAAACTGTGACCATTTTATCTGAATGATCAGCGTCCCAGTCCAAACTGTGACCATTTTATCTGAATGATCAGCGTCCCAATCCAAACTGTGACCATTTTATCTGAATGATCAGCGTCCCAATCCAAACTGTGACCATTTTATCTGAATGATCAGCGTCCCAATACAAACTGTGACCATTTTATCTGAATGATCAGCGTCCCAATACAAACTGTGACCATTTTATCTGAATGATCAGCGTCCCAGTCCAAACTGTGACCATTTTATCTGAATGATCAGTGTCTTAGCGTCATGCGCTCGACTACTCAGAAACGCATAAATGTTAGCACCCCACCACTCCCGCCCCCCCCCCAATCTTTCCTTCAGCCCACCTTCCCCCCTCCCCCCTCCCATAAGCCTGGCGGACCAATTCACGCTTCTCTCGTTGCCATACCGTTCATGTCGCTATTCTGGTTTCGGTGGGATAAAAAGTTACACTGCTCCTCTCGCGCAACCATCAGGCCTAAAGAAAGCGCACCACTGTATGTTTTATTTTCTTCAAATGCGCAAACTATGTGTGCAGAACGTAACATTATCCTATTCGCTGTTATAACCCACCCTTCCCTGACGGCTAGGCCTTTTTGATACGTTTTCCTCCTTCGTTCTTCAACAATAGTCATCGTAGATAATAATGCTTTGATGTTCTGTTCGTTTTTTGTTTGTTTGAGCGTCTGATTACAGTAGTGTTAGCACTCGCTTTTCACTGCAATTGAACAGGGTTCAAATTCCACAGCGGTCATCCTCCAGTCGACCCATCTGTAAATGGGTACCTTGCATATGACTAGGGAATTATTAGACAGCAAGAAAATGAACTGGTTATTCTACTTCATACAATCTGTGACTTTGTATAATGAAGTATCTAACAACTTCATTCCCTGACAGTCGTGTTACTACTATGGGACAAACTTTGACTTAGTATACTGAAGTCTCTAACAACTTCATTCCCTGACAGTCGTGTTACTACTATAGGACAAACTTTGACTTAGTATACTGAAGTCTCTAACAACTTCATTCCCTGACAGTCGTGTTACTACTATAGGACAAACTTTGACTTAGTATACTGAAGTCTCTAACAACTTCATTCCCCGACAATAGTAGAACAAACCTGTACTTTACTTTTTATTTGGTTCTTGTCTATGGTGGTCTTAATTTTTTTGTGTAAACTTCTTTTTTGTATTCCGCGGATAAAAATTTTAAAACGTCGCAAAATGTCTCTTATTGTCTTTACAAAAATATTCTGTGCATCAATGATCTTGTAAGGCAGCGATACAACATGAAACGGCGAAAAGGTTATTGAATATGTTAGTGTTTTATTTGGATATTTTAAGCAGTTACCGGGATAAGTTGATTGAATATTTTAGTGTTGTGTGACGACTGTAGAAGCTTATAGAGCGGTGGGTTGATTGAATACTTTAATGTTGTGTGACGACTGTAGACGCTTACATGAAGATGTATTGACTGAATACTTTAGTTCTAAATCGAGAGTACGAGCCTACATGGCTAATGGTTGACCGAATAGCTTGATGCTGTATTATGACAGTGTAAGCTGTTTGATCTCAGAACTGACTTGATACTTCATTGTTGTGTGACGACCGTACATGCAATTTGATAAGCGTATGAGCATGATACATCGTATTGTGGAGACAAAAGGAACAGACAGACTGAATGCTGGGGTGAATACCTCATTACTGTAATATGTATAACGTAACGATACATTATATTTGTTAGGCAATATGCTGATAATAACATCGTTTCGTCGTTCCACAACAAATAGATGTCAAGACGTCTTGATGCAACTTCGTGCATTGTGCTCTCTTGAGAAAATAAAAACCAAAAGCAAGGGGACTGAACTGACACAAGAAGATCAGATCTGGCACGCTCCTGGCTAACGTCCACAATTCCAACAGACCATCGTTGACATGAAGAAGAGACAAGTTAATGACGATCCTTTGTGAACCGTTACAAATGTCAACGGTCTCTGTCTTAGACCCGTTATTGTTTTTTCTCAGAAGATTGTGGACAAGCGCCAGTCACACTCCAAGATTCTGCAAGTGAAGAAAGGTGCCTCGAGAGTGGCATATGGTAGGAGAGGTGCAGGACATTGGCTGATGAAAGCTAGTCGTTATTTTGGTAATGAAGACATGACTACGTCATTCTCCTCTATCTTACAGGCACTAACAATGAAGGCGGGGACTCATGGCAAGTTTCTGGCCTCGTGTGACCTTTCTGTCACAAACAAATCTCCCAACTGCCTTTGTCTGCACGAGTTAGTGCGCTTATTGACATGAAAGGTTGTGAAAGAACAAATTTGAGAGTGGGAGCTCTTGTGGACAAAATGGATTGATGCTTAGACAGAGCAGATGGGACGAGATACTGGGCGAAACTCAAACAGCGTCAGGCAGCAGAACTGAAGAATGTGTGAGAGGGAAAGGTAGAACAAATCTTAGCTGAAACAAAACATGAGATTTCATGTTTGACATGGTGCTTTGCTCGTGCAATTGCTGCTTGCAGCGTCCGTGGAGGCCGCTGCAAGAAAGGAGACATCTGAAGACAGAAATAAAAGAAGAATCCGCGGTTTGAACAAATTCATGGCGAAATGAAAGGCCGATTTTTATCTTGCGCCAGACATTTTTTTGGGGGGTAATTGTAAATATGCAGATGATTCAAAGGTAACGGTGCAGACGTTTCAGAAGCTTTGTCGAGATGCAGTAATTTGGAAATAGGCCACGTGAGAGAATAACAATAGGCTTGATTCTAAGCGAACAGGTGAAGGAGCATAGGGCGCGTGCTGCGTGTCCAAGTCGATGATTAATGCATGTAAAGTACTAGCAATTATACCTTACAACCAAGGAGAGTTCTAGCTAAAATCTCTAACAAAAGGTCTGTGATGTTCATAGGACAAACGTTACCGTCGCTTGTTCTTTATCCCGCCCATTAGACCAGGTGGGATGTAGCGATTCTGTCTTCCTTCTGCCTCAGAGGTTTGAGGTATCAAGTGAAATGGATCTTGGAACGAACGCTTCGAATCCCTCCCTTCGTCAGTCGTTCGTCACAGAGTGGTTTGCTCGATGCGAAGGACTCGCCGTGAACATAACAAAAGGACAAGATGTTCTTTGGTATAACTGTTTCATAACTGTATTAACTCTTAGGAGCTGCGCTATGTTACATAACTCTCTTTATTCTTAGACAGTTGTGTCTGATAACTGTTCAATAACTGTCTTTGTTCGTGGAGAGTTGTGCCTGATATGAAGTGCCATAACTGTTTCTGCTATAGCAGCGATGTGCATGATCTCAAAAGTTCCACAACTATCTTTGCTCTTAGAGTATTTTGCCTGATCTCGAAGTCCTACACTATCCTTTGCTCTTCGAGATTTTTGCCTGCTCTCAATGTCCAACAACTATCCTTGTTCTTAAAGAATTTGCACTTGAAATGAATTGTTCATAGCTAACATTGTTATTAGAGAATTGTCCATGATATCAATACTCCACAACTGTTTTTGCTCTAAGAGAATTTTGAACCTGCGCGCCACAGGATTTCTTCAGCGCATGCGCTGTCGTCGTGAACAAAAGCGTCTCCTGTCTAGCGAGACTAAGCGTTCAATGAGTCGCATGCAGCATTCTCCTCCTGCACCCCTGATAGCTGATCGTCATCTTGCGCTTTTGGCACAGCCACTGTGAGTGAGGTAAGGAAGGGGGGGGGGGGCGTAATTGAGAGTGAGATAAGGGGAGGAGGTACTAGTAAGTGAGGTAACACGACTGGGTACTTGTAAGTGAATGTATGAGAAAAAAAAAACTATAGTCAGTAACTTGTCAAGAACGAGAGCAGATGTGGAACATATGAATTAATAAACAGTCATTTGCAAGAAAATAGTGGATCAAAGAAATGTTTACATCGAATGTATTGATTCAACCGGCCACTTGCATTACGCTCGTATTGCAGGTACTCGCAGGCACTTCTGTACAGCTTTAGAGTCAAAGTAAGATATCACAAAGTTACACAGATAAACGGTGGGGACCCAATGGTCTCGAGGTGAGGTGTTCGTCTGGGGTGCTGGAGGTCGCGGGGTTTTTTTTCACGTGGATCATCTGGTAAATATTTTCCCTGTTCTCTGAGTAGTGAGATCAGACACCCGTGTGCAGTGCGGCGCACGTTAAAATACCTTAGTAGTTGAAAATCGAAAAGAGTAGGCCTAACGGCCACTGATCGGGCAAAATTCAAAGTTGAAAATCTACTCAAATTATTCTAGGGATATTCGTCCCACAGAGAATATGTAGCAAAAAGGTGACTGTGTGACTATAACTTCAGGTCTTGGTTATTTGGTTAGCTGAGTGGCTTAGATGGCGCCTGCCAGGCTGCGGGTCTACCTTGTTCTAATTTACGTTTCCACGTCCAACAGTCTCAAAAACAGGCGATCGTATATTCCAGGAACTAACATATGCTGGGATTGACCTGGCAAGTCACAAGTGGATTTCGCCTGTTAAGAAAATATGAAAAAAATTTGGTCACACCTCCACACAACGTCTAACGACGTAAGTGGACTGACGATAAATAAATAGATAGATACGGATAAACTTTACAAGTTTGTTAACATGTGTTCGTGATATTGTTCAATAATATTGTAGACAAACAATTGTTGGCAGTAAATTTGGTGAGTTCAATAATATCTCAGATTAACTTTTGTTGGTAGTAGACTTTGTTATTTTAATAATATCTCAGACTAACTTTGTTATTTCATTAATATCGTATACTAACTATTATTGGTAGAGCATTTATGAAGTTTAATATTTTTTTAGACACACTGTTGTCTGTAGTAAACTTAGAAGATACATGAATTATTCAAACGTTTGTTGATAGGAAACGTAGTCAGTTCAATAATATTTTAGACTAACTATTATTGTCATCAAACTTAGAAAATATATTCACTTTAATAATATCTCATATTAGCTATTGTTGGTAGTACACTTATTCAGCTTAAGGATATATTGTATTGCTGGCAATTAAGGATGTTTCTTTAAGAATGGGTAAACTTCAGATTAGGTTTTCATTTCTCATATTAGCTCACCGCTTGATTCTTTCCTTTAACAAGTGGAACTCGGTGGTATTTACTAATTGTCTCTGATTTTCTTCTGTACTCAGTGCAAAACTGAACTACTCTTACTCCGAATATCTTGAACAATAATAATGATAGCTCTCATAAATCAGACAATGAAAGAAAGAAAATGGCACACTGAACAGACCACAGCGCACTAGGAAGAGACCCCATATATGGATCAGGGTGAGACCCCGTATGTGGACCAGGGAAAGAACCCATATGTGGACCAGGGAGAGACCCCATATGTGGATCAGGGAGAGAACCATATGTGGACAAGGGAGAGCCCCCATATGTGACCCAGAGAGAGAGCCCAAATGTGGACCAGGATGAGCCCCCATATGTAGACCAGGGAGAGACCCCATATGTGGACCAGGGAGAGACCCCATATGTGTACCAGGAAGACACTCCATATGTGGACCAGGAAGAGAACCCATATGTGGACCATGGTGAGCCTCCATATGTAGACCAGGCAGAGACCCCATATGTGGACCAGGGAGACACCCCAAAAAGTGAGACCCCCATAGGTGGACCAGAGAGAGATCCCATATGTGAACCAGGGAGAGACCCCATATGTGGGTCAGGGAGAGACCCCATATCTGGACCAGGGAGACACCCCATATCTGGACCAGGGAGAGACCCCATATGTGGACCAGGGAGAGCCCCCATATGTGACCCAGAGAGAGAGCCCATATGTGGACCAGGATGAGCCCCCATATGTAGACCAGGGAGAGACCCCATATGTGGACCAGGGAGAGACCCCATATGTGGACCAGGAAGACACCCCATATGTGGACCAGGAAGAAAAGCCATTTTTGGACCATGGTGAGCCTCCATATGTAGACCAGGCAGAGACCCCATATGTGGACCAGGAAGACACCCCACAAAGTGAGACCCCCATAGATGGACCAGAGAGAGACCCCATATGTGAACCAGGGAGAGACCCCATATGTGGGCCAGGAGAGACCCCATATCTGGACCAGGGAGACACCCCATATTTGGATCATGGAGAAATCCCATATGTGGACCAGGGAGACACCCCATTTGTGCACCAAAGTGAGACCCCCATAGGGGGACCAAAGAGAGACCCCATATGTGAACCAGGGAGAAACCCCATATGTAGGCCAGGGAGGCACCCCATATGTGGACCAGGCAGAGACTCCATATGTGGACCAGGCAGAGACCCCATATGTGGACCAGGCAGAGACCCCATATGTGGACCAGGGAGACACCCCATATGTGGAGCAGGGAGAGACCCCATATGTGGACCAGGGAGACACCCCATATGTGGACCAGGGAGAGACCCCATATGTGGACCAGGAAGACACCCCATTTGTGCACCAAGGTGAGACCCCTTTTTGTGCAGCAGGGTGAGACCCCCATATGTGGACCAGGCAGAGACCCCATATGTGGACCAGGGAGGCACCCCATATGTGGACCAGGCAGAGACTCCATATGTGGACCAGGCAGAGACCCCATATGTGGACCAGGGAGAGACCCCATATGTGGACCAGGAAGACACCCCATTTGTGCACTAAGGTGAGACCCCTTTTTGTGCAGCAGGGTGAGACCCCCATATGTGCACAGTTCCTTTCATGGCAGAAATGCAGGCACAGAACACAAACTCCGTAGCTCTCATGGCGACTCCGACCTTTTCTCCTGACTCTTCTGGTACCCATTTCTGGCTGTGTCGATTTAAAGAAGCGGTCATACAATGAGAAAACGCACCACATCCCCGGTCTGTCAAACATGGCACGGGATGTATTCGAATCTTGGACGTTGAGGTTATAGACCCATTTCACAACTAAAAAAGACCCACAATTTTCAAAGGACATAGTTTATTAAAGAATCACATTAATTGTAATCTATACTGGGGAAAAACTGCCACAGTAAAATCAGGAAATATATGCTCTCTGCAAATAATTCAATGTCTTATTACAAATTATAGAACAAACTGAAGCAATATATTTATTATTTCTTTGATACTAATTCTCGTAACGTAATTTTCAAGGTTGTTATGAGTCTTGACCTCGGGTGTTCATCATCATCATGTAGCATGTCAGTTGCAGAGCGTCGTTCTCATCAAAAGCATTTGATAGAATTCTATAACACCAATCAGTCTACCCGCCTGCTCCATGTTCATTTTTAGGGTGTCCTTGATGTCTTGTGTCCATCCACTCCTTAGTCGGCCTCTGTCTCGTCTTCCTGGAATAATGTCACCCCCTCATCTTCTCCCCGCCCAAGAATTGCGTTTTCATTATTGTATTGGCGCTTGATATGGCAAGAAAACCTCATTTTCCGAGACAAAGCGTTGTTTATAAGCCAGTTCTTCTCGACACTCAGATCTCGCAGGATGGCTTTATTTGTTATTGTCTTTACCCAAGGTATTTTACGGATTCTCCTGTAGCAAGTTCTCTCGTGTTGCCCTTTATTATAAAATGGTCCTCTCGTGTTGCCCTTTATTATAATATGTTCCTCTGGTGTTAACCTTTACTATAATATGATCCTCTGCTGTTGCCCTGTACTATAATATGATCCTCTGTTGTTGCCCTTTGCTATAAAATAGTCCTCTGGTGTTGTCCTTTACTATAATATGACCATCTGGTGTTGCCCTTTACTATAACATGACCATCTGGTGTTGCCCTTTACTATAATATGACCATCTGGTGTTGTCCTTTACTATACTATGACCATCTGGTGTTGCCCTTTACTATAATATGACCATCTGGTGTTGCCCTTTACTATAATATGACCATCTGGTGTTGCATTTTACTATAATATGACCATCTGGTGTTGCCCTTTACTATAATATGACCAACTGGTGTTGTCCTTTACTATAATATGGTCCTCATGTGTTGCCCTTTACTATATTATGGTCCTTTGGTGTTATCCTTTACTATATTATGGTCCTCTGGTGTTATCCTTTACTATATTATGGTCCTCTGGTGTTATCCTTTACTATATTATGGTCCTCTGGTGTTATCCTTTACTATATTATGGTCCTCTGGTGTTATCCTTTACTATATTATGGTCCTCTGCTGCTGCCCTTTACTACAATATGGCCCACAGTCAACTTTACATTGGCCATCACTATAAATGTACCGTTGTTGTTGTTTATCGCCCACCGTGAGTAGATTTTACTCTTTTGTGCGCTCGAAAAGTGAGTTATATGTCGGGTTGCATCAGTTTTCCTCAAATCTTGCGCGTGCTGATGAAGAATTGCTAGTGTTCTCCAGGCTGTTGTGTTGTAATTGGCTTCATCTGCGTGTCACTCACTACAACGGGAATCACGTCGATTTGCAACCTCATTAGCCAGACTGCCATAAAACAGCGTATTTTAAAGGAAAATTGCTTGGTAGTGAGATGCGGATCTTGTCCCGAACCTTGTTCATGACGCTGTCTGAAATGTCTGATCAGTATTTCTTGTCTGACCAGAGGTCAACCTACTCGCATGGCCCTTAACTATAACCTAGCACTCGGCCAACCTTTCATTGGCCACCACTGCTTTAAAGAAAGCGGAAGGAGCATACGCGCACACACCTTGAATACGCATTACCGAGAAACCATTGACGCGAATAGACCAGTCTGTAGATGCACGTGATGCAACAATTCGCGTGCTCAATCCTCCACCGGATTGGGTCCCCAAACCGAACAAGTTGTTAATGATACCAGGTGATGATTTTTTTAGAGAGCTGATTCGACTTTAGAAGGTCTAGGCTTTTCTTGGATGGGAGATGGAATGATAAAGAATTACGAGTATCTGTTAGTTAACTTTGTAGCGAGACACGTTGCTTAAACCAAAGAACAAAGTCCGTCTTGTTTGATGTTGGCGGGCCTGCTTTACAAAAATTAAGGTACGGTTAATGTTGTCTTTTCACATAAATGCTTGCATTTCAATTCATGTCTCTACAGTACAATGTCTCCCCTTCTGCTAAGATTAGCGATCAATTCACTCGTGTCCTACCTCCTCTAACTTAAACAATCAGTGACCCATTTAAAACTATGCCGATAGTGGCACGCTGCATCGTGAGATTTAAGCCTTCTAACCACTCTGCCACAATGACGACACGCGACAGACGTCTATTTGTCTAAAATAATATCATGTCCTTCATATTTCTCTGTACACCCTGACATTACAATCAAAAGTCACTCTGACATTCCGACACACAATGTCAAAATTAGTCGCCTTTGTGTAATAATGTACATACGAAGATACGACATCCGTTGTTGTCAGGTCTTGCCAGGTATTTTGTCGGGTTTAGAGACTTTATGAAAATGCCAAAGTATTACTCAAATATATCGGTTCTTTCTTTCTGGCAACGCTGTTCTGAACACACGTGTGCGTCCTCCACAATACTTCTCTTAGAATCGACTGATGATGTCGTAGGTTGGACTAAAAGAAGTCCTATGACAATGTCATCAATGAGAAAGCTGCAAAAAGACAAATATTGAAAATGTTCAACAATATAGGCTCATAACATGATGGTCAGAATAGTCTTTTGTGTAACATCACAAGGGACAAGTCCAGCATGCTGACCGTCTTTATTGTGTAACGTCACAAGGGACAAGTCCAGCATGCTGACCGTCTTATTGTGTAACGTCACAAGGGACACGTCCATCATGCAAAACGTTTTTATTGTCTACCATGTCAAGGAACAAGTCCAGCATGCAGACCTTCTTTATTGTGTAACATTTCAGGGAACAAGTCCGGCATGCAGACCGTCTTTATTGTGTAACATTTCAGGGAACAAGTCCGGCATTCAGACCGTCTTTACTGTGTAACATCTGTGTAGACAAGTCCAGCATTCAGACCGTCTTTATTGTGTAACATCTGTGGAGACAAGTCCAGCATTCAGACCGTCTTTACTGTGTAACATCTGTGGAGACAAGTCCAGCATTTAGACCGTCTTTACTGTGTAACATGACATAATGCGATACTTCTCAGTCGTTCACCAATTCAAGCATCACATTGTCGAACACTTACCTTGATGGTCAAACAGCTGTAGCACAGCCAGTTTCCAGGAGCACGGCGAGAATGAGAGGTGATGTGTTGGTCAGTAAGCGGCACACGTTCTACTGAACAGGTTTTGTTTTTCTTCTACTAACTTAACTCGCGCTTGTTGACAAATATGAATACAACATAATGGACTGAGTAAACACCGGAGGTTCACAACACCAGAGATTGAATACCAGATACCAGACAGCACAGATTGAATACCAGATAATAAACATCACAGTTTGAATACCAGATACTAAGCAGCACAGATTGAATGATTGAATACCAGAAACTAAACAGCACAGATTGAAAGATTGAATACTAGATACTAAACAGCACAGATTAAATGATTGTATACCAGATACTAAACAGCACATAATGAATATAAGATACTAAACAACACAGATTGAATGATTGAATGTCAGATACTGAACACCGGAGGTTCACAACACCAGAGATTGAATACCAGATACTAGACAGCACAGATTGAATACCAGATAATAAACATCACAGTTTGAATACCAGATACTAAGCAGCACAGATTGAATGATTAAATACCAGAAACTAAACAGCACAGATTGAAAGATTGAATACTAGATACTAAACAGTACAGATTAAATGATTGTATACCAGATACTAAACAGCACATAATGAATATAAGATACTAAACAACACAGATTGAATGATTGAATGTCAGATACTGAACAGCACATATAGAATACAAGAGATACTAAACAACACAGATTGAATGATTGAATGTCAGATACTGAACAGCACATATAGAATACCATAGATACTAAACAGCACAGATTGAATGATTTAATGTGAACGACGAAACCCCTTCAAACAAACAAATTACCATCAAGCAGGGCGAAAACCTGCTCACAGGGAAGAAAGCCGCAAACGCTTTTGCAGAACACTATGCCAAAGCAAACCACATCGAAATCCCTGCAGATAGGCATACGGACATTAGTGAAGAGCAAAAAGGGCACCAGTACGGCACCAGAAGAGCAAATGATGGCCAAATTAACAATGAGTGAAATGGAAGAGGCCATGAGAACATTAAAGAAAAGGAAATCTCCCGGAAAAGACGGGATAACAAACGAAATGCTGATGGGGCAGGGCCAAACAGCGAAGAGAAAACTGCTATCGGTCCTGAACCAAAGCTGGAAAAGGGGAATTGTAACCCAGGCATAGAAAGACGCAGTACTTGTACCAGTACCAAAGCATGGAAAGGACAAAACAGATCCGAATGGATACAGGCATATCAGCCTACTGAGCTGTGTTGGCAAACTGATGGAACGTATGATAAACACCAGACTCATGTGGCAGCTGGAAGAAAAACGAATACTTATTCCACAGCAAGCCGGCTTTAGACAGCACAGATCCACTGAGGACCAGGTCATCCTCATAGCCCAGGAAATAGAAGATGCCTACCAGGCACAGAAACACACAGTAGCGGTTTGGGTGGATCTGGAAAAGGCATTTGACAAAGTCTGGAAGGATGGACTTGGAGTCAAGCTAAGGAGAAGTGAAGTTTGTGGGAGAATGTACAAGTGGATCAACCACTACTTCAAACAAAGAACGGCCAGAGTCCAAGTACAAGGGCAGATGAGCAAAAAGGTGACACTCGAGCAGGGAGTACCCCAAGGGGAAGTACTGTCACCCACACTCTTCCGGGTGTATATAAACGACATTACAGAGAATATACCAAGAAGAGTCCATAGCTCAATGTTTGCAGACGATCTGGCTATGTGGACCTCTGAAAAGAATCTCACCATAGCAAGAAATCGGATGCAGCAGGCCCTAACATCGCTGGAAGAGTGGGCGAACTCATGGCTGGTCAAAATAAACGAGGAAAAAACCACATGCACAATATTCTCGCTCTCAATCAAACCACAAAACACCAAATTAAGCCTAAATGGCAAATTCCTGCAGCCAAACGACAACCCAAACCATCTGGGAGTCACATTTGATCGGCGCATGACATGGAAAAGTCAGATCGAGAGAAACCGAATGAGAGCCAGAGAAAGAATGGCAATCATGAGGAAACTTGCTGGCACAAGCTGGGGAGCAGACGAGAGCATACTAAAGAAACTGTACACTGGAAGAGTGAGACCAGTTCTCGAGTATGGCATTGGGGCATGGACAACAGCAGCAAAGGCGAACTTCGATAAAGTTAACAAACTTCAAAACCAAGCCATGAGAGTTTTAACAGGAGGCATGAAGTCAACGCCAATTGTAGAACTTGAAAAGATTACAAAACTGCAATCCATGACCGATAGAAGAGACTGCAGAGCCAAGCTGCAGTCAGAGAAACTGCGAAGACTGACTGACCATCCAATGCACCAGAGACTAAACAATTTGGGAAATGGGAAATTAAAGCGGAGAAATTTTGCAGAAATAGCCAAAGCAAAGATGCACGAAGATACTACCATAAGCTTTATATTGAAAAACTACCCAGGCATGGACCCTGACCCATGCATACACCGACGGTTCTGTAACAAATACTACACAGAACGGAGGGGCAGGAGCATTCCTGAACCTACCAAATGGCAGATAAATAACACTGTCATTCGCTACTGGTAAGTACACAAGCAATTTCAGAGCGGAGGCAGAGGCACTGAGAGCGGCAGTGGAAGAAATGGTGACATATAAAGAAAATCAAAGCCATGCAGTCCTGCTTACAGATGCTCTCGCTGTAGTCACAGCGCTAAAAAGCCAGAAAAACACTGAGCTTAATGACTTAAGAACAGCACTCTGTCAACTATGCCAGCAGTCCGCACCAAAAAGGGTAGTGGTACAGTAGGTCCCTTCACACTGCAACATCCAAGACAACGAGGAGGCAGACAGACTGGCAAAAGAAGGCGCAAGACTTCCACAAACAGATACTAGTATGACGTACGAAGAGTCAATACGGCTTATTAAAGCCAGATACATGACCAAATGGGAAACCGAACATACTGGTTACACCAAAAACGATGCATATTACCAGTTGAACAGAAGAGAGCAGGTCGTTGTCTTCAGACTTCGCACTGGCCACAATGGACTGAGGTACCACCTATTCAACAAATTGAAGATAAGTGGAACCGACGAATGCCCGTGTGGTACCGGGAAAAGGACCGCAGAACTGCCCGACATACGAGGATCAGAGAGAGCAGATGTGGCCATCACCAGTGGAACCACAAGAAAAGCTCTATGGCAGTGTCGATAGCCTCAGGATGACCGCCGCTTTTTTCGAAAAAATAATGGTTACTGTCTGATTGCGTGCGAAGAAGAAGAAGAAGAAGTATCGTTTAGTTTGCTTTATTGGTCAAGTGAACTTGCTCTACGATTATGTAAATTTGGTGGCACTTACTGCCGGAATATAAACAAACCGCAGCCATTTCGCCGATCTGAACTATTTATTTATTTACACTATAATAGCATGAAATGCTTTGATTATATATATTTTTTTTAAATAATAAAAACGTATTAGGGTTATACCTGGATTTAAACACTTTTACTTCAGGCTCCGTAGGCGAAAATAACCCGATTCGATCAGCAAATCAAATTACTGTTAGCGAAAGGCGAATGGCAGGTTGGAATAAATTGCTTGAGATAGCTTTGAGATCTCTTATTACCTTAAGGGATTTCTGAAAATTAAAGCAAGTGTTCTGTGAGACATAAAAATTATCTCACGGTCTCGCTGAAACCAATCGATTATTTCAAGTGTTCCCCTAACTGGATCTGAGATTTAGCAGCCGTTCCCTCAAAATTATTTCAAGTGTTCCCCTAACTGGATCTGAGATTTAGCAGCCGTTCCCTCAAAATTATTTCAAGTGTTCCCCTAAATGGATCTGAGATTTAGCAGCCGTTCCCTCAAAATTATTTCAAGTGTTCCCCTAATTGGATCTGAGATTTAGCAGGCGTTCCCTCAAAATTATTTCAAGTGTTCCCCTAACTGGATCTGAGATTTAGCAGCCGTTCCCTCGAAATTATTTCAAGTGTTCCCCTAAATGGATCTGAGATTTAGCAGCCGTTCCCTCAAAATTATTTCAAGTGTTCCCCTAACTGGATCTGAGATTTAGCAGCCGAGTTCCCTCAAAATTATTTCAAGTGTTCCCCTAACTGGATCTGAGATTTAGCAGCCGTTCCCTCAAAATTATTTCAAGTGTTCCCCTAACTGGATCTGAGATTTAGCAGCCGAGTTCCCTCAAAATTATTTCAAGTGTTCCCCTAACTGGTTCTGAGATTTAGCAGCCGAGTTCCCTCAAAATTGTTTCAAAGGTTCCCTGAGTTCTGTGAACTAAATTAAACATTAATTGAAACCTAATTATTCATTGAAACGTTAGAACTACCTTAAGTGTTTCATTAAACATTAGATTTATCTCAAACGTTTCCTGGAATTTTTCAAATGTTTCATGATAATTATTTAAAGGATCCCCTGAGACGTGAAATATATCTTAAAGGTTTCTTGAGCTATACCTGAGAATTTTCTCGAAGGTTCCATACGACCATCTAAACATTTTTATGGACTATCTCGGATAATTGTCTAAAGAATTCCACAAGCTTTCTCTGATAATTATCTCAAGATTTTCATGAGCTATGCCGGAGAATTATCAAGAATTCAATGAGCTCTGAGAGTTATGTCAAGGATTCCATGAGATATACCTGATAATTATTTCAAGAATTCCATGAGCTTTCTCTGAGAATAATCTCAAGAATTTCATGAGCTATGCCTGAGAATTCACAATGATTTCATGAGCTATCTCTGAGAATTATCTTAATAATTCCTTGAGATTGACCTGATAATTATCTTAGGTATTACTTCAGATATATCCCAAGTGTTCCCTAAGAATTGTCCGAAAGGTGTCTAGGGACCTGAGAATTGTCTCAAATGTGTCCTGAGACCTGATAATTCTCTCAAAGATATCCTGAGGTCTGAGAATTATCTCGAATGTGTCATAAAACCTGAGAATTGTCTCAAATATGTCCCGAGACCTGAGAATTGTCTCAAAGGTGTCCTGAGGCCCGAGAATTGTCTCAAAGATGTCCTGAGGCCTGAGAATTGTCTCGAATTTGTCTTGAAACCTGAGAATTGTCTCAAATATGTCCTGAGACCTGAGAATTGTCTCAAAGGTGCCATGAGACCTAATAATTGCCTCAAAGATGGCACGAGACCTGATAATTGTCTCAAGTGTGCCCTGAAACCTGCGAATTCAATTAAGTATTCCATGAGACCTGAGAATTTTCTTAAATGTGTCCTGAGACCTGATAATTGTCTCAAATGTTTTTTGAAACCTGAGAGTTTTCTCAAATGTGTCCTGAAATCTGAGAATTGTCTCAAATGTGTCTTTTGATCAGAGAATTATCTCAAATGTTTCCTGAAATCTGAGAATTAACTCAAGCATTCCTTAGAACATGAGATTTGTCTCAAGTGTAATTAAGACCTGGAATTTTTCTAAAACGTTCACTTAGCAAGAGTAGATATTTATTTTGAGTGTTACCTGAGCTAGATCTAAACATTATTTGAATAGCTCCCTCATAATTACCCCAGCCAAGAAGCTCACTGAGACCTGAGAATTACCTTTATCTGATGAGATTGCGGAAACCAGAAAATTATCTTAAGCGTTTATCAATAGAACAATATTTGAAAGATAGAAAAGGAAAGGGGCCTAGGGGTTATAATAGATTATACAGGTAAGGTGAGCGAGCAAGTTCAGGTAGCGGTGAAAAAGGCAAATGCAATGTTAGGTATGATAAAAATAAATATTAAACATAGGACCAAGGAAGTGATAGTCAAACTGTATAAAGCATTAGTTAGTCCTAGATTTTAGTACTGTGTACAGGTGTAGAGTCCTTATCATATAGGGGGATATAAACATGCTGGAAAGAATATAAAAAAGAGCGACAAAGTTGATTTTGGGATTCCAGAATTACAGTTATCAGGAAAGACTCAGAAACCCCGGCCTACAGCGTCTAGAAGAGAGAAGAATTCGAGATTACTTAATATGGGTTTATAAGATGATTAGAGGAATGGATACATTAGGCTTTAACAATTTTTTTAAGTACAGTCACCCACAAGAACAAGAGGGCATAGCTACAGACTTAATTAAAGAGAAGTCCAGATTAGATATTAGGAAATAATTTTTAGTCAAGGAGTGGCGAATGCTTGGAATGCATTACCACGGGAGGTAGTAAAAGCAGGGACAGTTAATGCATTTAAGAATAAATTGGATGCGTATAGCTTTTAGAGCAAGGTAATGTCAATTAAACTGGTTGCGTACAGACTCTGCAGAGTCTTCTAAACATGTATAAAGACGTTAAGTTGAGTTAAGTTTCGATGAAACCTTATGATAATATCAAAGGTTCTCGGAAACTTGGGAATTTACTAAAGCGTTTTATGGAATACTTAAAACAGCAAAAATAGACTTTGAAAAAAAACTTGCTCAGAGGATCAAGACTGACAGTAAAAGCTTCTTCTCTTGTGTTAGAAATAAACACAGAACGAAAGACAAAGTAGGCCCTCTCATAGACAGTACAGGGAAAATAATAAGTGAGAATAGGGAGGCAACTAATCTGCTCAATCAGTACTTTGGCACAGTCTTCACAAAAGAGGACTGCTCCAAGATCCCAGAGCCTTTAGATATTTTTCAAAGAGACATGGATACAGCGGGATTAAGATCAATCTGTATTACAGAGGAAATGGTTTTTAAAAAATTGGAGGGGTTGAAAGTGAATAAATGTCCAGGTCAAGATGGTATTCATCCAAAATTGCTGTTTGAAATTAGAGACTAACTAGCAAAACCATTGGCTATGTTATGTTCTTAATCACTTACAAAAGGGATTGTTCCACGGGATTGGAAAGATGCAGGAGTGATCCCCTTGTTCAAAAAAGGCAAAAAATCAGATCCAGCAAATTATAGACCGGTGAGTTTAACGAGCATAGTCTGTAAATTGTTAGAGTCAATAATCAAAGAAAACATTGTAATGCATTTAGACAAATTTAATCTAATTAAAAATAGTCAGCATGGGTTTACTAGAGGGAGATCATGCTTAACAAATCTATTAGAATTCATGGAGGAGGTTACTAAAATCATAGATAAAGGGGAGCCAGTAGATGTTATTTATGTAGACTTTGCAAAGGCCTTTGATAGAGTACCTCATCAAAGATTATTTCGAAAGTTAAAATCACATGGAATAGGTGGGGAAGTTGCCAAATGGATTGAAAATTGGTTAACGGGAAGAAGGCAGAGGGTGGGCATAAATAAGGAGTACTCTGAGTGGTGTGAAGTGAAAAGTGGTGTGCCACAGGGCTCGGTTTTGGGACCAATTTTGTTCTTGATATATATAAATGATTTGGACATTGATATGAGATCCATGATTGCAAAATTTGCTGATGACACAAAACTATGCAGTAGCGTCTCATCTAAAGCGGAAGTGGATATATTGATGTCGGATTTAGATAAAATTCGAGAATGGTCAGTAAGCTGGCAAATGGAGTTTAATGTAGATAAATGTATAGTCATCCACATGGGTAGATCCAATATGGAACATAATTACAGAATGGGAGAAAACAATATTAGAAAGATAGATAAGGAAAGGGACCTAGGGGTTATAATAGATCATACAGGAAAGGTGAGTGAGCAAGTTAAGGTAGCAGTGAAAAAGGCAAATGCAATGTTAGGTATGATAAAAAGAAATATTAAACATAGGAGCAAGGAAGTGATCGTCAAACTGTATAAAGCTTTAGTTAGACCTAGATTGGAGTACTGTGTACAGGTGTGGAGTCCTTATCATAGAGGGGACATAAACATGCTAGAAAGAATACAAAAAAGAGCGACAAAGATGATAGTGGGATTCCAGAATTACAGTTATGAGGAACGACTCAGAAAGACCGGCCTACAGTGTCTCGAAGAGAGAAGAATTCGTGGTGACTTAATACAGGTTTATAAGATGATCAGAGGAATCGATAAATTAGACTATAACAAGTTGTTTTTTTAAATACAGACACCTACAGTTACACGAGGGCATAGCTACAAGCTAACTAAAGAGAGGTCCAGGTTAGATATTAGGAAATATTTTTTTAGTCAGAGAGTGGTGTCTGCTTGGAATGCATTGCCAGGGGAGGTAGTGGAGGCAGGGACAGTTAATGCATTTAAGAATAAACTGGATGCGCATAGCTTTTAGAGCAAGGTTATGAAAATGTAACTGGTTGTATATAGACTCTGCAGGGTCTTCTAAACCAGTATAAAGACGTTAAGTTTTAAATCTAAGAATTATGTCAATGGCTCTCGAAAATTTGAAGATCATTTCAAGGGTTCAATGAGCTAAGACTAAGAGTTATCTCAGTGGTTGCCTGAGACCTAAGAGTTATCTCAGGAGCTCACTAAGCTAGACATGTGTATTATCACAGGAGTTCTCTGAGACCTGAGAATTAACTTAGGCTCTATGAAAAAAATTGTGAATTTTCTCGAGTGTTCCCTGTGGATTTGCTTAAAGGTTCAATGAGATCTGAGAATTATCTGAATGGTAAACATCAGCGATCAAAGCAAATGCAAAAAAAAAAAGCAGCTACAAAAGATATCCTAAATGAAATAATGTATTGTAAGATCACGAAATACGCTGGCTGTAAATATTCTCAAAGCCATTAATTTTCATTGCTATCAACAATCTGTGATGTGTGATAATCGCTTCATGCGTCAGGTCATCATCTTCTCTTCCAAACATTTATTATCAAACGGGTGAATATCTTCCCTCAGTGTATCATCATTTGAATGTGTCCTTGCAAACAATTCAACTGTTTGTCTCATTCGTGCGTATTTCCACACAAACAAACCCGACACACAAAGTCATGTTTGCACGCTCTGTAGAAAACAGTGAAAAGGCAATATTTTGATCCCGGAGTACATAAAAGGGATAAAAGACGAGTAAACACTGCGCCTAGATGTATTACCCAGATCCTGGCAAAGCACTTCATCTACTGAGTATGCTTATTCATGAGACATGTATTGGGGTTAGTATTACGCTTTTCAAATTTGTTCTGCGGCCGTGTCTGTACAGTAGCTTTATAATCACTTTCTGCTAGAAATAATACAAACAGAAAATGCCTAGAGAATTCAAGGAGGATGCGGGCAGTTGTTAACTATAGTGAAAGTCTTGAAACTGTAATTGCATTATTTCGGTTATGTTTATGCTACATCCTGGCTTTGTTTTCGACCCTTGTAGTACACATTTCCTCTGAGTTGAATCGTTTCCAGCTTAGAGACAGATAAACCAGCCAAATTAAAACAATGAAATTTTATTTCAAATAAATGTCTTATTTAGTGTCAGGTGGAAAGACAAATTGCCCATAAAATATAATACAATGATTTGGTTAGGTGATGTGCAGGAATAGCTGTCAGTTTTTTGTGTTCATTGTTGTGTCGTGCCCACATAACGCGAATACCGAATGTCGAGATGGAGTTGGAATAGCCTGGGTACAATCTACCTCGCTCACCTGCACAGCCTGGCAGGTACTCGGCGTGAAGGAGCTCACGCGGACGGGCGCGTCAACAGTTCATTGTAGGGAGGGTAGGATAGAAGGGGGGGGGCGGAGGAAGTGTAGGGGGCCGCTGAGAGAAGAAACCTTCTCCGTACTGTACTTGGCGAGAACAATTTCAAGGAACAGTTGGAGTGAAACAGAAACATTACTGTTGTTTATGTGTCTTACGTTCATTTGTTTTCATTTCGAGAGACGAATACTGGTGTGATACAAAGACGGGTGGTGCTGAGTACGATGAGTTAATTATCATTGAGGATGATAAGTTAATTATCATTGGGATGTCTGAAGTGGTTGCGAGCAGTATCTCCGGCCAGGAAACATAGATGTCACGTAACAGCGCCAGCATGTCTGTCTGAGACTCGACAACAAATCTATGATATAATAATAATGACGGGAAAGGTATAACGATCCGTGTTGTTTCCGACAAGAAGAGCCCAGCAGAACCATCGGGTCGAAATGTTCTCCTTGGACATACAAACACACAATTGAACGTGCTGTTACAAATATGTTTAACTTACGTTTTGAGAATTGTATATTTGTAACATATCCGTTCATCGGATGTGTGTAAAAACAACTGTCACACTTTGAATATCAGATCTCTGTGACAAAAACCAAAAAGCTTTGAGCCTCGAATCTCTGTAGCCCAAACTATTGCACTGAGTATCGGATATTTGATCTGTGGAAAAAGGCTATTGAACAGAGTATCGGATATTTGATCTGTGGAAAAAGGCTATTGAACAGAGTATCGGATATTTGATCTGTGGAAAAAGGCTATTGCACTGAATATCGGAAATTTGATCTGTGGAAAAAGGCTATTGCCCTGAATATCGGATATTTGGGACAAAAACTATTACACTTTTAGTATCGGATAAGTAACTGTAGCATGAACTATTGTACTTTGTTTTGACTCTATTTGAGGAAACCAGTTTCACATCACATATTATCCACACCCCTACCATATGCTATTAGTCTGCCTTTAATCTGGATATTTTCTTTTTATCTGGTCCTCTCAATCATTATTTAGCTTGCTGCATTTCTTAAACAATTTTGCTACAGTGATTTCATATTTTTGTTTCCTCTGACACATTTGAACTTTATTGCTTATATTCATGTTCCATTACTTGTTTGCACGTTTGCTTTTGTTGAGGATTTGTCTTGCATTAAGAACTCACCACATCATTTGATTTCTTCCCAAAATTTGGTCCTCCATAACCGTGATTTCTCATTTGATTTCTATGGTTGTCTACGCTGATATACATTTATCAGTCTCCTAGCTTGTCTCTTTCTACGGGTTTTCCAGTCAAGTGTCTGTCTGGTTATATTGTTAAGTTTCTACGCGATGATGTGTTATATATAACTCAACTGCATATGAGGCAGAAATTGAGGATTGTATTTGATGCTTTCCCATCAAACGCTCATCTTAATCGTATCTTTACAGACTCATTATTTGTCCTTCAAACTATGAACGATGGTGGCCATTGCAAGCCTGCACTTACCAAATATCCCTAGGTGCCAACCAACTTATCACATCCCGTGAAGTCAAAATAGTTTTACAATAGATACCTGGTCACTAAAATACACATGGCAATGGCAAGGCAAACAGACTGACTAACGGGGGTTAAAGTCAAGAACAATAATACACACCAACAACCCTACAGACAGTCAAACAACTACCGAAGACTACGTACAAAGAGGTCTGGCTGGATAGATGGGCAATGTATATTACTGGGAGAGAAATCTATAAACATATGACCATCCCAAATACATCATCAACCACGTGAAAAGGAGAAACCAAAGCATCATTTTCTGACTTCGCACTCACATACAATTCAACAGTCACTTGAACAGAACCCAACCAGAACATACTTCAGATCGTCGGCTGTACATACATCCATCTGAAACTGTTGAACATCATGTCTTTAAATTCTCGGTGTTTGCCAGTGTTGTAAAGGAAATTCTTCCTCCGAAACCAGACAAATGAAACACTTTGTACGGAACTAAACAACAGTTCACAAACACTTGCGATACCACAATATGGCATTGGGCCAAAGAGCAGGAGCCCATAGGCCGCTGGATCAATAACCAACCAATCAACTATCTCAACTGCCTTGCTGTCATTTACAACTGTATATGTTGTTCGCTCGTTGCTTTCTATAAATTTATGTTTATCATAAAATCTAACAATGTGACACAAAAGCTGTGGTCACATCTGTGTTTATCATCAAATCTAACAATGTGACACAAAAGCTATGATCACATCTGTGTTTATCATTAAATTTAACAATGTGACACAAAAGCTATGATCACATTTGTGTTTATCATCAAATCTAACAATGTGACACAAAAGCTATGATCACATCTGTGTTTATCATTAAATTTAACAATGTGACATAAAAGCTATGATCACATCTGTGTTTATCATCAAATCTAACAATGTGACACAAAAGCTATGATCACATCTGTGTTTATCATCAAATCTAACAATGTGACACAAAAGCTATGATCACATCTGTGTTTATCATCAAATCTAACAATGTGACACAAAAGCTATGATCACATCTGTGTTTATCATCAAATCTAACAATGTGACACAAAAGCTATGATCACATCTGTGTTTATCATCAAATCTAACAATGTGACACAAAAGCTATGATCACATCTGTGTTTATCATTAAATTTAACAATGTGACATAAAAGCTATGATCACATCTGTGTTTATCATCAAATCTAACAATGTGACATAAAAGCTATGGTCACATATATGTTTATCATCAAATCTAACAATGTGACATAAAAGCTATGATCACATTTGTGTTTATCATCAAATCTAACAATGTGACACAAAAGTTATGATCACATCTGTGTTTATCATCAAATCTAACAATGTGACATAAAAGCTATGGTCATATATATGTTTATTATCAAATCTAACAATGTGACACAAAAGCTGTGGTCACATCTGTTGATGAAGTTCTCCAGCCTGGATATGATACCTCAAGTTATGTGACATTTTTCATAGTCAAATAGCCGTAGTCATTTTACATTAGTGCTGAACAATATGGATCTGACACATAGTAACGGGACATTTTTTCTAGTCAAATAACAGGAGTTATTTTACATTAGTGTTGAACAATGTGTATGTAACACTTAGTAATGTTACAGTTTTCTAGTCAATAAACAAGAGTAATTTTACATCAGAATTAAACAATCTAGATGTAACACTTAGAAATGCGATATCTTTCTTAATCCAATAGGAAGAGACTTTTTAGATTAGTGTTGAACGGCTTGATCGTTACCTGACCTGGGAGAAAGCACATGTGCTTTATATAGCGCACAAGTTAGACAGAGGTAATCTAGCAGATGAGCTTAATATAGCGCACAAGTTAGACAGAGGTAATCTAGCAGATGAGCTTTATATAGCGGACAGGTTTTAGACAGAGGTAATCTAGCACATGAGCTTTATTTAGCGCACAGGTTAGACAGAGGTAATCTAGCACATGAGCTTTATTTAGCGCACAGGTTAGACAGAGGTAATCTAGCACATGAGCTTTATTTAGCGCACAGGTTAGACAGAGGTAATCTAGCAGATGAGCTTTATTTAGCGCACAGGTTAGACAGAGGAAATCTAGCTTTGCTATGTTTGGTGAAAGGAGATTTCTGGACGTATGTCATTCTGACGATGTATGTTTTCTGCCGCTTAATCAAACACTTCACGTTTCCATGTTACGTACTCACACACACTCAAACTGCCGCACTCACCCCCCCCCCCCCACTCACTGACTCACTTACACACACACACACACACAAAGCTTTTCACACAAGACTTCACGTTCCAACACAACAACACACCCACACATAGACACACTCGATCACTCTCTACCCGGCCTGTCTTTGTAAAGTGAGTCCCCCAATCCGTTATTAATGGCCTAGCTCGTGCAACTGCTTCTATGAAACATTCATAGAGTTGGCTTTTATGAGCAGGTGTGACTGACTGTATCTGGGATTACCTTTGCGTTGTCACGCAAAGAGACGGGCCTGACAGCGACAGCGAGAAGGTATCAAACAATATCAGAGTTCACCACGTGGCTTCCAGGAACGACTAGAAAGCTTAACGGTAGTGCACTGAATTCTGAGCCAAGCTATTAGGGTTCTTCTTCTTCTTCTTTGTTCGTTCTCAATCTCCCACTACCAAACCCTGAAAGGGCTTAAGTAGCAGAATGTAGTCCAGAGAACGGAATGCGTTGTGTCGTAGTTTACAGCTTGACTGCGATATTTGCACCTTTCGGTCGAACACATCCGACTTCAGCAAGCATTTGTTGAGTACCGGGTTAGCATTCCCTCTTTGATCCCTTCTTCTTAGCCAGTCTGCTCTGATGCAGCTTGTTATCCAGGATCGCCGCGTGGAGGTGTAGAAGGGTCTTGGCAGCTATGGTTCGCTGGCCCTGGCGCTAGCTGTCAGCTATGGGTCGCTGACCACTTCAGCTCGTGCAATGATCCGCGTCTTGATCCCCAACAGGGTTCAATCTCCAGTTGGTGCAGGATTTTTCTCCGATCGTTAACCGAACCCCGTGATCGATCCAGCCACAAAATATGGTCAGGTCAGGTCAGGTCATGTCAGGTCAGGTCAGGTCAGGTCATACCGTAACCGGCGAGGTCATTGGGGCACACATGAAGACACCGTCACAACCCCAGGCCACCCCTCTCTGTCAGATGCCCGTGCCTGTGACTCTACTGGTCGAAGACTAGTCCATTCTTTTATGTTGTCCTCCCATCTCTTTTTGGGCCGGCCTCTTCGTCGTCTGCCTTGCACCTTTCCGTGGAGGATTGTGTTTGCAAGACCATTTGATATCGATATGTGACCGTACCAAGTGAGTTTCATTCTTTTGACACTCGCCAAGAGGTCTTCGAAAGGTCCTATTGCTGTTTTAATTCTATCTCGTATTTCCTCATTTGTAACTCGATCTTTGTACGTGACGTTTACAAGTTTTCGGAAACATCTCATCTGTCAAGCCTGTATCCTTCGTTGAAGGTTAGCTGTAACTGTTCATGTCTCACAAGCATAGAGGAATATTGACATGACCAGTGTACGCATTAATCTGATTTTTGTGCATATTGCTAACCGTTTATCTTGCCAGATTTTGTTAAGCGTACAAGCGCGAGTACTAGAAAAAATATGGGTACCAGAAAAAATATGGGTGCCAGAAAAAATATGGGTACCAGAAAAAATATGGGTACCAGAAAAATAATGGGAAGTAAATGCAGTCGGAGTGAAACTGACCACATCACCCATTATGTGCCATGAGTTACAACATAATATGGATGCAAGCACCATATTTCACATTCACCGAATGGAGAGAAAGGGATCTTTACTTGACTTTACTGACTACAGTCTTTGTTGTTGCAGTTTAGTATTTGGAATTTATTTCTTGTTTGTATATATTATATTGTGGAGCGTGAAGCCAGGTTGACAGTGTGCTGGATTGCTCAGACTGGGACTTACACGGCGTCAAGGTTCGAATTCACGGACAGACAGAAAACAAATCTTTGAGTGGTTCGTTCCTGGTACGGTCGCTCCTCCAGTCGGCCCAGCTGTAAATGGGTACCTGACGTTTGAGTTGGAGGAAGGAATACACAGCAAGGAATGGAACTGGTCACTCAACCTCACATAGGCTTAGTCCATGAAGAGTTATTCTTATTGTTGCCATTGTTATATTACTGTACCATTATACATATTATATTTGAGTTTGCTTAATCTCTATAACGCATTGGGTTCGAATCCCACTTGACAAACACAGTGTTCCTGTTTACTCGGAGAGAAGAATGGGAGAAGACACTAAGATTGAATGGAGCGAGGATCTGGGGTAGTTGTCTCGCCGCAGCGACTCAATTTCAACCAGTGTTCGTAAAGCGATCTCAGCCCCGCCAGGCGGAGCGATAGCGCGGGCTGGCGGAAAACGCTCGCCTGCCTTTCCCCGAAGAGCGAATTGGGTGCGGTTTGTTGCAGCGGCTCCTCCACCGAGGTGCGCTGGTCTGGTCCGTATCAGGAAACGTGGTCCGTCCGTGGTGATTTATCTAAGGCTTATAGCAGAGCTCGACAGTACGTCTCGCTGGTGGTCCGACTCTCGCAAAGAGCTTGTGACCGGCAAATGGAAAGCAGGAATCGTTGCCTCGAGGCCCTGCGTTCTCCTACGGAGAAGGGCAGGCCGGCAGGCCAAATTGTCTCTAGTCCCAGTGAAATTCATCGCCGAGGTCGTTGGGATCCGTTCTGCACAGAGCGCTGCCATCCCTCCTCGTGCGAGCCCGGTCGGTCGGTCGTCTGGTGCGTGTGGGAGGCCCCTGTCAGGCGGTCCTAGGTCGACGGAGTGAGGGACGGGTGGAACAAACCGCCCGTCCGTCCCGTCAGTCGGTCCCTGCGGCCGTCGTCCCAGCGAGGCTTTTTACACACCCTTCCTCCGCCGACCGGTGTGTGCTGTACGTGCGTCTCCGACAGATATCTGGTTGATCCTGCCAGTAGTCATATGCTTGTCTCAAAGATTAAGCCATGCATGTCTAAGTTCACACTGTCTCACGGTGAAACCGCGAATGGCTCATTAAATCTGTCGAGGTTCCTTAGATGACACTATCCTACTTGGATAACTGTGGCAATTCTAGAGCTAATACATGCTTACCAAGCTCCGACCCTCGCGGAAAGAGCGCTTTTATTAGTTCAAAACCAATCGTCGTTTCCCCTCGCGGGGTTGCGGCGTCCCCACTGGTGACTCTGGATAACTTTGTGCTGATCGCATGGCCTCATGTGCCGGCGACGCATCTTTCAAATGTCTGCCCTATCAAATGTCGATGGTACGTGACATGCCTACCATGTTTGTAACGGGTAACGGGGAATCAGGGTTCGATTCCGGAGAGGGAGCATGAGAAACGGCTACCACATCCAAGGAAGGCAGCAGGCGCGCAACTTACCCACTCCCGGCACGGGGAGGTAGTGACGAAAAATAACAATACGGGACTCTTTCCAGGCCCCGTAATTGGAATGAGTACACTTTAAACCCTTTAACGAGGATCTATTGGAGGGCAAGTCTGGTGCCAGCAGCCGCGGTAATTCCAGGTCCTTCTTCTTCTTCTTCTGCGTACACAGTCAGACAGTAACCATTATTTTCTCGAAAAAAGCGGCGGTCATCCTGAGACTCTCGCCACTACCATAGAGCTTGTCTTGCAGTTCCACTGGCAATGGCCACATCTGCTCTCTCTGATCCTCGTATGTCGGGCAGTTCTGCAGCAGATGTTCAGTGGTCATTTTACCAGTACCGCACGGGCATTCGTCGGTACACCCTATCTTCAATTTGTTGAAGAGGTGGTACCTCAGTCTGTTGTGGCCAGTGCGAAGTCTGAAGACAACGACCTGCTCTCTTCGGTTCAACTGGTAATAGGCATCGTTTTTGGTGTAACCAGTATGTTCGGTTTCCCATTTGGACATGTACCTGGCTTTGATAAGCCGTTTTGACTCTTCGTACGTCATACTGGTATCTATTTGTGGTAGCCTTGCACCTTCTTTTGCCAGTCTGTCTGCCTCCTCGTTGCCTTGGATGTTGCAGTGTGACGGAACCCACTGTACCACTACCCTTTTTGGTGCGGACTGTTGGCACAGTTTGCAGAGTGCTGCTCTTAAGTCATTAAGCTCAGTGTTTTTCTGGCTTTTAAGCGCTGTGACTACTTCGAGAGCATCTGTCAGCAGGACTATATGGCTCTCATTTTCACTGTGTGTTACCATTTCTTCCACTGCCGCCCTCAGTGCCTCTGCCTCTGCTCTGAAATTGCTCGTGTACTTACCAGTAGCGAATGACAGTGTTATTTTTCTGCCATTTGGTAGGTTCAGGAATGCTCCTGCCCCTCCGTTCTGTGTAGTGTTTGTTACAGAGCCGTCGGTGTATGCATGGGTCCAGTCCATGCTTGGGTAGCTTTTCGTTATGAAGCTTAGGGTAGTATCTCTCCTTTCTTTTTCGGTCTGGCAGTTTTTGTTTGCAATACCTGGTATATTTTCTACCACCTCTGGAAATATATCCTGCCTCCAAGTAGGTTTTCGTACAGTAGTGATGGGTTTTGGTGTTGTTAGTGCGTTTATGGGATCTTCGTGCATCTTTGCTTCGGCTATTTCTGCAAAGTTTCTCCGCTTTAGTTTTCCAGTTCCCAAATTGTTTAGCCTCTGGTACATTGGATGGTCCGTCAGTCTTCGGAGTTTCTCTGACTGCAGCTGGGCTCTGCAGTCTCTTCTGTCGGTCATGGATTGCAGTTTTGTAATCTTTTCAAGTTCTACAATTGGCGTTGACTTCATGCCACCAGTTATGATTCTCATAGCTTGGTTTTGAAGTTTGTTAACTTTATCGAAGTTCGCCTTCGCTGCTGTTGTCCAAGCCGCGATGCCATACTCGAGAACTGGTCTCACTCTTCCAGTGTACAGTTTCTTTAGTATGCCTTCGTCTGCTCCCCAGCTTGTGCCAGCAAGTTTCCTCATGATCGCCATTCTTTCTCTGGCTTTCATTCGGTTTCTCTCAATCTGACTTTTCCATGTCATGCGCCGATCAAATGTGACTCCCAGATAGGTTGGGTTGTCGTTTGGCTGCAGGATTTTGCCATTTAGGCTTAGTTTGGTACTTTGGGGTTTTAATGAGAGCGAGAATATTGTGCACGTGGTTTTCTCCTCGTTTATTTTGACCAGCCATGAGTTCGCCCACTCTTCCAGCGATGTTAGGGCCGTTTGCATCCGATTTCTTGCTATGGTGAGATTCTTTTCAGAGGTCCACATAGCCAGATCGTCTGCAAACATTGAGCTATGGACTCTTCTTGGTATATTCTCTGTAATATCGTTTATATATACCAGGAAGAGTGTGGGTGACAGTACTCCCCCTTGGGGTACTCCCTGCTCGAGTGTCACCTTTTTGCTCATCTGCCCTTGTACTTGGACTCTGGCCGTTCTTTGTTTGAGGTAGTGGTTGATCCACTTGTACATCTTCCCACAAACATCACTTCTTCTTAGCTTGACTCTAAGTCCATCCTTCCAGACTTTGTCAAATGCCTTTTCCAGATCCACCCAAACAGCTACTGTGTGTTTCTGTGCCTGGTAGGCATCTTCTATCTCCTGGGCTATGAGGATGACCTGGTCCTCAGTGGATCTGTGCTGTCTAAAGCCGGCTTGCTGTGGAATTAGTATTCGTTTTTCTTCCAGATGCCACATCAGTCTGGTGTTTATCATCCGTTCCATCAGCTTGCCGACACAGCTCAGTAGGCTTATGGGCCTGTATCCATTCGGATCTGTTTTGTCCTTTCCTGTTTTTGGTACTGGTACCAGTATTGCATCTTTCCATGCCTGGGGTACAATACCCCTTTTCCAGCTTTGGTTCAGGACTGACAGTAGTTTTTCCTTCGCTGTTTGGCCCAGCCCCATCAGCATTTCGTTTGTTATCCCGTCTTTTCCGGGAGATTTCCTTCTCTTTAGTGTTCTCATAGCCTCTTCCATTTCGCGCATTGTTAGTTTGGCCATCATGTGCTCTTCAGGAGCCGTATTTTTGTTTTCGTGCCCCTTTAGCTCTTCGCTAATGTCTGTATGCTTATCTGCAGGGACCTCGATGTGGTTTGCTCTGGCATAGTGATCGACAAAGGCGTTTGCGGCTTTCTTACCTGTGATCAAGTTCTCGCCTTGCTTGATAGTAATTTGTTTATTTGACGGGGTTTCGTCGTTCATGGCTCTGACTAGCTTCCATAGCTTGTTCCCTTCTTTGTCCAGGTTTAAACTTTCCGTTTTATTTTTCCAACTTTCTCTTGCTGTTTGCTTGAGAGTGTGTTTGTACTTCGCCGCGGCGGCTTTGAGGGCGATGTTTGCCTCCACGGATTTTTCTCGTTCTGCCATGTTTCTAGCATTTGTTACTGCATCTTCCACTTTCTGTAACTCATCATTCCAGTAGGGCTTATAGTTTTTCCTAGCTCCTCTTGGGATGGTTTCAGTGGCGGCTTGCATTATTGCCTTGCTTAGGCTCTCTACCATGGGCTTCATTTTGGTGTTTCGTGTGTTGATGGTTTCACACAGCCCATCTGTCAGGATTGCAAATCTGTCCCAGTCGGCTCGTTTGTAATTCCAACGTGGGAGCGGTTTTGTTTCCTGTGGGCCTACTTCCATGTCAATGGTTAGCCTGATCGGCCTGTGGTCGCTACCTGCCAGTTGGTTTAGCACCTGGCGGTCTATTTTATAGTGTATGTCCTGTGTGGAGAAGGCCAAATCTGGAGTCGAGGTGGTATGCCATGTTCTTGAATAGAAGCTAGGGCTATCCTCCGGCCTATTGATTAGGGAGAGATTTGCATCTATCTCCCAATCTTCCACTTCGTCACCTCTGCTGTCTGTGTCAGAGTATCCCCATCTCTCCGAGTGGCTGTTGAAATCTCCAACCACTATGCAGTTGGAGTCTCTGACCTCCATACTCGAGAGCGATAGGTCTCTGTTTGGTGGTCCGTACAGATTGAAAATGCGGAGCTTCGTCTCTTGAGCCATTATGTCAACTCCTACAATTTCTGCTTGTCCGGTGTGATTGACAGGTACCGCGCTACTCGGTATGCTGTTTCTGGTCAGTATCAGGACCCCTCCTTTGTGGCCTTCTCTATCTAGACGGAAAGTCTGGTATCCTCTGATTGAGAATTTATGGTTATTGTTGAGGTGCGTTTCCTGGATACATGCCACGTCAATCTTACCTTCATGCAGGTGATGTGTTAGGGAAAGTTTTTTGTTAATGACTCCCTCCGCATTCCACTGTAATATTCTGAGGGTCTTGAAGTTTTGGCCAATAGTCGTTTCCCCATAGCCATGTGCCTTGACTCCACGACACATGGGTGGGTGACCACCAGTAGCCAAGGGTGGGCCCCTTCGAGGCGTGGGGCCCGGCGCTATCGCTGCCTGGCGGGTCTCCTCAGGATGAGCGCCATACGTTTTTCGAATAGGTTGTGCTGCCATCATACTGTGATTTACGTTGCACTGTTTTGTTAGGCTTGCGGCCCCGTGCATCCGATTTCAACAGGCGTTTCTGTAGGGATGCCCTCCTTAGCCTTTGGCTGTCCCCAGCCTATCTGCAAGGCAGCAGTTGTTTACGATCAGAGTTTTCTCTCCTATGGAAGTTGTCTTACCAGACTATCGAGTCTTCACTACTCGTGTCTATAGGGTGCAATGATGGTATGTGATATATGAGATGGACTGGTTTACCCGGAAGAGAGGCAGTCCAGTGTGTCTGTATCCCAGGATCGTCACGTCCTGCCAGAAACGTAGCATTTGCATGTGAGTGGGGTATCTCTTTTTCCCTTTATTTTCTTGGCTTCTATGCAGGGATGGTACGCCTAGCATTCCCCGCCACCTGGGGTGTTGACACAGTGGGGCAGGTGTGCAATGTCCGCTGGTCTGCATCTCTTCTGCGTCCAGCATGATAGTTATGGCTGATAACGTACAGAGGTAGATATCGTAACCGGAGTGCATTTAGCCAGAGGACAAGCCTGGTAATGTCACAGAGATGTTGATCGCCTGGTGTGCGGACAACTCTCATGGTCAGTGGTTGAGTCTTGACAGTTCACAGTGTGGTGGCTGCTCTACTGTTTTCGACACCCCGACCAGGTTCTAAGTCTTTGGTTGGTGTTTTTCGCACCCCATCGCCGTATAGGGTGAGTATCAAGCAGTTTTCCGCCCACTTTGATTTGCGGGCGGCAAGGACCTCTTACTGTGGCTCTACCTGATAGGGCTGATAGGGCGCAAGCCCCAGGTCCCGAGCATGTAGGAGCCTCCCATTGCAGTGGTGCTGAGATTTTGGGCGGGATTGCGGCTTTCAAGGGTTCGGCCGTAATCCCCCACATGGTAGCCTCGCGCCCTTGGCTTATCAGCCTGGTACGTGAACCAAAGTGTCTGCGGCTCCTCTCGATTTGAGCTGGTTTTCCGTAGCAACGCCCTGTCATTTGTAGGGTAAAACTGACCTGTCTTCAGATCTATTTCCAGCACCCGTTCACTATTTTGTCAGACGAATTTATTGAGGGCTTTTGTTTGTCAATGACCAGGTATTTGAAATCTGCAGAGTTAAACACGATTTCCGTAGCGTTCTTTCATTTGAGCTGACTTGTCGTCCGTGAGTCTAATACCAGCGTACGTTCATTATTAGACCCAAACGGCAGTGCTCTCAATTTGTCAGTTGTTCTACAGTATTGGCGTGTTCAGTCAAATTAAGCCGCAGGTTCCACACCTGGTGGTGCCCTTCCGTCAATTCCCTTAGCGAGACAATCAAGTTTCTTAAAGGGTAGCCCCAAAGATTTTCGAGGGTCTAATTCCAGCACATGTTCTCTATTAGACCCCACTAAGGTGTACTTTTTGATAGTCATTCTGCAGTATTGGCGTGGTAAGTTAACTTAGGTCTCAGGCTCCACTCCTGATAGTGCTCTTCCGTCAATTCCTTTATCAAACACTGGATGCAGACAAAACCGAGCCACAGGGGACATAACCCCAGATTTCTGGGGGTCTAAGTCCAGCACCAGTTCCATATTAGACTCCAGAAGAGTGGTCTCGGCATGTCAATCATTTCAGTGTTGCCCGTGTTGAGTCAAATTAAGCCGCAGGCTCCACTCCTGGTGGTGCCCTTCCGTCAATTCCTTTAAGTTTCAGCTTTGCAACCATACTTCCCCCGGAACCCAAACACTTTGGTTTCCCGGAAGCTGCCCGCAGAGTCATCGAAGCAACTCCTGCGGATCGCTAGTCGGCATCGTTTATGGTCAGAACTACGACGGTATCTGATCGTCTTCGCGCCTCTGACTTTCGTTCTTGATTAATGAAAACATTCTTGACAAATGCTTTCGCAGTAGCTCGTCTTGCGGCGATCCAAGAATTTCACCTCTAACGCCGCAATACGAATGCCCCCGTTTGTCCCTGTTAATCATTACCTCCAGTTCCGAAAACCAACAAAATAGAACCGAGGTCCTATTCCATTATTCCATGCACCATTATTCAGGCAGCCGAGGCCTGCTTTGAACACTCTAATTTTTTCAAAGTAAACGCGCCGGCCACCCAGGACGCTCAGCGAAGAGCACCCGTGGGAGAGAGCCGGCAGACGGTAGGGCAGGAGACAACGGGCAGTGAACCGGCGCGAGCCGGACCGCCCGCCTGCGCCTGAGATCCAACTACGAGCTTTTTAACTGCAACAACTTTAATATACGCTATTGGAGCTGGAATTTCCGCGGCTGCTGGCACCAGACTTGCCCTCCAATAGATCCTCGTTAAAGGGTTTAAAGTGTACTCATTCCAATTACGGGGCCTCGAAAGAGTCCCGTATTGTTATTTTTCGTCACTACCTCCCCGTGCCGGGAGTCGGTAAGTTGCGCGCCTGCTGCCTTCCTTGGATGTGGTAGCCGTTTCTCATGCTCCCTCTCCGGAATCGAACCCTGATTCCCCGTTACCCGTTACAAACATGGTAGGCATGTCACGTACCATCGACATTTGATAGGGCAGACATTTGAAAGATGCGTCGCCGGCACATGAGGCCATGCGATCAGCACAAAGTTATCCAGAGTCACCAGTGGGGACGCCGTCCCGTCAGTCGGTCCCTGCGGCCGTCGTCCCAGCGAGGCTTTTTACACACCCTTCCTCCGCCGACCGGTGTGTGCTGTACGTGCGTCTCCGACAGATATCTGGTTGATCCTGCCAGTAGTCATATGCTTGTCTCAAAGATTAAGCCATGCATGTCTAAGTTCACACTGTCTCACGGTGAAACCGCGAATGGCTCATTAAATCTGTCGAGGTTCCTTAGATGACACTATCCTACTTGGATAACTGTGGCAATTCTAGAGCTAATACATGCTTACCAAGCTCCGACCCTCGCGGAAAGAGCGCTTTTATTAGTTCAAAACCAATCGTCGTTTCCCCTCGCGGGGTTGCGGCGTCCCCACTGGTGACTCTGGATAACTTTGTGCTGATCGCATGGCCTCATGTGCCGGCGACGCATCTTTCAAATGTCTGCCCTATCAAATGTCGATGGTACGTGACATGCCTACCATGTTTGTAACGGGTAACGGGGAATCAGGGTTCGATTCCGGAGAGGGAGCATGAGAAACGGCTACCACATCCAAGGAAGGCAGCAGGCGCGCAACTTACCCACTCCCGGCACGGGGAGGTAGTGACGAAAAATAACAATACGGGACTCTTTCCAGGCCCCGTAATTGGAATGAGTACACTTTAAACCCTTTAACGAGGATCTATTGGAGGGCAAGTCTGGTGCCAGCAGCCGCGGTAATTCCAGGTCCAATAGCGTATATTAAAGTTGTTGCAGTTAAAAAGCTCGTAGTTGGATCTCAGGCGCAGGCGGGCGGTCCGGCTCGCGCCGGTTCACTGCCCGTTGTCTCCTGCCCTACCGTCTGCCGGCTCTCTCCCACGGGTGCTCTTCGCTGAGCGTCCTGGGTGGCCGGCGCGTTTACTTTGAAAAAATTGAGTGTTCAAAGCAGGCCTCGGCTGCCTGAATAATGGTACATGGAATAATGGAATAGGACCTCGGTTCTATTTTGTTGGTTTTCGGAACTGGAGGTAATGATTAACAGGGACAAACGGGGGCATTCGTATTGCGGCGTTAGACGTGAAATTCTTGGATCGCCGCAAGACGAGCTACTGCGAAAGCATTTGTCAAGAATGTTTTCATTAATCAAGAACAAAAGTCAGAGGCGCGAAGACGATCAGATACCGTCGTAGTTCTGACCATAAACGATGCCGACTAGCGATCCGCAGGAGTTGCTTCGATGACTCTGAGGGCAGCTTCCGGGAAACCAAAGTGTTTGGGTTCCGGGGGAAGTATGGCTGCAAAGCTGAAACTTAAAGGAATTGACGGAAGGGCACCACCAGGAGGGGAGACTGCGGCTTAATTTGACTCAACACGGCCAACACTGAAATAACTGACATGCCGAGACCACTTCTCTGGGGTCTAATATGGAACTGGTTCTGGACTTAGACCCTCAGAAATCTGGGGTTATGCCCTCTGAGGCTCGGTTGGTCTGCATACAGTGTCTGATAAAGGAATTGATGGAAGAGCACTATCAGGAGTGGAGCCTGAGGCTAAAACTGACTAAACACGCCAATAGTGTAGAATGACAGTCAAAAGAGAGCACCTTCGGGAGGTCTAATAGTGAACATGTGCTGGAATTAGACCCTCGAAAATCTGAGGCCACCCTCTAAGTAACCTGATTGTCTCGCTAAAGGAATTGACGGAAGGGCACCACCAGGAGTGGAACCTGCGGCTTTACTTGACTGAACACGCCTAATACTGTAGAACGACTGACAAATCGAGAGCACTACCGTCTGGGTCTAATAATGAACGTACGCTGGTATTAGACTCACGGAAGACAAGTCAGCTCTCAAACACTCTAATGAAAGAACGCCACGGAAATCGTGTTTAACCCCGCAGAAACCGCAGATTTCAAATACCTGGTCATTGACAAACAAAAGCCCTCAATAAATCCGTCTGACCAAATAGTGAACGGGTGCTGGAAATAGACCATCTGAAGACAGGTCAGTTTTACCCTACTAATGACAGGGCGTTGCTACGGAAAACCAGCTCATATCGAGAGGAGCCGCAGACACTTTGGTTCCCGTACCAGGCTGATAAGCCAATGGCGCGAGGCTACCATGTGGGGGATTACGGCCGAACCCTTGTAAGCCGCAATCCCGCCCAAAATCTCAGCACCACTGCAATGAGAGGCTCCTACATGCTCGATACCTGGGGCTTGCGCCCCAGCCATATCCGGTAGAGCCGCAGCAAGAGGTCCTTGCCGTCCGCCGATCAAAGCGGGCGGACAACTGCTAGATATTCACCTTATACGGCGATGGGGTGCGAAACCACCAACTAAAAACTTAGTACCTGGTCGGGGTGTCGAAAACAGTAGAGCAGCCACCTCACTGTGAACTGTCGAGACTCAACCAATGACCATAAGAGCTGTCCGCACACCAGGCGAAAAACATCTCTGTGACATTACCAGGCTTGTCCTCTGGCTAAATGCACGTCGGCTACGATATCTACCTCTGTACGTTATCAGCCATATAACTATCATGCTGGACGCAGAAGAGATGCAGACCAGCGGACATTGCACACCTGCCCCACTGTGTCAACACCCCAGGTGGCGGGGAATGCTAGGCGTACCATCCCTGCATAGAAGCCAAGAAAATAAAGGGAAAAAGAGATACCCCACTCACATGCAAATGCTACGTTTCTGGCAGGACGTGACGATCCTGGGATACAGACACACTGGACTGCCTCTCTTCCGGGTAAACCAGTCCATCTCATTTATCATCTCACATAACATCATTGCACCCTATAGACACGAGTAGTGAAGACTCGATAGTCTAGTAAGACAACTTCCATAAGAGAGACAACTCTGACCATAAACAACTGCTGCCTTGCAGATAGGCTGGGGACAGCCAAAGGCTAAGGAGGGCATCCCTACAGAAACGCCTGTTGAAATCGGATGCACGGGGCCTAACAAAACAGTGCAACGTAAATCGCAGTATGATGGCAGTACAACCTATTAGAAAAACGCATGGCGCTCATCCTGCGGAGTCCCGCCAGGCAGCGATAGTGCCGGGCCTCACGCCTCGAAGGGGCCCACCCTTGACTACTGGTGGTCACCCACCCATGTGTCGTGGAGTCAAGGCACATGGCTATGGGGCAACTTCTATTGGCCAAAACCTCAAGACCCTCAAAATACTACAGTGGAATGCGGAGGGAGTCATTAACAAAAAACTTTCCCTAACACACCACCTGCATGAAGGTAGGATTGACGTGGCATGTATCCAGGAAACGCACCTCAACAATAACCATAAATTCTCAATCAGAGGATACCAGACCTTCCGTCTAGATAGAGAAGGCCACAAAGGAGGGGTCCTGATACTGACCAGAAACTGCATACCGAGTAGCGCGGTATCTGTCAATCACACCGGACAAGCAGAAATTGTAGGAGTTGACATAATGACTCAAGAGACGAAGCTCCGCATTTTCAATCTGTACGGACCACCAAATAGAGACCTATCGCTCTCGAGTATGGAGGTCAGAGACTCCAACTGCATAGTAGTTGGAGATTTCAACAGCCACTCGGAGAGATGGGGATACTCTGACACAGACAGCAGAGGTGACGAAGTGGAAGATTGGGAGATAGATGCAAATCTCTCCCTAATCAATAGGCCGGAGGATAGCCTTAGCTTCTATTCAAGGACATGGCATACCACCTCGACTCCAGATTTGGCCTTCTCCACACAGGACATACACCATAAAATAGACCGCCAGGTGCTAAACCAACTGGCAGGTAGCGACCACAGGCCGATCAGACTAACCATTGACATGGAAGTAGGCCCACAGGAAACAAAACCGCTCCCACGTTGGAATTACAAACGAGACGACTGGGACAGATTTGCAATCCTGACAGATGGGCTGTGTGAAACCATCAACACACGAAACACAAAAATGAAGCCCATGGTAGAGAGCCTAAGCAAGGCAATAATGCAAGCCGCCACTGAAACCATCCCAAGAGGAGCTAGGAAAAACTATAAGCCCTACTGGAATGATGAGTTGCAGAAAGTGGAAGATGCAGTAACAAATGCTAGGAACATGGCAGAGCGAGAAAAATCCATGGAGGCAAACATCGCCCTCAAAGCCGCCGTGGCGAAGTACAAACACACTCTCAAGCAAACAGCAAGAGAAAGCTGGAAAAATAAAACGGAAAGTCTTAACCTGGACAAAGACGGGAACAAGCTATGGAAGCTAGTCAGAGCCATGAACGACGAAACCCCGTCAAATAAACAGATTACTATCAAGCAGGGCGAGAACTTGATCACAGGTAAGAAAGCCGCAAACGCCTTTGTCGATCACTATGCCAGAGCAAACCACATCGAGGTCCCTGCAGAAAAGCATACAGACATTAGCGAAGAGTTAAAGGGACACGAAAACACAAATACGGCTCCTGAAGAGCACATGATGGCCAAACTAACAATGCGCGAAATGGAAGAGGCTATGAGAACACTAAAGAAAAGGAAATCTCCCGGAAAAGACGGGATAACAAACGAAATGCTGATGGGGCTGGGCCAAACAGCGAAGAAGAAACTGCTATCGGTCCTGAACCAAAGCTGGAAAAGGGGAATTGTACCACAGGCATGGAAAGATGCAATACTGGTACCAGTACCAAAAACAGGAAAGGACAAAACAGATCCAAATGGATACAGGCCCATAAGCCTACTGAGCTGTGTCGGCAAGCTGATGGAACGGATGATAAACACCAGACTGATGTGGCATCTGGAAGAAAAACGAATACTAATTCCACAGCAAGCCGCCTTTAGACAGCACAGATCCACTGAGGACCAGGTCATCCTCATAGCCCAGGAGATAGAAGATGCCTACCAGGCACAGAAACACACAGTAGCTGTTTGGGTGGATCTGGAAAAGGCATTTGACAAAGTCTGGAAGGATTGACTTAGAGTCAAACTAAGAAGAAGTGATGTCTGTGGGAAGATGTACAAGTGGATCAACCACTACCTCAAACAAAGAACGGCCAGAGTCCAAGTACAAGGGCAGATGAGCAAAAAGGTGACACTCGAGCAGGGAGTACCCCAAGGGGGAGTATTGTCACCCACACTCTTCCTGGTATATATAAACGATATTACAGAGAATATACCAAGAAGAGTCCATAGCTCAATGTTTGCAGGCGATCTGGCTATGTGGACCTCTGAAAAGAATCTCACCATAGCAAGAAATCGGATGCAGACGGCCCTAACATCGCTGGAAGAGTGGGCGAACTCATGGCTGGTCAAAATAAACGAGGAGAAAACCACATGCACAATATTCTCGCTTTCATTAAAACCCCAAAGTACCAAATTAAGTCTAAATGGCAAAATCCTGCAGCCAAACGACAACCCAACCTATCTGGGAGTCACATTTGATCGGCGCATGACATGGAAAAGTCAGATTGAGAGAAACCGAATGAAAGCCAGAGAAAGAATGGCAATCATGAGGAAACTTGCTGGCACAAGCTGGGGAGCAGACGAAGGCATACTAAAGAAACTGTATACTGGAAGAGTGAGACCAGTTCTCGAGTATGGCATTGCGGCATGGACAACAGCAGCGAAGTCGAACTTCGATAAAGTTAATAAACTTCAAAACCAAGCCATGAGAATTATAACAGGTGGCATGAAGTCAACGCCAATTGTAGAACTTGAAAAGATTACAAAACTGCAATCCATGACCGATAGAAGAGACTTCAGAGCCCAGCTGCAGTCAGAGAAACTCCGAAGAGGGACGGACCATCCAATGCACCAGAGACTAAACAATTTGGGAAATGGGAAACTAAAGCGGAGAAACTTTGCAGAAATAGCTAAAGCAAAGATGCACGAAGATCCCATAAACGCACTAACAACACCAAAACCCATCACTACTGTACGAAAACCTACCTGGGGGCAGGATGTATTTCCAGAGGTGGTAGAAAATATACCAGGTATTGCAAACAAAAACTGCCAGACTGAAAAAGAAAGGAGAGACACTACCCTAAGCTTCATAACGAAAAGCTACCCAAGCATGGACTGGACCCATGCATACACCGACGGTTCTGTAACAAACACTACACAGAACGGAGGGGCAGGAGCATTCCTGAACCTACCAAATGGCAGAAAAATAACACTGTCATTCGCTACTGGTAAGTACACAAGCAATTTCAGAGCGGAGGCAAAGGCACTGAGAGCGGCAGTGGAAGAAATGGTGACACACAGTGAAAATGAGAGCCATATAGTCCTGCTGACAGATGCTCTCGCCGTAGTCACAGCGCTAAAAAGCCAGAAAAACACTGAGCTTAATGACTTAAGAGCAGCACTCTGCAAACTGTGCCAGCAGTCCGCACCAAAAAGGGTAGTGGTATAGTGGGTTCCGTGACACTGCAACATCGAAGGCAACGAGGAGGCAGACAGACTGGCAAAAAAAGGTGCAAGACTACCACAAACAGATACCAGTATGACGTACGAAGAGTCAAAACGGCTTATCAAAGCCAGATACATGACCCAATGGGAAACCGAACATACTGGTTACACCAAAAACGATGCCTATTACCAGTTGAACCGAAGAGAGCAGGTCGTTGTCTTCAGACTTCGCACTGGCCACAACAGACGGAGGTACCACCTATTCAACAAATTCAAGATAGGGTGTACCGACGAATGCCCGTGCGGTACTGGTAAAATGACCACTGAACATCTGCTGCAGAACTGCCCGACATACGAGGATCAGAGAGAGCAGATGTGGCCATTACCAGTGGAACTGCAAGACAAGCTCTATGGCAGTGGCGAGAGCCTCAGGATGACCGCCGCTTTTTTCGAAAAAATAATGGTTACTGTCTGACTGTGTACGCAGAAGAAGAAGAAGAAGACTTCGCACTGGCCACAACATACTGAGGTACCACCTATTCAACAAATTGAAGATAGAGTGTACTGACGAATGCCTGTGCGGTACTGGTAAAATGACCGCTGAACATCTGCTGCAGAACTGCCCGACATACGAGGATCAGAGAGAGCAGATGTGGCCATTACCAGTGGAACTGCAAGACAAGCTCTATGGCAGTGGCGAGAGCCTCAGGATGACCGCCGCTTTTTTCGAAAAAATAATGGTTACTGTCTGACTGCGTACGAAGAAGAAGAAGAAGAAGAAGAATGGAGCGAGGCAGAAAAAGCAGCACAAGATCGTGTTTGATGACGGGATGTTGTAAATGGCCTATGCACGGAGATGAGCGGTGGGCTTTGATTGATTGATTGATTTATGTCGATGCTGGCTACAAGAGAAAAGAGGAGATATAATCGCAGACAAGTTATTGATTCTGAGTGCAATAGAAACGAGAGGATATAATCACAGATACTGTATCGATGCTGAGTACAAGTGATAGAAACGACATAATTACAATCATGGTATCGATTCTGGCTACAGGAGAAAAGGGGAGATACAATCACAATTTAAGTATCGATTCTGGCTACATGAGAAAAGGGGAGATACAATCGCAAAATTAGGTATCGATTCTGCTTACAAGAGACAAAAACGGATGCAATCACAAATTGGTTTTTGGTGTCGTTGAATGTCCACAGTGAGTAAGCTTAGTCTTTTGTGAGCCCTGAAAAGAGCAGTAGCTTTCTTCACGTCCCGAACTTGTCGATGAAAGTGGACCGAGATTCTCCAAGCTGTCGTGCTATGTTTGGCTTCTTCTGCTAGACGCTCACTAATCCTGGGATCACGTTGATCTACATCGCATTAGACAGGTTGCCTTTAAATCAGCCTACTTCCAATAAGAAAGATGTGCTCTTGGTTAGAAAATTACATTGACGCGACGTATTGGTCACTATATTGCGTTTCTCAAAACTTTAAATCAGCCTACTTCTAATAAGAAAGATGTGCTCTTGGTTAGCAAATTACACCTGACGCGACGTCCTGGTCACTTTATTGCGTTTCTCATAACTTTAAATCAGCCTACTTCTAATAAGAAAGATGTACTCTTGGTTAGCAAATTACACCTGACGCGACGTCCTGGTCACTATATTGCGTTTCTCATAACTTTAAATCAGCCTACTTCCAATAAGAAAGATGTGCTCTTGGTTAGCAAATTACACTGACGCGACGTCCTGGTCACTATATTGCGTTTCTCATAACTTTAAATCTGCCCACTTCCAAGAAGAAAGATGTGGTCTTGGTTAGCAAATTACATTGACGCGACGTCCTTGTCACTATATTGCGTTTCTCATAATAACAAACAAAGAATAGATGCTTGCTGAAACAGAAATGATGAGATACAATCAGAGACCAGGTAACGATGTTGACTACAAGCAGAAAGCGCAGATACAATTACAGACAAGGCGTCGATGACGGCTGCAAGAGGAAAGAGCAGAAACAATCACAGGCAAGGTATCGATAACTCTGAACAAGGCCTAGAATATTAGGTCCGGTAACGAGTTCATTGGTTCATTAATTATGGAGTGGAGTTATTCCCCGTCCTGTTGACATCACTACGGAGAAGCAATCAATGTTCAATTGAGACCGTGTTTACCTGTTGGATGAGGCATCGCATGTAGCTCTAGGCAGAAGAAACTGGCGAGTGTGTGACCTGGCCTGGTGTTCGCTAAGCAAGTGTGGTAACTCTTTTAATCAGCTATATTCACTGTTATGTGTGATTATTCTGTTCTGTAGCAGACATATAAGGCTCGCTGTAGTCAAGAGGTTAAGGCACTCGCCTTTCACATTGATGAACGGAAACGGTGGGCGATTGAATCCCGCAAGTTTCAAGCGATCTATGGTCTCACGGGAGGTAAGACCAGAGTACCTGCATCCCGAGTTACCTCAAGTCGTCTCGACCAATAGTCTTGCCTCTGATCCAAGGTAATTCGGGACAAGAGTGAGATTGATGACCAGCGCGGATTCTTCATCACAATAATCTAAATACAGCGTACATCACATTATTAAGACAGAACCGTCGGATGTTGTGGTCATCATCACTTGCGATGGACAATAACCGAGCAGACATATATCATACACTGATTGTCTCAGCGACGAATATTGCAGAGCAGAATCAAGACATTTAGTGAAGAAGTCTGCCGAAGACGGATGTGTCTGACCGAAAGGTGTAAATATCGCAGCCAAGCTGTAAACTAGCGACACAACGGAATCCGTTCTCCGGACTACATCCTGCTACTTGCAAAGCCCTGCTCAGGGCTTGGTAGCGGGAGATTAAGAATGAATGCAGAAGAATAAGTGAAGAGTATGTGAGAAATTATAATGAACAAATGTGAAATGTAATCACAATTGTCAAGATCGATGACCAAGCTGAGACAAAGGGAAATGTAGTGAAAAATGTGTGAAAATGAAAGATAAACGACACAAGATGATGGAAACAATTGGATAATGGACAGACAAATACGAGAGAATATGAAAAAATAAACAGCATAATTATTGAAAGGCATCCATAAGCGACTTTGTAATGAGGTGCAATTATATATATATATACCTGAAAGTGCGGTGTATGATAACCGTGTCATAAAAGCTGTCATTGGAGCGAAGAGGAACACCAGGGACAGGTTGAAGATACTGACAAATACCCCCACCTTACATCAGGAGTAGGTGAAACATACAGAACAAGACTCCATTTTATAACAGGGTCAGGTTTCAAGGTTTCCTCTTCTTCCTCTACTTATTCTTCTTCTTCTTCGTTTTCTTCTTCTTCTTCTTCTTCTTGTTCTTCTTCTACTGCTTCCTCTCTTCCATCTTCTACTTGTTTTTCCTTCTGTTCTTCTTCGTCTTCTTCTTTTTCTTCTCTTACCTCTTCTTTTTTCTGTTTTTTCTTTTTCTTCTTTTTCTTCCTCTTATTCTTCATTTTTTATTGTTTCTCTTATTCTTATTATTGTTATTATTATTTGTCGGTGTTCGTCCTGTAACGGACATTTGGTTATGTTGTATCCTAGTTTACAGTGAGGCTGTGATATCTACGCTTTTCAACCGGACACATTTGTTTTCAGCATGGCATTTTTTAACTTGATATGCTTTATCTCTTCAATCCCTTTTTTCTCAGCCAGTCTGCATGGGTGCAGTGTGTTTCCAGGCGCGCCACGTGGAGGCGTGGAATACGGTCACGTTCAGCTCTAAGTCGCTTACCTTGACGCATGCGGACATCAATAAGTAACTGGATGCTTTCAGCTCATTCCCTCCAGCGCCGTCAACCCACATTGTGTTCTTCGCTAGTCTTTGCTCTCAGTCGGCAAGCATTTTAACGTTTGGGTCATTTCGCCATGTTTCACCTTACCGAATACACCAGAGTCTATGTATATGTAAAGGTCAGTCATATGGCAACAACTGTGGTCAGGGATGAAGATAATTCTTCATGTACTAAACAGTGAGATAAAAAATATTTAACGTTGGCTAAAATTGAATTTAATCCAAATTAAAATTTAAAATTAAATCATTAAAAATTTAATTTAATTTAATTTAAATTTTGTTAATGGGCATGGTGAGATACCTCACCGGGATCAAGATGCTGCAGTGGTCAGAGACCCATAGCTGACTGCTAGCGTCAGGGCCAGTGCACTAGAGCTGCCAAGACCCTTCTACACCTCCACGCGGTTATTCTGGATAACAGGCTGCAGCAGGGCAGACTGGCTAAGGAGAAGGGATCGAAGAGGGAATGCTAACCCGGTACTCAAAAAATGCTTGCTGACGTTGGATGTGTGGGACCGAAAGGTGCAAATATCGCAGTCAAGCTGTAAACTACGACACAATGCATTCCGTTCTCTGGAGTACATTCTCATACCTAAGCCCTTTAAGGGTTTGGTGGCGAGAGATTGAGAACGAACGAAGCCAAGCCGAAGCCAAGCCGAAGCCAAGCCAAATATACGTTAACACCTGTGAGAACCTGGCTCAAAATGGCCAAGCCAAGCCGCCAGATACCTCACTGAGACGAGAACACAAACGAAACCTAGCGTATGTACTAAACAGCGTCAGCAGGTGTGGTGTGGCCAGTTCCCTTTCTTGCTGTTTGTACCTTGTCCAACTCATACGTAAGGTACCCGTTTACAGCTGGGTCGACTGGATGAGCGGTTGTACCAGGCACGAACAATGACCCGCAGTTTCTGTTATTTCTGTCCACTAATTCGAACCATGACACGCTGTAATCCCAGTCTAGCAGGCTAGCTCACTGTTGACTAGGCTAACACGCTCAATTAGAAATCTGGCAACACTTATATGGCTCTCTCCATTACCTAACCTTAGAATATTTAGTTTGTGTCTTTGCCTGGGACAAACCCAATTTTCATTATGTAAAGTCTAGATTCGCACTAGCCCAAGCCAAAGCCTACATGCGAGTAGTCGCAGACAAAAGGCACCTACTGCACACGAACATTGCAGATATCAAGTGTAAAATAATCATGAGATGGATGTCATGTATGGCACAGACAGAATAAACGATTAGACAGGTAACCACAGTAAAGATCATAAACAATGGGAAAGAATGGATTCACACTGGAGATAATATGACAGACTTCCCACGGGTCATGTCTACTCTGTAGATAATATGACAGACTACCCACGGATCATTTCCACTCTGGAGATAATATGACAGACTACCCACGGGTCATGTCTACTCTGGAGATAATATGACAGACTACCCACGGGTCATTTCCACTCTAAAGATTTTTTTTTTTTTTTTTTTTTTTTCGTTCGCCTTATTTATCTATTCCTCAAGGCGTGTGTGAGTTACACTTTGGTTTTTATTTTGCGCCTGTCGGCCCAGTGCATCCGACTTCAGCATGCATTTTTATGTAAGGGTCTGCTTCCTCCTGCATTTTCTAAGGGTTTGCTTCCCCGGGGTAACGGCCGGTGCTGTGATGGGGATCGAACCCAGCACCTTCTGGTTGTGAGCCGTGCCACTTAACCACTAGGCCACGCCGTCCCCTCACTCTTGAGATAATATGACAGACTACCCACGGGTCATGTCTACTCTGGAGATAATATGACAGACTACCCACGGGTTATTTCCACTTTGGAGATAATATAACAAACTACCCGCGGGTCATTTCTACTCTGGAGATAATATGACAGACTACCCGCGGGTCATTTCTACTCTGGAGATAATATGACAGACTACCCACGGGTCATTTCTACTCTGGAGATAATATGACAGACTACCCGCGGGTCATTTCTACTCTGGAGATAATATGACAGACTACCCGCGGGTCATTTCTACTCTGGAAAGAATATGCAGAGACTGGTGCAGTTGGAAAGCGGATCTCGAGGTTCAACAACTAATAAGTGAAAATGTCCAGGATTCTGATACTGTCAAACAAGTACATACAAATGGATCTCTTCTGTGTGGTAATAAAGGCGGTGGAGTCTTCTTTGCTAGAATGAGAGGCAGGGACGTGGTTGAGAGAAACTGTGCATACTTGACAACAACGGCCAGTATCAGAATGCAGTTCGACGAATTGATTTTGGCTTTGGTGTGGATATTTGGATCCTATTTAATAAGGATCGTCTTCCGTCTTTGATTCTCAATCCTTGTTTTGAAAGGTGCAGAAGGACTGGCTACTGCATATGGGAATAGAGGACATTTTCGAACATCTGGGAACGTATGTGGATCTACTGTCCTGGCCATACTAAGTTCTGTTGGAACAAAAGAGCTCATATACTTGCCTCAAGGACACCGGCAGTGGGAATATCGGCACTTAATAGATGCAACATTTTGAAGTTGATCAGAGACCGCCTATTGGATGTAGACACTGCAGTGGATGAAACAGCAATGCACAGATTTCAGGATTTTAAAATCATAAGCTGCTCTCGCAGAGATGAGCGCACGAGTGTGTACAACCAACGACCTACAGGAACTATCAGTATCTACACATTTCGTCCTTTATTGAGATGCACTAAGCATCTGTGGGTCTGCTCAAAGTGCAATGACGTCGATTCTTAACAGAACAGAGCAGAACAGAAACTCAAACTGTTCATAGTCTGTGATTCCTGGTTTATTCAACTTTTCACTATTGATATTAGAATTATTATCACGTGACTTAAAACATGGCACAACAAAGGCGAAGTGCCCAGTCATCAACGCCACAGAAATATTGCTTCAACGTCTGGCTTCATTTAACTTCATTACACTGGTTTAGAAGACTGAATTAGTCTTTATACAACCAGTTTATTCTACTCCAATGATACTAACTGTGAGCATCCAATCTATTTTTGAATGCATTAAATTACCCTGCCTCCATTATATCCTGTGGCAATGCATTCCAAGTATTCACTACTTGGAAACTAACAATATATTTCCTAATGTCTAATCTGGACCTGTCTTCACACAATTTGAAGCTGTGTCCTCTTGTTCTTGTAGCTGTATATACTTTGAAAAATTGTGTATAGTCTAATTTATATTTTCCATTGATAAATTTATAAACTTGTTAAATCACCTTGAATTCTTGTCTGTTTTAAACACTATAGACCAGTTTTGCTAAGTCTTTCCTCATAACTATAATTCTAGAATCCCACGATCATTTTTGTCGCTCTTCTTTGTATCCTTTCTAGCCTGTCTATATCCACTCTGTGATATTGACTCAATACCTGAATCAAGTACTGTAATTTAGGTCTCACCAATGATTTATATAGTTTGACTATCACTTCCTTGCTCTTATGTGTAATGTTTCAATTAATCATATTGCATTAGCCTTTCTCACTACCACCTGGACTTGCTCCCGCACCATACCTGTATGATCTATTATAACACCTGGGTCCGTTTCCCTTTTTATTGTCTTAATATTGTTCTCTCCCACCACTTAAGTATATTCATTATTGGATTTTCCCAATGTGGATAAGTGTACATGTTTCTACATTAAACTCTATTTGCCAGATCTCAGACCATTTTTGAATTGTATCTAAATCCGATCTCAATAGATCTACTTCTTTCAAAGTAGATGCCATGCCGAATTTGTTGTGTCAACCGCGAACTTTGCAATCAAGGGTCCAATAGCATTATCCAAATCATATATAATGATTTTAAGTTAAGACCAGCGTCCTATGTACATTGAGGTATATCCTTTTCATCCAGCACAAAGCTTGAATCCAACATTTTTGACCTGGCTCCTAAATTCTAAACAAATGTGTCATCCTCTGGTTTATAAGAATAAAGGCGATTTAATGGTTCTGGCTTCTTTGACAAGTAAGCGAACACGACCTTTAGTAGGTTATTCTGCATATATCCTCAGTTATATGTGTTATTTCATAACCGCGTTGTCATCTTTATTCCGAAATATCAAACGGTCAGAATTTGCTGTGTCGTAATATATTGTGCCGAATCTTTCTTTCGTTTCATGCTGTTTGGTGTAGAGAGATTCTTCTGATTGAGCAAGCACTTGTGGCAGAACAGTCCATTTGGAACAGAACAGGCACTTGTGACAGGACAGGTACTTGTAACAGAGTAGACACTTGTGACAGAATAGGTACTTGAGACAGAGTCACTTGAGACAGTGGGCACTTGAGACAGAGTGAACACTTGAGATAAAGTGGACACTTGAGACAGTTAGCACTGGAGACAGAGTGGACACTCGAGACAGTGGACACTTGAGACAGTGGGCATTTGAGACAAAGTGGACACTTGAGACAGAGTGGACACTTGAGACAGAGTGGACATTTTAGACAGTGGACACTTGAGACAGTGGGCACTTGAGACAAAGTGGACATTTGACAGAGTGGACACTTGAGACAGAACAGTTACTTGAGACATAGTTAAAACTTGAGAAAGAGTGGACACTTGAGACAGTCGGCACTTGAGACAGAGTGCACACTTGAGACAGTGGATACTTGAGACAGTGAGCACTTGAGAGAGAGTGGACACTTGAGACAGCGGTCACTTGAGACAGAGCGGACATTTGAGATAGAGTGGACACTTGAGACAGAGTGGACACGTGAGACAGAGTGGACACTTGAGACAGAGTGCACACTTGAGACAGAACATGTACTTGAGACAGAGTGGGCACTTGAGACTGAGTGGACACTTGAGACAGAATGGGCACTTGAAACAGAGTGGCAAGGAGCGAAACGGAAGAGGTCATGAGAACATTAAAGAAAAGGAAATCTCCCGGAAAAGACGGGATAACAAACGAAATTCTGATGGGGCTGGGACAAACAGCAAAGAGGAAACTGCTATCAGTCCTGAACCAAAGCTGGAAAAGGGGAATTGTACCCCAGGCATGGAAAGACGCAGTACTTGTACCAGTACCAAAGAAAGGAAAAGATAAAACCAAATGGATACAGTCCTATCAGCATACTGAGCTGTGTCGGTAAACTGTTGGAACGTATGATAAACACCAGACTGATGTGGCATCTGGAAGAAAAACGGATACTAATTCCACAGCAAGCAGGCTTTAAACAGCACAGATCCACTCAGGACCAGGTCATCCGCATAGCCCAGGAAATAGAAGATGCCTACCAGGAGCAAAAGCATACAGTAGCGGTTTGGGTGGACCTGGAAAAGGCATTTGACAAAGTCTGGAAAGATGGACTTAGAGTCAATCTAAGAAGAAGTGAAGTTTGTGGGAAAATGTACAAGTGGGTCAACCACTACCTCAAAAACAGAACGGCCAGAGTCCAAGTACAAGGGCAGATGAGCAAAAAGGTGACACTCGAGCAGGGAGTACCCCAAGGGAGAGTACTGTCACCCACACTCTTCCTGGTGTTTATAAATGACATTACAGAGAATATACTAAGAAGAGTTCCTAGCTCAATGTTTGCAGACGATCTGGCTATGTGCACCTCTGAAAAGAATCTCACCATAGCAAGAAATCGGATGCAGTAGGCCCTAACATCGCTGGAAGAGTGGGCGAACTCATGGTTGGTCAATATAAACGAGGACAAAACCACATGTACAATATTCTCGCTATCAATCAAACCCCAAAACACCAAATTAAGTCTAAACGGCAAATACCTCCAGCCAAACGACAACCCAAACTATCTGGGAGTCACATTTGATCGGCACATGACATGGAAAAGTCAGATTGAGAGAAACCGAATGAGAGCCAGAGAAAGAATGGCAATCATGAGGAAACTTGCTGGCACAAGCTAGGGAGCAGACGAAAGCATACTAAAGAAACTGTATACTGGAAGAGTGAGACCAGTTCTCGAGTATGGCATTGCGGCATGGACAACCGCAGCAAAGGCGAACTTCGATAAAGTTAGCAAACTCCAAAACCAAGCCATGAGAGTTATAACAGGAGGCATGAAGTCAACGCCAATTGTAGAACTTGAAAAGATTACAAAACTGCAATCCATCGCCGACAGAAGAGACTGCAGAGCCCAGCTGCAATCAGAGAAACTCAGAAGACTGACTGACCACCAAATGCACCAGAGACTAAACAATTTCGGAAATGGGAAGCTAAAGCGAAGAAACTTTGCAGAAATAGCCAAAGCAAAGATGCACGAAGACCCTATGAACGCACTAACCGCACCAAAGCCCATCCCTACTGTACGAAAACCTACCTGGAGGCAGCATATATTTGCAGAGGCGGTAGAAATTATACCAGGTATTAGAAACAAAAACTGCCAGTCTGAAAAAGAAAGAAGAGATACTACCCTGAGTTTCCTTACGGAAAACTACCCAAGCATGGACTGGACCAATGCATACACCGACGGTTCCGTAACAAATACCACATAGAACGGAGGGGCAGGAGCATTCCTGAGCCTACCAAATGGCAGAAAAATAACACTGTCATTCACTACTGGAAAATACACAAGCTATTTCAGAGCGGAGGCAGAGGCACTGAGTGCGGCAGTGGAAGAAATGGTGACAGGTAAAAGGAATGAAATATAGTCTTGCTTACAGATGCCTTGGCAGTAGTCACAGCATTGAAAAGCCAGAAAAATACTCAACTTAACGATTTAAGAGCAGTACTCTGTCAACTATGCCAGCAGGCCGCACCAAAAAGAGTAGGGGTGCAGTGGGTTCCATCTCACTGCAACATCCAAGGCAACGAGGAGGCAGACAGACTGGCAAAAGAAGGTGCAAAACTACCACAACCCGATACTAGAATGACATACGAAGAGTCAAAACGGCTTATTAGAGCTAGATACATGACCAAATGGGAAACCGAACATACTGGCTACACCAAAAACGATGCCTATTACCAGTTGAACAGAAAAGAGCAGGTCGAGGTCTTCAGACTTCGCACTGGCCACAATAGACTCAGGTACCACCTATTCAACAAATTGAAAATAGTTGGCACCGACGAATGCCCGTGTGGTACCGGGAAAATGACCGCTGAGCATTTGCTGCAAAACTGCCCGACATACGAGGATCAGAGAGAGCAGATGTGGCCATCACCAGTGGCAACACTAGACAAGCTCTATGGCAGTGTCGACAGCCTCAGGATGACGCTGCTTTTTTCGAAAAAATAATGGTTACTGTCTGACTGCGTACGAAGAAGAAGAAGAAGAAACAGAGTGGGCACTTGAGACAGAACGTGTACTTGAGACATAGTGGAAACTTGAGACAGAGTGGACACTTGAGACAGCGGGCATTTGAGACAGTGGGCACTTGAGACAGACTGGGCACTTGAAACAGAGTGGGCACTTGAGACAGAACGTGTACTTGAGACAGAGTGGGCACTTGAGACAGAGTGGACACTTGAGACAGAACATGTACTTGAGACAAAGTGTGCACTTGAGACAGAGTAAGCACTTGAGAGAGAACATGTACTTGAGACAGAGTAAGCACTTGAGAGAGAACAGGTACTTGAGACAGAGGGAGCACTTGAGACAGAACAGGTACTTGAGACAGAGTGGGCACTTGAGACAGAACAGGTTCCTGATACAGAGTGGACACATGATACAGAACAGATACTTGAGACACAGTGGGCACTTGAGACAGAGTGGACACTTGAGACACAGTGGACACTTGAGACAGAGTGGACACTTGAGACACAGTGGACACTTGAGACAGGGTGGACACTTGAGGCACAGTGGACACTTGAGACAGAGTGGACACTTGAGACAGAGTGGACACTTGAGACACAGTGGACACTTGAGACAGAGTGGACACTTAAGACACAGTGGACACTTGAGACAGAACTGACTGCAGCCTGTTTCCAGGGACGCACTTGGAGATGGAATAGTCTTTGTTAATTCTGAGTCGCTGACCCTTATGCAGGCAGCCAGCTAAGAGTCAGATCATTCCATGCCGCTTCTTCCCCTCTTGAACTCATAAAATGTCGGCTAACTAAAGAAAACATTTTGGTACGTGTCCCTCAATTCACCCCAAACAAATATGAATGTGTATTTTGAGCAGCATTTTTTAGCATCGGTTTTTTTTATAGTGACGTATCAGAATAGTCCACTTTTTAACTATGGGGGTGTCAAACATCGCGCCTATAACGGGGTTTCCAGTAAACATAGATTTAATCTTCAAACTGTAAACGACAAGCTCAAGAATGGCACACACAAAAACCCCTAGGTTTGATATCCTTACACGTGCTAGCTCATGTATCGTCGACGAATCAAAGTAAGTGGTTAGGACGTTTTCAGCGCCTTTGTTCAATTTTGGCAACCTCAATAATTTGCAATTGTGGTGTTTGTTCGTCCAATTATTTCAATCCGCCTGCCAGAACATGCCATTCTGCTATTTATTAGGGCCTCACATTCTTCCAGAAGAACTGAATATAACCATCTCTTCTTCACATCTATCGTTATCTAAGTTTTTAATTATTTTTTAAAAATTAAATTATATCGAACTGTCCTCCCCGTAATCCGAAATGGAATGTCCCGTTACAGTCATCAGCTGTAACATGCGTGTGATGGCAAACCCAGGGAACTCTGGGTTGAATTAAGGGACAAGTACCAACATTTCAAATTTAATATTAGTTATTACAAAGTTGCGAGAAATGGTGAACCCAATTTTTTTTTTTTTTTTTTTTTTTTTTTTTCCTGGTGAATGATGTAAATCGTTGTCCGACATTCACATTTTGAGATGGGATGTCATGGATTCCAGCACACGCCGGGCGTTGAGTAGCTTGAATGAGCCGGAAATGAGGGGGTGGGAGGAGGCAGCATCACGTGCGACCGTCTCAGATTAGCAGATTTTGTTAACAATTCCCAATAAAAATGTTGACAACAAGTGAATAGAGAAATAATATCTCCGTTGATAATTGTGAGGAAAAATAGAACAAGTTCGTTCACTCGCCACAAAGAGATTCAAGTTGGTTTTGTACACTGGAAGAAGACATGTGACACCGGGTGGACGTCAAAGATATCCTAATGTCGGACAAAATGGATTTGGCGTGCGACGCTCGTGCCAGCACGCGGTCTATGCAAGCATGGGGTACAGATCCACCACATCTCCGTCAAACCTACCGAGACAATAGAGAGACTCTACCAGACTGGATGCAGGGTCCAGTAACTGTAAGCAAAGTGGAGAGGACTCGCTAGCGGATGGATTTTCTCACGCGTGAGTGTCCTTTAGACTAATGGGTTAATACCACGGTTGACGAGTTTGTGAAGAATGGCAATCATATTATGACAGGCTCTCGTCACGTGGACACGAAGATAGACAACCGCTAGAGGAAAGAATAGACGACACCAGGCATACAAACAAGAGTTATTATAGCCGGCTCGCGGTGGGCGCGTGTGTGGTTAGGGAGCAGCCAGCCAGGCACGCGCCACGTAACACTGGTCAATGGAGCAAACGGACAGGAAGATAATTACTTGCTCTGTGCTCACGCTGGGGAGGTAAACAGACATGAAGTGCATGTGCACTCGTCTCTGGCATGAACCAAAGTTATCCCACCTTAGCGACACGTCAATCTGTCAGACCAAAACAAGTCGTTGCAGGATTATAAATGACAAGTCAATCTGTCCGACCAAAACAAGTAGTTGCAGGATTATAAGCGACTCGAGTCTGTCTGACCAAACAAGTCGTTGTAGGATTATAAGCGACTCCTACAGTCTGTCTGACCAAAGAAGTCGTTGCAGGATTATAAGCGACTCGACAATTTGTTCGACCAAAACAATTAGTTGTAGGATTATAAGCGACACGACTATCTTTATTCTTCCTGATGATCGCTTTCGGATTGCAAAATACTTTTAACCGCTTCACAAGAGTGCAATCTTGGATACCAAATGTTTTGGATGTATCTCGCGCAATATTACCACAAAGGCTATCTAACGTTGATTGCTGGGTACCGTGGTCAATAGATGGCTAGTTAGTTAGTTAGTTAGTTAGTTAGTTAGTTAGTTAGTTAATTAGTTAGTAAGATTTTAGCTAATTAGTCAGTTACTTATTTAGTTCGTTAGTTGAGTGGTTTGCTTGTTCTCTGGCTGCTTTGTTAGAAAGATGGTTGGTTGGTTGGTTAGTAGGTTAATTAGCTAGTTAGATAGTTATTTATTTAGTTAGCTAGTTAGTTAGTTAGCCATTTAATGAATGAGTGAGTTAGTTAGTTTAGGTAGTTAGTAAGTTAGTTGGTTAGTTAGTAAGCTAGTTAGTTTGTTAGGTAGCTAATTTGTCAGTTAGTTAGTTAATTGGTTAGTTAGTTAGTTGGTTGATTAATTTGCTTGTTGGCTGGCTGCTTTTTTATTTGGCTGGTCGATTGGTTGGTTTGTTTGGGTGATTGGTTGGTTCGTCAATAGGCTAGTTAGTTAGTTAGTTTTCTGTACACGTATGCGTTGAGCGAAGCAGAGACCTTACATTGTCAGTCTTGCGCCAAGTGCGCTGCGTCGGTCGTTATTGAGCTCGTGTCGTTGCACAACCACTCTATTGTTATTTATTCACTAGCACTCGCGGGTGCCCTCTTGCCCTGTAGCCAGATCTGTCAACGTTGTAAGCCATTAGTGGAAGTTGATAAGGTTCCAATCTTATCAGTTGGTCGAACCAGCTTATTTTTTCCACAAGACGTAGTGCCGATAATATTTCAGATGTCTTCGTTTTGCTGTAAGTCTTTCCCAGTAACGCTGATAACCTTCCTCGAACACTTCATTTCACACGTCGAAATTCTTTTCTGTTTTGAACAGGGACAATGTTTGACGTCTACACAAGAATATATTTAAAATAATTCTCAGGAAATCCCATTCTGAGTGGTCATTTGAAAATCCTCAAAAGTCTTCGGAGCTGAGGCGGTGGCACTAAGAACAGTTGTACTAACCGTCGATGAAGAACAAAAACCATGTCAGAAACAAGATAGTTTTCCTTACAGATTCCCTGTTAGTCATAATTACCCTCAGAAACTATAAAAACAATTAATTGGTGTAACAGAGTTCCAAGGGTCCAGCGTGCCAACGCCAGGGAAGTCCTAAAAATACCGTTCGTGGTTCCCACACAAAACTTGTGAACCCTGCGCGAGAGATTGAGTTCATTGAACGGGACATTGTTATTAATTTTCAAACAATACAGTTTAAGACTGTCCAGACAAAATAGTTACCTTATCACGATTTCTAATGGAAATTCCACGACCTTCTAGGTCACATAGTAGGTTGAAAAACAAAGTATCCTTTCTCCGGAGACACGCCATTTCAAATATAGTTTGAGGTAATTGAACTCTAGAAAATATAAGTCATTGTCAAAATCGGGCAGCTTAGCATACAAGTTGGTGGATGAATACACTAGGGGAGAACAGATCACCAGGAGCAGAGAAGTGAAGACTACCGTAAAGTTAGTAGGTAGGAGATAGACCAGACTAGTAGCTGGATAGACTACAGAACATAGCCAGTGAATAACTAAATCAGAAGTCACCGAAGCAGACCTACCCTGAAAGGCAACCAGAGACGAATGACGTAAAAGAATCTGTCTGTGTGTTCTGGTCGAGTTGTCGCTAACACATGTCACTCGTGACCCGATTTCCAATTCCCTGAGTGGCATTCGTCTGCATTCTCATCAGAAGACGTCTTTCTAATACACGAAGCTGTCGTCCTGGACAACACGTCATGGCACATGTGTTGCCTTGGCCTGACAACCACTGTAATAGAACCACTGTCGTCCGTCCTACGCACGAGAACAACTGTAGTCGCCGTGTTCCTGACGTTGAGACGAGACAAGAGGCTCAGAAGACATCTTCCTGGCGTTGAGACGAGACAAGAGGCTCAGAAGACATCTACATCGTGTAGTGTGAGAGGTGGGACATAAGGCCACCAGATGAGCGAGGACAGAGAGATTAGGACTGAGAACAAGTAGCTAGACAGCATTATATCAACGCACAAGGATATAGACGTTGAATAGAAAAATTTTCTAGATACGACCACGTGATAGAACTCTGAGTAATTTTAGTGCAAGAGAAAGACATGTGCTAATTGTACGCAACTCTTGAAAGTAATTATAGTTAGTTAGAGAAGTGCTGATAACAAAACCCTTAACGATTCTCATGCTTAGTATTACTATTATAATGCGTGTTATGTTCAATAAATAAACATTCATTGTTTTGTTATTGTTAAAAGAATTGTTAGTGGTTTGATTAAAGTGTGAGTTAAGGAGTGATAAGGAAGAAAGTTAGTAATAAAGTGGTGATAAAATAACATTGAGTAGCGAGTGGCCGAATGGTTTCGAGGCCTGCTTACCGACAAGGACGGCAGCGGTTCGAATCCCCGGTATGGCTTATGTTGTTTTTCTGTTTGGGTGAAATAAACAAAAACAACGTGGTGACAACAGTTGCGAAGCAGTCTGTAGTCATCAGTCTCTAAAAACTCTCGACTACCCCAGAAATGGGAAACATGTATGACATTTAAAAAAAATTTATTTTATTTTAGAATGTCATATTTCCATTAAATAGTACAGTGACTTAAGATATCTATAACCTGTTATTGTGGGTAGCCAGTCAGCGGCACTCATTAATAAACAGACTGAAAATTCAGAGGATCCCTGCACAATGTAGGATACACAGAAATGAGGAGGCAGATAGACTGGAAAAGCGGGTGACACGGCAAACCCTAAGCTCAAGACAGAGCTACATATTAAGACATAAAACGAATGATAAACATTAACTTCAAAAACAAATGGCACAGATCTGATATAGCAGAAGCATACTATTCTTTGCCAAGAAGAGATCAACGGAGAATATTCAGACTGTACACGCCACTGCAGTCTGAAAAATCAGCTGTTCGATAAATTAAAAATTGGACGCACAGCCATGTTCCCATGTGGGTAGAACAACCAAACAGTGGTACGTGGTCTACAGACTCCACGAGATGAGCAGAGTTACTATATTCTCAATCCAACTGCGAGATAAAGTATATGACGACGACAACGAGAGAAGCCAGATTGTACCGCCGGGTTTTTCGTGGAAATAGATGCCATTATTTGAGAACTAACGAAGAAGCCGACGAAGAATAAGTCGGCAATGCGTTCTTGATGGAAGTGACGTTTCATTTGAATATTGCATTAATTTGATATTTGTAGTGGTAGGCAGTCCAACCAAGGATATGAAAATGACCGACATCGGTTTACTGTGTCTAATTCAGTTTAAGAGCAGCAAATATGGCGTCTTCTGGATGCCGCCAGGCCATGAAATTGACTAGGAATCAACACCAGGTGACGACTTACACTTCTGTCCACGGAAACGTGTTGCGGTTTTCCATTTGGATTAACTAGTTCATTCATTTTGTAATATTTGTATCTTCGATTATCTTGACCAAGTCATCTGCTTTTTAAAAATAGTGTTTCAACTATCCTGTGCCATATTTCCACAATACAGTGCACGCGACTGAACTTTTCAAGATTGGTGCCCTTCGCCTTGTTCGCTGACTAAACATGGACCAGTAATTGACTAACACGTAGTCCGGTAGAGATCGGGTGCTGCCCGGTTAGTAACATGCCCGAGACACATCGCTCACATGTTTAGTGATGCCTTTAATCCTCTTGGCCTTCGTCCAAAGGCAGCAGAGTAACCGGCTTCCCTCAAGGTCGTCACAGAAAATCAATAGATGATTATTTCATCGTCAGGAAAGATTATTTTAAGTAGATGAGAGAAGCGAGAACCTCGTGAGGACCAGAAATCGCAATGAGCACTTCCATCAAGAAAGATATCGATAGAGTAGCCCCACAAAACAACGTCCTTGATCAAGTAAGAAACCAAGCCCTTGAAATGGAGAAGCAAGAATAAAGTCCTACAAGCTACGAGTCAGAAGTTAGAACCAAATATCACGCATTGACAGCGTTAGAAAATGCTAAGGAACCACCTGAAGAACATCAAGCTCTTTACTCGGAATTCAAGCCCATTCTCAAATCAGCTGTAGCATATGGTGAACTCAAGTCTAGAAGGATATGAACAGGACACCTTGATTGACAGAAGAAGATAATACTACAACGGTCTGGAGGGTGTAGGAGTTTGGGGGTGGGGGGGGGGGGGGGGGCCGGGACATGAAAACAATACTTGAAAGACAAGACAGCAGTAAAAATAAATTATTCAAAGAAAATGTAACTTACAGAAAGAAAAACAAGTAGAATGTGCTTACAGCAAAACAAAAAATCATAGAAGCATTTTCAAAACAGACTGGAAAATAATCTTGGAGAAAACCAGAGGCTGTTCTACTAAGCCCTAAAGAACACGAGAAAGAACAATAACGCTCATAGAAACTTGTTAAAGATAAACAATTTACTCTGTTTACCACCCTGAGGTACAAGACTGATAGATAAAAAGATTGTTTCTCTGAGTCCTTTAGTGCAACGGACGACAAAGCTCCAGGTGCAGCAGGCGAGGAAATCGATAACTGGGAAACAACCGTAGATCCCGGAGTTGAGTGCAATCTTGGAGAAAATGACAACTGCCATGACAGTTTAGCGTGATAGTCAAACATGATGACAGAAATAGTCAAGCACACGTGAACTGCATGTGAACGGATATTCCTAGACTTTACAAAACTTTACGCCACAAGACTTTACCAAAAGATTGAGATATTTTGATTGTGATTACCCGTCTCAGCGGAACTGCGGGTCCCAAATTCGTTTCCAGCGAACCCTGTCTCAACTTAACTTAACTTCTTTATACTGGATTAGAAGACTCTGGAGAGTATGTATACAACCAGTTTCTTTTACATTTATTTGATCTAAAAATACCTATTGTCATCCAATCTACTCTGAATGCATTAATTGATCCTGCCTACATTATTCCCCGTGGCAATGCATTTCAAGCATTCACAACTCTCTGACTAACAAAATAGTTCCTGGTATCTAATCTGTATCTTTCTTTAATTAATTTGTGACTGTGTCCTCTCGTTCATATAGGTGGCTGTATTAAAAAAAAAAATTTTTAACATTCAACTTGTTAAAGTCTAATTTACTCTTTCTGTTGATTATCTTATAAACCTGTATTAAATCCTCCCGAATTCTTCTCTTTTCTAGACATTGTAGACCGGATTTTTTTAGTCTCAGACCACGGAAGTCCAGTGCGGGGTAACCACTTCTCCAGAGGCATCTCGGATTTTTATTTCGTACAGCAACGGAGTCTGACCAACGCATTGGAGGTCTTCTTCGCGGTCTCCTTTTGCCTCAGGGGTACAAAATTGCTGCCGCCGTGCTCCATCAACCAACGTTTCCTCGCAACATGTGACCTGTCTATCTATGATTTGCCTTTTTATCATTCACCAAGGACAATCGTCATTTATCAGAATTGTGGAGATTATACATAAGTTGGTTCCGGAGAGTGATTCCGACCAAGCGTTTATCAAGAGATAGCCATCATTAACAAAATATTATAAAACTGTAAAACCGACAGTCATTGAGGCATGAACCTCTTTATAATCCAATGCAAAGTCTACTCAGAGGCTTAAACATCTGACCAATAAGCGAGGCCGAATGCAGTTACAGAGCAGATTGAAACACTATATCTTTTCACCATCATGCAACTAAGTGGAATGCTCTTCCGCATGATAATGAAATGCACATCTGTTTCCAGGAATTGGATAAGGCAATCGGAACGGTTATCAGAAGGTGGAATGTTAACGCCTGGAATAGAAGTACATACCCGCATTCTTGTTCTGTGCCGTAAATAGTATCTATAAGACTTGTAAAAACCAACCATGTAATAGGACAGGAACAACAAATTCAGAGGAGTTTAAGACCCCTAGTGGCGTAAAACAAGGCGAGGTTATATCGCCATTCTGTTTAAATTACTTATGAATGATGCGACTAAAGTATGTAAGGATTGTACAGAAACGGGTTCAGTGGGCTACTGGAGTATGATACACGTCTACATATTGTATCTGGTGTTTGGCGATGATTTGGCCCCGATTACAAATCAGAGGCTCTAATCCAGAATAACCTTGATATCTGGAGAGAAGACCTGGAGAAAGCAACAGTTCCAACATAAAACCCATGGTGGTCTCGATAGAAGGAGTGAGAAATCACATTATGCTAAGTAAATAACTTCTGGAACAGGTCAAATCAAATTCCTTGCAATTGTAGTACACCTGAAGGGCGGTATCAAAGAAAAGTTGGTTTCCTTGAAGAGTTGTAACTGGAATACGTTTTCATGCTATAAATAAAGGACCCCTCAGTAAATAGAAAACAAGAAAAGGGGGAGATGCGAAGTGACGGGATGTAAATCCAACGCAAGCTTGGTTTTGCAATCCTACCATGCCTGATTTGAAGTCACTTCGTGTCCAGCTCGATTATACATGACGGGAATTTTTCTCGGTATAACCACTTCTCCGCGTACAGAAAGGATTTGCAGAACTACTGTAATGTAAAACTGTCATAGTGGAACACATTACAAACAGATACACGCACGCATCCATACACTGGCTAGCACGTTCTGATATCGCACAATGGACTACAGTCTAGGATGGAAAGTACCATGCCTTCGGCAGTTGAATCCAGAAATGCAAACCTTTAATGCAAACCAAAGCAAAATGGAAAATAAGTAAGAGAACTAAGATGGATAGATGTTGTTCCACATGTGTACCAGTTTTGTCTTGCTTATGTGTATCACAGCCATGACAGCCGCCAAGAAGTGATATAAGTAACAAGCACAGACAAAGTTCGCAATCAGACAATACAGATTGTGCCAAAATCTCGTCATTGCAGACTTGACTGGAGCAATCTCAGTTTTGCTGGTTTGGTCATATCTGCAGAATGAAAGCAGATCAGCCGTTACGGCAGTCATGTAGAGCTACGACCCAAGGATCCAGACCCACAAGACGACCCAAGGATCCAGACCCATAAGACGACCCAAGGATCCAGACCCACAAGACGACCCAAGGATCCAGACCCACAAGACGACCCAAGGATCCAGACCCACAAGACGACCCAAGGATCCAGACCCACAAGACCACCCACAGTGATGATAACATACGGTGACTGGACTGGACCAGGACAAGAGGAAGTGGACCGATATAATAGTCTGACGTTCATTCTGGCATTCCTCTACACCCCAGAGTAGAAGAGGGGGGGGGGGGGGGGGCTAAGTAGGTAAGGTAGAATACTCTACACCCAAGAGTAGAAGAGGGGGGGCTAAGTAGGTAAGGTAGAATACTCTACACCCAAGAGTAGAAGAGGGGGGGGGCTAAGTAGGTAAGGTAGAATACTCTACACCCAAGAGTAGAAGAGGGGGGGGGGCTAAGTAGGTAAGGTAGAATACTTTACACCCAAGAGTAGAAGAGGGGGGGCTAAGTAGGTAAGGTAGAATACTTTACACCCAAGAGTAGAAGAGGGGGGGCTAAGTAGGTAAGGTAGAATACTCTACACCCAAGAGTAGAAGAGGGGAGGGGGGGGGGGGGGGGGGGGATTGAGTAGGTAAGGTAGAATACTCTACACCTAAGAGTAGAAGAGGGGGGCGGGGAGTTGAGTAGGTAAGGTAGAATACTCTACACCTAAGAGTAGAAGAGGGGGGGGGGGTTGAGTAGGTAAGGTAGAATACTCTACACCTAAGAGTAGAAGAGGGGGGGGGGGGTTTGAGTAGGTAAGGTAGAATACTCTACACGCAAGAGTAGAAGAGGGGGACTGAGTAGGTAAGGTAGAATACTCTACACCCAAGAGTAGAAGAGGGGGGGGGGGGGTTGAGTAGGTAAGGTAGAATACTCTACACCCAAGAGTAGAAGAGGGGGGTGGGGGGGTGGGGTTTGAGTAGGTAAGGTAGAATACTCTACACCTAGAAGTAGAAGAGGGGGGGGGGGGGGTTGAGTAGGTAAGGTAGAATACTCTACACCCAAGAGTAGAAGGGGGGGGGGTTGAGTAGGTAAGGTAGAATACTCTACACACCAGAGTAGAAGAGGGAGACTGAGTAGGTAAGGTACCATCTCTAAACAAAGATCGTTTCTAATTAACGCACGTCTATAAACAACGCGTAATTAACGCCTGCCTCTAGAGAACACACAACTCTTAAACAATGCACGCCTCTAGACAACATGGACAATGTGTGAAGCTGCCAATTCACTATTCCAGTAACGCTTTTGACCTGATGTGTCTTAGTACAAAGTCCAAGTTATCAAAGAAATGGGAGAAGAAACATTAGTTTATCTCGAGCAACCAAACTAACCCACATAATGAACGACACTGGAATGTGTTTTCACTGAAGAAAGTTCGTAAATAGCATTAAGTGAAATATGGTTCACTTGAAAATGTCGTGCAAGATGTAACTCATTTGAAAATGTCGTAGAAATTGTGACTCACACAAAATGTCGTAAGAATTGTGACTCACACAAAATGTCGTAAAAGCTGTGACTCACATAAAATGTAGAATTGTGACTCACAGAAAATGTCGTAGAAGTTGTGCCTCACTCGAAAATGTCCTAGAAGTTGTGACTTACTCAAAATTGTCGCGGAAGTTGTGACTCATTCGAAAATATTGTAGAAGGGACTCATACAAAATGTCTTGGAAGTTATGACTCACTCGAAAAATGTCGTAGACGTTGTGGGCTCACATCTGAATAGAGAGTAGTGTGCTGCTATATTGATTGAACAAAAACTTTTGTAAGATTCGGGGAGGGGGATTAAAGGAGGCGGCGGTGTGGTGGGGGCACATTCAGTAGAAATGAAATAAAATAAAACAAGTGTACACGATTTTGTGGTGGTTTCTGGTAGCAAGATTGGACAACTGTGTACTGACTGACTGGAAACATTAATGTACATGAATAATTATCTCCCATTGGGTCGTTATGTCTCAAGCTTGAGATAATGTCAAGGTTAACTTGACGGTAACAATGGGAGACGATGAATGCCAATGTTTTCTCGCAAACATCTAAAAAGGGGCATCAGTCCCTTTTGTTTCTAGAAATGACGGTATTGTAAATAATTTAAATTATCCCACCTGTACTCTTTAATGACACATCTGTCAAAAAGTCCTTATCGCCCTTGCTTGCTTAAGGTTTTAGTTATTCCGTGTTGTGCTAAATATAGAGCGACTGAATCGAGCAATCCGAGTCGTGAACATCAGTTATCTGGAGAATTGGTTTTTTCCCCTGAAGGGTGAATTGGTACTTGGCCCTAAAGCCATAAAAGTCAGCGTTTTAAGCCTTGAGATATTATTAATTGATGTCTGTGAATTCCTTTGTTGATCTTCTTTGGCGATTGCTAAACAAGTGTACCTCTTGAATCAGGAGAAGATGTTTGTAATGGCCAATATTTGCCGAGATATAATATGTTGAATTCTGAAAAAAGACAAAGAAGGTTATCGAGTATTTGTTCTTTGATAACACACACAAACAAGCACACTTGTACACCAACATCTCCTTTCTTTAATTTGTGTTTCTTTTTTTCTTTCTTTGAGCTCAAAGCGAGTGATTCTGATCAATGGTTCCTGTAACCACAGTTCTGCACATCAGACTTTACCTCCCTCTGTTCTCCAGCTGTGAGAAGATAAAGGCCGAAGTAACGTACAATAAACATGCTATTTTGAGCCTCTTACAAGCATGTGGCAGTTGTTGGCTTGAGACATGTGGTATAGAAAATCATCATGCATGTCTCTCCGGGAGAGGGTTTTCACACTGTCTGCAAGAAGTTATCGTCAGCGTTCAAAAATTGTGCGACAGCACCCAAAGACAAGTAAGGCTAGTGCCGACATGCGCACTCAAGTCTTCCTATTATGTCACGTATGAGTCACGCGACAAACATTTTCAACTGCTAATTATTTCTTGGGGGACCCGATGTCATCGCAGGAGTTGTGATGTAATCTATAAAGACCTGCGTCAGGCAGACTATGACGTCACTGGTTATATAACCACGTGTATCAGACAGGAGAATGGTTATTTAACCACATTTACAGACATGCATCAGACAAGAGAATGGTTATATAACCACATTTACAGACATGCATCAGACAAGAGAATGGTTATATAACCACATTTACAGACATGCATCAGACAAGAGAATGGTTATATAACCACATTTACAGACATGCTTCAGACAAGAGAATGGTTATATAACCACATTTACAGACATGCATCTTAGTGGAAAATAGTTATTTAACCACATTGACAGGTATGAGTCAGACCGGAGAATTGTTGTTTAACCACATTGACAGACATGGATCAGACAGGAGAAGAATTTTATAACCACATGAACGGAGATGGATCAAACAGAGCAAGCGTGTAATGGTTATTTAACCACATGAACGAGGATAGGTCAGACAGAACAATAAGGGAATGGTTATATAACCACATGGACAGATATGCATCAGATAGGATAATAGTTATATAACCACATGGACAGACATTCATCAGACTGGAGAGTGGTTGTATAACTACATGGACAGACATGCATCAGACAGGAGTATAGTTATATAACCACATGAACCCAGATGGATCAGACAGAACAATTAGTGAATGGTTATATAACCACATGGACATACATGCATCACTGGAGAATGGCTATATAACCACATGGACACACATGTATCAGACAGGACAACGGACATCTTACCACATGGACAGACATAGATCACACAGCAGAACTGCTATATAAAAACAATGACATACATGGATCAGTCAAAAGAATCGTTATTTAACCACTTGGATAGACATGGATCAGACATGAGAAACTTTATTTAACCACATAGACAAACATGCATCATAGAGGAGAATCGTTATATAACCACATGGACAGACATGGATCAGACAGGATAATCGTTATATAATCACATGGACAGACATTGATCACACATGGATCAGGCAGGAGAATAGTTATGTAACCACATGGACAGACATGGATCAGACCGGAGAATGATTATATAACCACATGTACGGACATGAATCAGAACGGAGAATCGTTATATAACCACATGGACAGACATGGATCAGAACGGAGAATCGTTATATAACCAGATGGACAGACATGGATCAGACAGAAGAATTGTTATATAACCACATGGATAGACATGAGAATCGCTATATAACCACATGGACAGACAGAAGAATCGTTATATAACCAAATGGACAGACATGATAATCATTATATAACCACATGGACAGACATGGATCAGACAGGAGAATCGTTATATAACCACATGGACAGACATGGGTCAGGAAAGAGAATCGTTATATCTCCATATGGAAGTACATGCATAAGACAGGAGAATGGTTATATAACCACATGGATCAGACAGGAGGAACGTTATATAATCTCATCGACAAACATGCATCAGACAGGAGAATCGTTATATAACCCGATAGACAGACATGGATCAGACAGGAGAATGGATATACAACCACATGGACAGACATGAGAATCGTTATATAACCACATGGACAGACATGTATCAGACAGGATTATCGTTATATAACCACATGGACAGACATGAGAATCATTATATAACCACATGGGTCGGACAGGATAATCGTTATATAACCACATGGGCAGAAAGTGATGAGACCGGAGAGTCGTTATATTACCCACATGTACGGACATGGATCAGGCATACTACGTTCTCGCCAAACTCCCTCATTCGTTCTCTCCACGATCTCTATCTCTTCACACACTCTTAATCAATCGTGTCACACTCTATCAATCATTTGTTCATACTCTTCTATTCGTTCTCTAAACTTTCACACGATTTCTTTTCACATCATCTCACTCATTCTCTTCACACACTCCCACCTTTTCTATTCACACACTCTCCGATCTGTTCTCTCCACACACTCTCCCATCTGTTCACTTCACACATTCTTCTATCTGGTCTCTTCATACATTCTATTATATGTTCCCTTGACACACTCTCTCATCTGTTCTCTTCACACATTCTCCCATCTGTTCTCTTCATATACTCTCTCATGTGTTCTCTTCACACACTCCGATCTGTTTTCTTCACACACTTTCGCATTTGTTCTCTTCACACTCTCCTATCTGTTCTCTTCACACACTCCCATCTGTTCTCTTCACACTCTCCTATCTGTTCTCTTCACACTCTCCTATCTGTTCTCTTCACACCTTCCCATCTGTTCTCTTCACAAACCCCCATCTGTTCTCTTCACACTCTCCCATCTGTTCTCTTCACACTCTCCCATCTGTTCTCTTCACACTCTCCCATCTGTTCTCTTCACACTCTCCTAGCTGTTCTCTTCACACTCTCCCATCTGTTCTCTTCACACTCTCCCATCTGTTCTCTTCACACTCTCCCATCTGTTCTCTTCACACTCTCCTAGCTGTTCTCTTCACACTCTCCCATCTGTTCTCTTCACACTCTCCCATATGTTCTCTTCACACTCTCCTAGCTGTTCTCTTCACACTCTCCTAGCTGTTCTCTTCACACTCTCCCATCTGTTCTCTTCACACTCTCCTAGCTGTTCTCTTCACACTCTCCTAGCTGTTCTCTTCACACTCTCCCATCTGTTCTTTTCACACTCTCCCATATGTTCTCTTCACACTCTCCCATATGTTCTCTTCCCACTCTCCTAGCTATTCTCTTCACACACTCCCATCTGTTCTCTTCACACTCTCCTAGCTGTTCTCTTCACACTCTCCTATCTGTTCTCTTCACACTCTCCTAGCTGTTCTCTTCACACTCTCCCATCTGTTCTCTTCACACTCTCCTAGCTGTTCTCTTCACACTCTCCTAGCTGTTCTCTTCACACTCTCCCATCTGTTCTCTTCACACTCTCCCATATGTTCTCTTCACACTCTCCCATATGTTCTCTTCCCACTCTCCTAGCTATTCTCTTCACACACTCCCATCTGTTCTCTTCACACTCTCCCATATGTTCTCTTCACACTCTCCTAGCTATTCTCTTCCCACTCTCCCATATGTTCTCTTTACACTCTCCCATATGTTCTCTTCACACTCTTCCATATGTTCTCTTCACACTCTCCCATATGTTCTCTTCACACTCTCCCATATGTTCTCTTCACACTCTTCCATCTGTTCTCTTCCCACTCTTCCATCTGTTCTCTTCACACTCTCCCATATGTTCTCTTCACACTCTCCCATATGTTCTCTTCACACTCTTCCATATGTTCTCTTTACACTCTCCCATATGTTCTCTTCACACTCTCCCATATGTTCTCTTCACACTCTCCCATATGTTCTCTTCACACTCTCCCATATGTTCTCTTCACACTCTCCCATATGTTCTCTTCACACTCTCCCATATGTTCTCTTCACACTCTTCCATCTGTTCTCTTCCCACTCTTCCATCTGTTCTCTTCACACTCTTCCATCTGTTCTCTTCACACTCTTACCTGTTCTCTTCACACACTCTCATCTATTCTCTTCACAAACCCTTACCTATTCTTTTCACACACACCATCAACCTCTTTTGAATTTTCTCACGTAGTCTACTTAATAAATCGTTTAAGGCCCCGAAACAACACTGTGAAAAATGGGGCATTGATCCACGTCTTGAATTGGTCTTATGGTAACAGCAGTCCAACAACCGACGATTTGTGTATCGTTCCGCCCAACCAACGATTTCAGAAGAATACAGCATCACTGGACCTTTATTTAAGGACTTCAAACTTAACCCTTTGACCCTTCTTCAGTCCAGCTGACCACAGCTATTGTCCACTTCAATAGGGACGGACCAGCCAATTGTTACCCATGACGCAACATGGAGAGTGGCTTGAGGATCGCTGGACAGTCATTGAATGCTGATACTTCACCGGTGGCTCTCTCTTGAACCTCCCATTGCACTGTGCGGATGGTGCCCAGAATAGCCAACGACTGCGCATGTGTGCGATTCTGCTGACACGTGAAGTACTTCGGAAGGACAACACAATGAAAGCTGGGGATTGTGATTTAACGGGCGCGTGCAATTAAATTGAACAGCTAGCTCTAAATTAACTAGATTTACATAGCAGCAGCACTGTCACCTTAAAACACCAGACCAACAATACTGATTTAAATAACAAGAGATGGAATGGAACGTGTGGGTTCTGCTCATCACTGGAGGAATGAAAAGATGTGTTCTGCTCACACTTAAGGTAATACAAGAATGTGATTTGCTCACACATAAGGAAGTGCAAGAATGTGATTTGCTCACACATAAGGAAGTAAAAATAAGTAAAGATCTTGTCACGCCGTGTGGGTATAGGAAATATGGTGTTAGGCCCATATTATTGTGTAACCCATGGGGGGGGGGCGGTGGGGCGGAAGGGAAGCGACAGAGGGAGCAATAATTATTAAAAGCAATAACTAAATCGCTTTTTGTAACGGAAGCAGTAATCGTGTCCTCTGTAGTCTTAACTATAACCCTACAGGAGAATCCTCAAAATGCCATGGGTAAAGAAAATAACAAATACAGCAATCCTGCAATATCTGAGTATGGAAGAGACAAAGCAAAAGGCAAAGCCGCCGTCCATCGTAGACGATGATGGCATAATTAAGTTTGCCATCGCTATTTTTAGTAAGGATTACCTAGGCTACTTTTTATCCTCACTCTCTCGTCTCGAACAGCCCGACTCCAGTGGCAAGTCAAGGACAAGACGACTAGGTGGCGACTACGAGATGCAGGGGACTCCGAATCAAGCACTCGTGAAAGAGACGGTGGAGTCCGGAGTCGTACCCACACTACCTGATCACGAGGGCGACGGCCTAACAACTTCGCTACGGAATCCCCAGAAGAAAACTGGTTTATAAACCACGTTATGTCTCGAAAACTGATGATTTTCGGCTACATTAAGCGCTATAACGGACAGGAAAAGGTAGTTTGGGGAAGGGCGAGGGGAGGAGGGCATTGTTCAATAAAGACGAGACAGTGTCCGACAAAGAAGTAGATGGACAATGACATGAAGAACACCCAAAACATGAACATGTAGCAGGCAAGCGACCTGTAGTCCTCAGCCTTGAAACCCCTCGACTACCCTAGCAATAGGAAAAATGTATGACAGTTTTTTTTTAAATTTTGTTGTTGTTTCAAGCACAACTTACTGATCATGCAAGGTCAATCACAATATACTGGCTAAGACCACCACTTTAGCGCAGGTCGACCCTGGAAACGGGCTGTGTTCATTGCAGCATAGAAAAAAAACCGTGCTGGTAGATCGACGTGATCCCTGTAGTAGTGAGCGACTTACAGATGAAGCCAAGCATATAGCACAACCGCCTGAAGCACTCAAGTCCACCTTCATCAACACGCTCAGGATATGAGAAAAGCTATATAAGAACACCCTGTTCAGAACTCACAAAAGAGCAAGCATACTCAATGAGGGGATTCAATGACAACAACAACAACATATCCCTCCATTGATACCACTTCATTTATATCCCTCCATTTATATCCCTCCATTTGACACACAATGAAAATGAAAGCCATATAGTCCTGCTTACAGATGCTCTCGCGTAGTCACAGCGCTAAAAAGCCAGAAAAACACTGAGCTTAATGACTTAAGAGCAGCACTCTGCAAACTGTGCCAGCAGTCCGCACCAAAAAGGGTAGTGGTACAGTGGGTCCCATCACACTGCAACATCCAAGGCAACGAGGAGGCAGACAGACTGGCAAAAGAAGGTGCAAGACTACCACAAACAGATACTAGTATGACGTACGAAGAGTCAAAACGGCTTATCAAAGCCAGATACATGACCAAATGGGAAACCGAACATACTGGTTACACCAAAAACGATGCCTATTACCAGTTGAACCGAAGAGAGCAAGTCGTTGTCTTCAGACTTCGCACTGGCCACAATATACTGAGGTACCACCTATTCAACAAATTGAAGATAGGTGGTACCGACGAATGCCCGTGCGGTACTGGTAAAATGACCTCTGAACATCTGCTGCAGAACTGCCCGACATACGAGGATCAGAGAGAGCAGATGTGGCCATCACCAGTTGAACTGCAAGACAAGCTCTATGGCAGTGGCGACAGCCTCAGGATGACCGCCGCTTTTTTCGAAAAAATAATGGTTACTGTCTGACTGCGTAAGAAGAAGAAGAAGAAGATATCCCTCCATTTATAGTCCACCATTTATATGTCTCCACTTTTATTTCTCCGTTTATATTCAATCATCACCCTTAATTCATTTGCCATGTTTTTAACGGTCTGCTGAGGAAACTATAAGGATAATTAAATTTTTTTAAATTTACGGCTGATATGTGCTGTTTACACCTGAAGTGACGTCATCATGCGCATCGTACGTTTGTTCCCTTGTTGAAGTCTGGTCCGTTTTCATTTGAACATGCCTCGTATTTAACAGATAAGAAGCTGGCCGTCTGTGTGCACTTGATTTGCTTCCAAATGCAATCCTCATTCTCTTAGCTAGACTAAAATGGCGCAGGTTGGTTCCAGGGCCGCTTTCAGTCGGATATGGTCTTAGTCATCAGTGGTTTGCTTAACCTGATGCAAGTAGCCAGTCCCTGGCTGCTGTCAGCTGTGCAACATCTTCGGCCAAACCTCACTAATTGATAGCAATAATGGCATTAATTCTGGGAGTATTTACAAAACTATATGAACACCATTTTTGCAGGACTTTACAGTATTCTTTTCATTTCTTTCTTTTCGCTTGTTTGTCCTGTTTATGACTTTCGGCGTGAGGTTATGAAGAGGTTTCTTGCCCACGACCTAGTATGTGCTTCGGTCATGGAGAGTTACACTAGTTTGTTATTTCTGCTACCCATCTTATGCGTGCGTGGTCCTTGGCTTTGTATCCATTGTATCTGTATAGCATTGCTTTCTGAGGCACACTATCTCGTGATTCACGTGTCACGTGGCCGAACCATTTTTTGCTGTCTCTTAATGAGGTCTAGCTCTGGTGTTGTACGTACTTGTGTCTTATGTATATATATATATATATATATATATATATATATATATATATATATATATATATATATATATATATATATATATATATCTGGCAAAGATGGCGCCATAACTGGCTGCAAGTCTACATTTCTCTACTGTTTTGGATCATTATGGATGCCGCCAGACCACGGATTTGCCTGGAATTCACACTAGTCGACGACTTACACTTGTGTTCACGGATACGTGGAGTTGTTTTCCGTCTGGACCTGTTATTTCGTTCTTTTTTGTGATTTCTTCCATCCGTTTATCCTGGTCTGGACGCCGGCTGAATAGCGCTACGCTTAAACTAGTTATACCTGTGTCGTATCTCACGGCTTAGTTCTGCCGGTTCACCTTCACGAATATGGCGTGTAGGAATTTTAGATGCTACTATGATGAACTGAATACAGCTTGGGAGAGATGCCAGACTCACTCACATGCTGAGTGTTGTCCATACGACCTCTTGTGGTTATCGAAAAGGCACGACAAACTGCGTTAGATGCCTTCCCACCTTTCTACCCTGCAGGTTACATGTTTACGGAAAGGCTTCGGTGGTAACCCTGAGACAAAATCTGCATCCTATGCTATCTCCAGTCGTCTCGATGAATGTCTTGCCACTGGCAAAATGTAGCTTAGGCTCTGTGAGTGAGGTTGACAAAAGGCGCAGTTCCTTCCTCACTTTAATCCAAATCTCCGCGCAAGTCACCCATTTCAGCGGACACAGCAAGAGAAACGACTGTCCACACGGCTGAACAAAGAGAGTGGTCTTCATCACTTGTGATGGACAAACTACAAATATATATATATATATATATATATATATATATATATATATATATATATATATATATATATAAATATATATATATATATATATATATATATATATATATATATATATATATATATATTATATATATATAATCATCGTTTCTGAATCTATCTATTCTTGTTACTCCATATATTATGCGCACACATTCCATCTGTATTGTTACGATATGTCTTGTATCTGTGTTTGTTAATGTCCCATTATGGCACTTATAGCTCTATATGGGTAGGAATATTGTGTTGTAAATTACGTTTTTTTGTTATCCATTGTCACGTTGCTTACATAAGTAATATCGGGAACACTTGTCCAATGATTTGACATGCTTTATTACATATGTTTTGAATTTCAGTGTCTCCTTTGCCATCTGCTAAGATTATGTTACCCAGGTACCCGTTTTGCTTGTTAGTTTGATATGAATATTGATGTAAAATATCGGGAACACTTGTCCAATGATTTGACATGCCTTATTACATATGTTTTGAATTTCAGTGTCTCCTTTGCCATCTGCTAAGATTATGTTACCCAGGTACGTGAAATGCGTCACCCGTTTTGCTTGTTAATTTGGTATGAATATTGATGTTTCTATTTCTTTTCTTGCAAAGTTTGGTTTTCTCTATGTTGATTTCATACTATAATCCGTACGGTCCTCACTACGATTGTTGAAATGTTCCTGCTGATGAGGTTGCTTATTCTTCTTCTTTGTTCGTTCTCAATCTCCTGCTACCAACCCCTGCAAGTAGCAGGATGTAGTAGGGAAAACGGAATGCGTTGTGTCGCTAGTTTACAGATTGACTGCGATATTTGGACCTTTCGGTTCGAAACATCCGACTTCTGCAGCTCTGAAGTTGCTATTATTGTTTGTTCATCAACAAAGAGAAGTTCATATAAGTGATAACTGAGGTTATTTCCCTCACTAATGTTGTCTTTTTTTTATTCAGTTTGCGTCTATATATGTGATAAATAGTAAAGGAGATAGTACACAACCTTTGGCGTACACTGGATATTTTATTAAATTTGTTGTAATTATTCACGTAAAGACTTCTACGTAGATTGGTTAAATGTTTATTTACTCTACTGTACAGTATTTCACTAATTATTTATTGTTTTAATAAGGAGATTTTTTTTAAAAATTGTTATTTAAGGCTGCTGACGGGAAATAATATTCAGAAAGCGGGAAAGAGAGAATGAGAAACAATGGGGGAGAGGGGGGGGTGGGGGAGCGGGGAAGGGGGGGGGGTTGTCAGAGCACCTTCCGGTCAGAAGAGTGCTTTGTCCTAGCACAAACAGACAATTAAAATGGTCCTCACTCGAGAACACTTTCAGTAGGACCCTCTTTAATGACCTCTCAGAAATAGTAGTGGACAGCCCAGGGTGCTCGTTCCAGGCTACACATGCTTCAGGTTTCCGTTTAGTCTTTCTGCAAGGTTTGAAGATTCATAGCCGTGGGAGGAAGTCCTGAAGATTGATTGAGAAATGAAAATGTGACCCACTATTTTTCAGGTAGAGACGTGTTTTTGTGTAAAGAGATTTGAGGCAGGGTCAGTCTAACCTCCGACCGCCACAGCGGGAGACCTAGTGTAGCACACGACAGACGTGGTTACTTTTATGCACATTCAGAACTGCTTGGAGCAGGATCACGGAAGGCATCTAGAGAGAAACCATTATTGGATGACAGAGAGCCAGGTCTAGAAGTCCCCACGCAGAATGACTCCAGCAATAATAAAATGTCCGCAATAATTATGATATACGACAACCCAGTTTCTGCATTTGTAAGAACATTATCTGCCCTTGAGCATCCGAAAACAATGGTATCTCCGCAATGCGAAAATTAACAAATGGTAAATCCGCAATACGAAAATCTACATATGGTATCTCCGCAATGCAAAAATTAACAAATGGTATATCCGCAATACGAAAATATACATACGGTATCTCCGCAATGCGAAAATTAACAAATGGTATCTCTGCGATGCGAAAATTAACAAACAGTATTTCAACAATGTAAACATTAATATATGGTATATCCGCAGTGCAAAAATTATAATATAGTATATATATTACAAAATTTATCAGATATGTCCGTGGGGTATAAATTATGAATGTAGTATATAACTAACCTCTGACGGACGGAAATAGGTGAAATCTATACAAATGACTATACGAGCATATAAACTGGGAATACATCAAGAAACAGTGGGCTGGTGATAGGAGGTAGAAGACAAATCTGACACGGGTTAAATTCAAGCAGCACTTGATTTTTGACATGTCAAGAAATAAGCTAATAATAACAGAGTCGATGATGATAGATGGAATAATCACAAGGCAGACATGCTATTATTAGAGGTATGAGATGTGAGGAAACGTGTTGAAAGAAAGAACGTCACATCATGGATGTTATTGCTCCCAATTCGTATTTGCTTCTTTCTATAATTGTACGGTGGGTTTATTAGAATTAAGATTGTCAAATTCTTGGCCCTGTGAAAATAAACTCTCATAGACTGTTATACGTTAACCTTTTAGTTGTTGGTTGTACAATCTGATAAATTGTTGTATATTCACCTTTTAGTTTGTTGGTTGTACACTGATAGACTGTTGTATGTTAACATTTCAGTTTGTTGGTTGTACACCCTGATAGACTGTTGTATATTCACCTTTTAGTTTGTTGGTTGTACATTCTGATATACTGTTGTATGTTCACCTTTTATTTCGTTGGTTGTACACTCTGATAGACTGTTGTATATTCACCTTTTAGTTTGTTGGTTGTACACTCTGATAGACTGTTGTATATTCACCTTTTAGTTTGTTGGTTGTACATTCTGATATACTGTTGTATGTTCACCTTTTATTTCGTTGGTTGTACACTCTGATAGAATGTCGTATTCTAGCACTTAGTTTGATGATTTTACACTCTGAAAGACTGTTGTATTCTAGCACTTAGTTTGATGATTTTGTCACTCTGATCGTTGTATTCTAACTCTTAGTTTTACGATTTTACACTCTGATAGACTGTTGTAATCTAGCTCTTAGTTTGATAATTTTACACTCTGATATACTGTTGTATGTCTGATATAATGGTGTATGTCTGATAGACTGTTGTATGTCTGATAGACTGTTGTATGTCTGATAGACTGTTGTATGTCTGATAGGCCGTTGTATGTCCGATAGAATGTTGTATGTCTGATAGACCGTAGTATGTCTGATAGTCTGTTCTATGTCTGATAGACTGTTGTATGTCTGATAGGCCGTTATATGTCTGATAGACTGTTGTATGTCTGCTAGACTGTTGTATGTCTGATAGACTGTAGTATGTATGATAGACTGTTGTATGTCTGATAAAACAGTTGTATGTCTGATAGAATGTTGTATGTCTGATAGCCTGTTGCATGTTCACCTCTATAAGCCATCATCAAACTTACATCGTTGTCCTCATCATCTCTGTTAGTTTTCAACCTTTCAATTACAAATAATACCATTGGGAGAGAAGACGTTGATGAGTTTGTTAGGACAGAGGACTTGCCTTTGATTAGATGTATAGCCCCGCAATGTAGAAGGTTTTTACATTGCAAGGGTATTCGAGGCACACTGTTGGCCCTAATTGAGGATCTTCAAAGTCACACCTGCGTCAAAATTAAGCTCGGGTGGGATCTTACAAACCAGTTCTCCACATTATCTGGCTGGGCTGCGTATTCGCCCCTGCGCTTTTCTGTTGCACTTTATTCTGATCCTCACACGGTCTTCTGCACACAACAGGTGTGTCCTTGTCGGCGCCTCCTTGGTAACGGATCTCATCTACTCTGATGACGTCCTCATACAAACCCACGATTCTCAGGCCCTGGAAGGCTTCTTAGAGGCACTGGATATGTCAGCTACCCACCTAAGCTTGCACATTTCCTTTGGACGTTAAAAACGTAAATTCTAAACCTCAGCAAAGATCCTTCTGCACTGAGCATCACCAGGAACAAAAATTATGTTGCAGCCAACTAGGACGGTTTACCTGGGCAGTCCTCTGACACACGAGGCAGTCACGACATCACTCCGCAAGAGTCTGGTCCCAGCGACGGCTCTCCTTGAAGACTAGGTTTCGTATATATTCCCCTACATCGTCCCCATCCTACAGTAGGACTCCAAGACAGGACACTACTGCAACAAGACCTGCAGCATCTTGGTGCCTTCCACCTGCGCAAACAGAGGCACATCCTCGGAATCTGATGGCGCGACCTCATTTTCAACGATAAAGTAGTTCGGCGTACTCAGCTTATTCAGCGTACTCAGAATGATCGCCGTCGCTTCTTCAACTTCGGTCATGTTTGCCAGCCTCCTCCTGGAAATCTCAGTCCCCAAGATGTTCCGATTGGTTGTAGGGGTGAAGGACGAGAAGCCGTGCTCATTTTGGAGACGTCCTCGTGGCCGCCCTCGCAACGCCTTGCTAAAACAGATCATCACCTACCCAACAGAACTGCAGGTCGTCTGTTTTTATTTAAAATATTTAATTGCATTGATAGCAACCTGTGCTACCAGTGCCAGACATGGGCATTGAATAAGGCACAGGAACGAAAGTTAGCTACCTGCAAAATCAGGTGCCTACGAAAGGCCACTAACAACACCAGAAGAGACAAAATCACAAAAATGAGAATTCGGAAGAAGGTTGGAACAATTCCCTGTCTACAGTCCATTGAGCAACCGAAAATGAATTGGTTTGGCCATATTGTGAGAATGCAACCAGACCACATAGTGCATGCAACCTTCTACAGGAGAACATCAGGAAGAAGGGCAAGAGGTGGAAAAGACAGCGTAAACGAGACCTGTCGTAAAATACGGAAAATTGTTACTCAGGCCACGAGAGAGCACAAATACATACCACGACGCTGGGATTCAACCGGGTAGAAAGTGACACAACATAAATACATACCATGACACTGGGATTCAACCGAGTAGAAAGTGACACAACACAAATACATACCACGACACTGGTATTCAACCGGGTAGAAAGTGACACAACACAAATACATACCACGACACTGGTATTCAACCGGGTAGAAAGTGACACAACACAAATACATACAACGACACTTGAATTCAACCCGGTAGAAAGTGAGACAACAAAAGAAGAAGAAGAAGGAAAAGATAGCAAGATAAACAATTTAAAGTCGCTTTCGAACAAGTGCCCACTTTCGCTCAGCTCAAAAATCGCAAACCAGCCGACGTAAACATCGAAGATGGCGCAGGTGAAGAAATCGAGATGAACGATGACCATTTTCAAAGACGAAAGCCGGTAATGGAAGTTGGCCATATTGATCTCTCATTACCGGAAATGTTAGTAAGCCACAGGAAGTTTAAAATACCTACCACGGACAGCCTTCGGCTACCTGGCAACAGACATTAACAACAATGCCTGATTGAATACCAGGATTCCATGACCGATAGAAGAGACTGCAGAGCCCAGCTGCAGTCAGAGAAACTCCGAAGACTGACGGACCACCCAATGTACCAAAGACTAAACAATTTGGGAAATGGGAAACTAAAGCGGAGAAACTTTGCAGAAATAGCCAAAGCAAAGATGCACGAAGATCCCATAAACGCACTAACAACACCAAAACCCATCACTACTGTACGAAAACCTACCTGGAGGCAGGATATATTTCCAGAGGTGGTAGAAAATATACCAGGTATTGCAAACAAAAACTGCCAGACTGAAAAAGAAAGGAGATACACTACCCTAAGCTTCATAACGAAAAGCTACCCAAGCATGGACTGGACCCATGCATACACCGACGGTTCTGTAACAAACACTACACAGAACGGAGGGGCAGGAGCATTCCTGAACCTACCAAATGGCAGAAAAATAACACTGTCATTCGCTACTGGTAAGTACACAAGCAATTTCAGAGCGGAGGCAGAGGCACTGAGGGCGGCAGTGGAAGAAATGGTGACACACAGTGAAAATGAGAGCCATATAGTCCTGCTGACAGATGCTCTCGCCGTAGTCACAGCGCTAAAAAGCCAGAAAAACACTGAGCTTAATGACTTAAGAGCAGCACTCTGCAAACTGTGCCAGCAGTCCGCACCAAAAAGGGTAGTGGTACAGTGGGTCCCGGCACACTGCAACATCCAAGGCAACGAGGAGGTAGACAGACTGGCAAAAGAAGGTGCAAGACTACCACAAACAGATACCAGTATGACGTACGAAGAGTCAAAACGGCTTATCAAAGCCAGATACATGACCAAATGGGAAACCGAACATACTGGTTACACCAAAAACGATGCCTATTACCAGTTGAACCGAAGAGAGCAGGTCGTTGTCTTCAGACTTCGCACTGGCCACAACAGACTGAGGTACCACCTATTCAACAAATTGAAGATAGGGAGTACCGACGAATGCCCGTGCGGTACTAGTAAAATGACCACTGGACATCTGCTGCAGAACTGCCCGACATACGAGGATCAGAGAGAGCAGATGTGGCCATTACCAGTGGAACTGCAAGACAAGCTCTATGGCAGTAGCGAGAGCCTCAGGATGACCGCCGCTTTTTTCGAAAAAATAATGGTTACTGTCTGACTGTGTACGCAGAAGAAGAAGAAGAAGAAGAAGAATACCAGGATTCTCAGTAGAAATATTGCGTGATCAAGCGATGAGCGCCGCAGAAGAATTCATCAAACTTGTCATTAAAAAAAACCCAAAGAGGACGGCGTGGGCTAGAGGTTTAGCGACACTGCTCACAATTTGAAGGTGCTGGGTTCGCTCCTCCCTAATCACAACACCGGCCGTTACTCCAGGGAAGCAAACCCATAGAAAATACAGCAAAAAACAGATCCCTACAATAAAATGGATGTCGAAGTCGGATGCACTGGGCTGACTGACGCAAAATAAAATCATAATGCATCCCACACCGCCTTGGGGAATAGAGAAATACTCTACAAAAACAGAAATGTAAGAAATAAAAAATTTTTTTTAAATATATAAATATAAATACAATTATTTTTAAAGCAGCAATTTACCAAATAAACATACAATTTTTAAAAAAAACAACATGTATAAATAAACGCTTCCAGTGAAAATACTTCGTTTTGTTGATGAACTTGCTAATTGGTGTGGATTCATTACAATTAGTGTCATGACTTCTGTCTTCTTTATATTAATGTTCTGTTCCATTGGTGGTCAAAAGCTATGGGTCTTTCTGTTATCTTTTCTAGAACGTTTGAGTACCAGGTCAACGTGCCCCCGTTGTGAGAACAAGGCCGAGGCCAGAGAAAATAAAGGGTTAGAGGGGAGACTGTTGGAGCTTGGGAAGACACACGACCTGCCCAACTATGGGGGCGGTGTAGAAGCGTTCATTGCTGACAACGACGTCTTTTTAACACCTGAGTTTGAACCCAGGTAACTGCCCGTCGCTCAGAGAGATGTGGCACCTTTCATCCACGCCCGCGGGGACTTGACCCCACTTCCGCCAGGTACAATGCCGGATAGCGACACCTATTTATGTGCTGTCGTGCACCTTAAATTTAAAAAAAAAATAACTTCCGTGGGCCTCTAGGGAAGCTGGGGGAAACAGAAAAGTTCAATCCATTCATCTATTTCTCCTACACGTCCATCTAACATTCCCACGTTCCCAATTCACAAACGTGTCAACCCTGTCTGTGATAGAGCTGGTTGTTGGCAAGCATTTCTGGTGACGCTCATAGGTTTTATATTCATTACTTCTGGTGACTTACAGATTATGTTAGCGGTACTTTTGGTGACTGTTACAGATTATGTTAGCTGTACTTCTGGTGACTTACAGATTATGTTAGCGGTACTTCTGGTGACTGTTACAGATTTTGTTAGGCGGTACTTCTGGTGACTGTTACAGATTATGTCAGCAGTGCTTCTGGTTTCTTACAGATTATGTAAGCGGTACTTCTGGTGACTCTAACAGATTATGTTAGCAGTACTTCTGGTGATTCTTACAGATAATGTTAGCTGTACTTCTGGTGACTGTTACAGATTATGTTAGCGGTACTTCTGTTGACTCTTTACAGATTATGTTAGCGGTGCTTCTGGTGACTGTTACAGATTATGTTAGCGGTACTTCTGTTGACTCTTTACAGATTATGTTAGCGGTACTTCTGGTGACTCTTACAGATTATGTTAGCGGTGCTTCTTGTGACTGTTACAGATTATGTTAGCGGTGCTTCTGGTGACTGTTACAGATTATGTTAGCGGTACTTCTGGTGACTCTTTACAGATTATGTTAGCGGTACTTCTGGTGACTCTTACAGATTATTTTAGCGGTACTTCTGGTGACTTACAGATTATGTTAGCGGTACTTCTGGTGACTGTTACAGATTATGTTAACGGTACTTCTAGTGACTTACAGATTATGTTAGCGGTACTTCTGGTGACTGTTACAGATAATGTTAGCGGCACTTCTGGTGACTTACAGATTATTTAAGCGGTACTTCTGGTGACTAACAAATTAAGTTAGCGGTACTTCTGATGGCTGTTACAGATTATGTTAGCTGTACTTCTGGTGATTGTTACAGATTATGTTAGCGGTACGGCACTTCTGGTGACTTACAGATTATGTTAGCGGTACTTCTGGTGACTTACAGATTGTGTTAGCGGCACTTCTGGTGACTCTTAGAGATTATGTTATGTCTCTGGTTATATTGGCAGAACATCTGCTGACTCTCTCTTGGTCCACTAGCAGTACTTCTGGTCTCTCTCTGGGTCGACTAGCATTACTTCTGCCGACTCTCTCTGGGTCCACTAGCAGTACTTCTGGTCTCTCTCTGGGTCGACTAGCATTACTTCTGCCGACTCTCTCTGGGTCCACTAGCAGTACTTCTGGTCTCTCTCTGGGTCGACTAGCATTACTTCTGCCGACTCTCTCTTGGTCCACTAGCAGTACTTCTGGTCTCTCTCTGGGTCGACTAGCATTACTTCTGCCGACTCTCTCTGGGTCCACTAGCAGTACTTCTGGTCTCTCTCTGGGTCGACTAGCATTACTTCTGCCGACTCTCTCTGGGTCCACTAGCAGTACTTCTGGTCTCTCTCTGGGTCGACTAGCATTACTTCTGCCGACTCTCTCTGGGTCCACTAGCAGTACTTCTGGTCTCTCTCTGGGTCGACTAGCATTACTTCTGCTGACTCTCTCTGGGTCCACTAGCAGTACTTCTGCCGACTCTCTCTGGGTCCACTAGCAGTACTTCTGCTGACTCTCTCTGGGTCCACTAGCATTACTTCTGCTGACTCTCTCTGGGTCGACTAGCATTACTTCTGCTGACTCTCTCTGGGTCGACTAGCATTACTTCTGCTGACTCTCTCTGGGTCCACTAGCAGTACTTCTGGTCTCTCTCTGGGTCCACTAGCAGTACTTCTGCCGACTCTCTCTGGGTCGACTAGCAGTACTTCTGCTGACTCTCTCTGGGTCGACTAGCATTACTTCTGCTGACTCTCTCTGGGTCCACTAGCAGTACTTCTGGTCTCTCTCTGGGTCCACCAGCAGTACTTCTGCCGACTCTCTCTGGGTCGACTAGCATTACTTCTGCTGACTCTCTCTGGGTCCACTAGCAGTACTTCTGCTGACTCTCTCTGGGTCCACTAGCAGTACTTCTCGCTACTATCTTTGATTTTATTAGCAGTACTTCACATGCCAACCGTAGATTTTATTAGCAATATTTAACTTGACTCTCACATATTTCATTAGTGTTTTCTCATGACTCTCACATGTTGTATTAGTCTTTATTCATGACTCTTACATATTGTATTAATGTGTTGTCATTACTCTCACATATTGTATTAGTGTGTGTTCGTGAACTATACATATTTTTTTTTTCTCCGGACTCAATGACTGTGATCCTTTTCGCTTATTTCCTTCACTTTAAATCAAAATGGCCAATTCTGTTTTCTTGAGAAAAACAAAACCAGAATGTATTTTACTTCACTTATATTTTTTAAACCGTCTCCTGAGTCCTTTCAGGTCCTGCCAATGCCCACTTAGCACATAGAGCATTAGTATCTGTCGATTCTAACTATCACATTTGACCAAATTCTTGTGGAAAATGAGAGATTTGTCGATGGAGACTAACTGTTCACGACACGAAGTTTGTTCGAATTGAAAACAAAGAACTTTTGAATCTGCTTCTTGTTATCTCATGGTACCTAGAACAACTGTTCACTCGTTCATTCCTGTCTTAATTATACATCTATCTATCTATCTATCTATCTATCTATCTATCTATCTATCTATCTATCTATCTATCTATCTATCTATCTATCTATCTACCTATCTATCTATCTATCTATATATTTATCTATCTATCTGTCTGTCTGTCTGTCTATTTGTCTATCTGTGTGTCTGTCTGTCTCTTTATCTATATAATATATATATTGATAAGGGCAGTCATGGACAATCTACAGAATGATGAAGAAACATAGGGTAGCGAAAATGCATATGGGCAGAGAATGAGAGATTTGGGAGTGACTAAGGGATAAGGGAAAATGTGTATTTTGTCTAGAAAGATCCGAAGAACACGACATCAACTCCTGCCTGGGACTCTGAGTATATATACGCTTGGTCGTTAGACGTCGTGGGGAGATGTGACCTCCTTTGTTTCATGTTTTGTGGCATGTGCAAAAACGCTGGTGACTAGCCAGATCAATCCCAATATCTGTTTCCAATCCCTGGAATATACGATCGCCAATTTTTGAAACTGGATGTGGTGGAAGCGAAGATTAGAGCATGGTTTACCCGCTCTTCTAACCACATGGCCAAGATCTGATGTTAAAGCCGCACAGTCCCTTTTTGGTGACATATTCTGTGTAATGGCAAGAATTATTAGAATAATTATAATATATTTTACTGGAAATTTCCCTGAACATCGGCCGTTAAGCCTGGTCGTTTCGATTTCAAAGCAATTTTTAACGTGCGCCCTGCTGCAAGCGGGTGTCTGATCTCACTTCTAAAAGATCAGGGACAATTTTTACCGGATGATCCAAGTGAAACAATTCTGGTCTCCATCGTGATTTGAACCCAGCGACCTCTAGCACCCGAGGCGAACACCTTACCTCGAGACCACTATGTTAAAATGATATACTAACATAAACTAATTGGTCGCTGTTTCATTCACGTCTCCTTGTTTTCCTAGAATAAACTAGTTGTAGATGCCTTCATTCATGCCTGCTTGTTATCCTTGGATAAACTAGTTGTAGATGCCTTCATTCATGCCTGCTTGTTATCCTTGGATAAACTAATCGTTCATTCTCATGCATGTCTTTTGCCATCTCCATATAACCTAATTGTTCACTTTCATGCATGTTTCTTTGCTATTTCCGGATAACCTAATTGTTTACTTGCATGCCTGTCTCCTTACTATATCAGATAACCTAATTGTTCACTTTCGTTCCTGTCTCCTTGCTATCTCCAGATAAACTAATGTTTCACTTTCATTCCTGTCTCCTTGCTATCTCCAGATAAACTAATTGTTCACTTTCATTCCTGTCTCCTTGCTATCTCTGGATAACCTAACTGTTCACTTTCATGGCTGCCTCTCCTTGCTTTCTCTGGATAAACTAACCATTCAAATTCATTTTTGTCTCCTTATTACCATTGGATCAACAAATTGTTCACTTTCATTACTGTCTCTTTACTATTTCGAGAAAAACTTATTGTTGGTTCTTTCATTCATGTCTCCTTGTTATCTCTGGATAAACTAATTATTCACTTTCATGCTTCTCTCTTTGTTCTCGGGAAGACTAATTGTTCACTGCATTTATATTTCCTTGATATCTAAGGATAAATTAAATGTTCCATCTTTCATTTATATCACCTTCTCATATTTAGCAACGTGAATTGTTGACCTGCATGCAATGCGAGATTATGCAGACGACTCTATGAGCACATGTAGAACTCTCTGTGAACTCGTGAAGACATCTTTGTGAGTTCATGTAGACGTCTTTGTAAGCTCATGTAGACATGTATATGACCTTATATAGACATTCATGTGAGCTCATGAGACATTTACATGAGCTTATATAGACATTTATATGAACTCAAAGAGATTTACGCAGACATCTATAAACGCTCATGTAGACATATCCGTTAAATCATGTAGACTTATCAGTGAACTCGCGTAGATATTTCTGTAAACTCAGGTAGACATCTCAGTGAGCTCTAGTAGACATTTATGTAAACTCATGTAGACATTTCTGTGAACTCGTGTAGACATTTCTGTGAACTCATGTAGACATTTCCGTGAGCTCATGTAGACATCTCAGCGAACTCATATATACATCTCAGTGAGTTTATATAGACATTTATGTGAACTCATATAGACATTTGTGTGAACTGATGTAAACATTTATGTGAACTCATATAGATATTTATGTGAGCTCATGCAGACATTTATGTGAACTCGTGTAGACAATTCTGTGAACATGTGTAGACATTTATGTGGACTCATGTAAACTTTTATGTCAACTCATGTAGCTTTTTATGTGATCTCTTGAAGACACTTATGTGAACTCATGTAGACAGTTATGTGAAATCATGTAAACATTTCAGTGAGCCCCTGAAGACATTTTTGGAAAGACCTGTAGATATTTCTGTGAGCTCATGTAGACATTTATGTGAGGTTATTTAGACATTTCTGTGAACTCGCATAGACATCTCAGTGAGCTCACGTAGACATTTCTGTGAAGTAACGTAGACATCTCAATGTACTCATGTAGACATTGCAATGAGCTCATGTAGACATCTCAGTGAACTCATGTAGACATCTTAGTGAACTCATGTAGACATCTCAGTGAACTCATGTAGACATCTCAATGAACTCATGTAGAGATTTCAGTGAGCTCATCTAGACATACCTGAAAGCTCATGTAGACGTACTCTAAAAAAAATCGAATGTTAGGAAACGATCATGTCTGTGAGAAAGTATTGATCATCGGAAGTGTCGAAACGATCAAAAAAAAACATGTGATTATCGAAGAAGTCACACAATTGTGATATTCGCTATTGGCTATTGAAGGTGACGACGAGCATCGGTAATATCAAACGTGCTTACCTTTGTGTGACTCACCTGTGTCCAGGTGTTGTTCTACCTGACTAAATTCAGCATATTCCACTACTCCGACACATTTGTGTTTCCCAGTTGTGTACTTGCATCCAACGTATACTGTCTGGATGGCAGTGATACACATATAAAATACAATAATGCGGGTTACACAAAGATGTCATTTCAAGGAAAGATCACGTTCAGCTCAGTTCAAGCGCCATATCCGCATCGAGGGTCGGCTGCAAATGATCTCCAGCGTACTCTATCTCTTGCCGTAATAATGCAATCTGAAAGGCGTTTTCCAGTCCATCTCCTGATGTTATCCACCCCCTTAAAACGTTGTCTACCTCTTGAACGACTGCCTACCACCCTACCCTCTAGTATGGTCTTCAACAAGGAGGTATGTCTTGTTATATGACTAACATAACTTAAATGTCTAGCCCTGAATTCGGTCAGTAATTCTCTTTTTATCCTCAACTCTTTCAATACCTCCAAATTTGTTTTCTTCTCTTTCCATTAAATGCGACCCAATCTTCTATATACCCACATTTCGAAGGCTTCAATACTCTTTTCCAACTTTCTATTCAGTGTCCATGTTTCTGCGCCATAAAATAGTGAAGAGTATACATAACACCTGACACTTCTCGTGTTCAATGTATGGTTTATCTGTTTAGATGTCAGTATGTGTTGCATGTTGATGAAAACCAAAAGATCAAGAGAAAGCGATAAATGTAACCAAAAAAAATAACAGAAAAGCTAGATAAGAGAAAAGTGGTTAAATCAGGCAGAAATCCAGTCACAAACTGGCTACATGACTGATGGGTAAAGGTGTTCAAGTTCATGAGAACAGGCGGGTGTCTGCGGTAGTTTTGGTTGAGAAACAGGTATGCGGTGTAGTTCGTGTAGAGACGGCGCGATGAAGTGTGGCAACATTAGTAACCCATGCTGGCTTCTATTATGGCCTACATACGCCTGATCTAGTTTATTAGCCCAACTAGCGGTCCCAGGAACTGGGGACACTTGGAACAGCCTATCACTTTCCTAGTCACCCCATTTACAGAACCAATGTCAATCCTGCACACAAAGGATGTAATTGATTTCCGGAACTAGGTGCACGTGCCGTTTGTCTGAAAGAGCGGGAACAATTGTGATGTGAGTTTCACGCGCTGGCAACCAGACTATCGGCCACGGTTTGTCAACTTTCCGTCCTCCACATTTCCCATTTTCTTGTTTAATTGTCAAGCGTCGGTGGTTTGTTGAGAATAGCCGGCACGTAATAGTTGAAGACGTACTGTTATCACCAAGCAGTGTTCATACGCCAGTGACCTCTAACAATAGAGGGGGACTGTTTACAATGCCTTTGATGCTGTCTAGTGATAGATTACGCTTCGTGAGGTCGACAATAGACAAGAATTCCTTTCTTAACATTGATTCTTATTTTGGCTGGTCTCTCATTCTGGGAAAGCTCGACTTCAAATGACAACATCTCATAGGAGCCGCAGCTCAAACTTTGGAGATGATATAATGGCAACAACTGAGGAACGGTAGATCTCATCGCGTCTTGTTCCATCTCGGGCGCGTCTGTTCCTTCAGCAGCTGATCCATTCATAACAGATTAGACACTGAGGTTTTCCTGCTAGCCGTAACCCGAGTCTGGCTTCACTTCAACAAATTATATGCTAGAGGGAGCTTACTACCTAATTTAGCGAGATCAGTATTATTTACGAGACGATACGTTTCCGAACGGATTATCTGCCCAAGGGTCTTGAATGTTAATCCTATCGTACACAACTAGAGAATGGACTCCAGGAGCTGAATATTGGGCACTCATCACGTGTTCTTGACATGAGTTATTTATTTGTCTCAATGCTGGCCGGGATTACTTGTTTTAATGTTTATAATTAATATTTACGGTTCAGATAAAAACCCAGTTTCCGATACATTTCGTTCATTTCAAAACCGCAAGGTATAATCTTCCCCCTTTATATTGTTCTTCTTATGTAATTTAATTCTGTTACAGCACAGTTTATTATTGACCATATGTTACTATTATTATTTATAATATTGTTATTATTACTCCTACTATTATTAATATTATTAATATTATTATTACTTTTAATACTATTATTATTGATATTATTTTTATTCCTGTTATGATTACTATTATTATCATTATTATTATTAATATTATCTGTATCAATGTTTTGGTTATTATTATTGTTGTTGCTATTATTATTATTAATAATAATATTTTTACTGTTTTTATTGTATCAGTTTCCAATATATAGCTAGCGCATCAAATCTTTGACACCTCAAATACTGAACGCCCCAAATCCTGAACGCCCTAAATTCTGAACGCCCCAAATCCTGAACGCCCCAAATCCTGAACGCCCTAAATCATAAACGCCCCAAATCCTGAACTGATAATGAAATGTTACCTACTTGACGGTTGGTATATGCTGTTTACACCAGAAGTAACGTCATCATGCGCATCATATGTATGTCCACTTGTTGTAGTCTAGAAGGTTTTATTTGAATACGTCGGGTATTATTAAGACATGCCATTTCAGGAAAATTGTGTATCAATTTATGGTCCACTTAAACTATTTTAACTGAATAGATCATTTATATTTTAGTCGTATAGTTTGTACCGATTAAATCATTTATATTTTAGTCGTATAGTTTGTACCATTTATATTTTAGTCGTATAGTTTGTACCATTTATATTTTAATCGTATAGTTTGTACCATTTATATTTTAGCAATAGTAATAAAATGTAACTTCAAAGACAAGTGGTACAGAAAACAAAAAGGATCTGGTACAGCAGAAGCATACTACTCCTTGCCAAGAATAAATCAAGTGACAATATTCAGACTACGAACGGGTCACTCAAAAAAGGCAAAGGCAAAGGCCGCCGTCCATCGTAGACGATGATGGCAGAATTAATTTTGCTAGCGCTATTTTTAGTAAAGATTAACTGCGCTACTTTTTATCCTCACTCTCTCGTCTCGAGCCGCCCGACCCCAGTGGCAAGTCAGTGACAAGACGACTAGAAGGCGACTACGAGATGCAGGGGACTTCCGCATCAAGCACCCGTGAAAAAGACAGCCGAGTCTGGAGTCGAATCCACACCACCTGGTCACGAGGCCGACGGCTTAACCACTTCGCCACGAAATCTCCAAACGAACGGGTCACTGCAGACTGAAAAATCATCTGTTCAACAAATTAAAAATTGGACACACAGACATGTGCCTATGTCGGGAGAACATAAAAACAATAGAACAGGTCTGCCGGCTCCACGAGAGGAGCATAGTGACTACATGGCCCTAACCAAACCAATTGCGAGATAAACTGTATGGCGATGAGACAAGACATAGAACGACCGCCAGGTTTATGAGGGAGATGAAAGCGATTAAGTGAAGGCGAAGACCGAAGAAGGAGAAAATGTTTAGTTGTCGAGTTTGTACGAACTAAATAATGTATATTTTCGTCGTATTATTTATACAGATTACATTATTTATATGTTCGTTGTTTTATTTATTCAGACTAAATTATTAAATTTTTTTTGTTTGGAATTGTATGGACTAAATCATTTATATCTTCAACGTTCAGTTTGCTCCACATTGTGTCTTTTCTATTGTATGTGTTCCTTTTATCTTTTACTTGCTAATCGGAGAGTCTGCAAGATGAGTGGACGAATGTCCTATAGTGCATGAAACTGATAGATGAGTAGATGAATGTCCTACAGTACCCGAAGCTGATAGATGAGTAGATGAATGTCCTACAGTACCCGAAGCTGATAGATGAGTGGATGAATGTCCTTCAGTACACGACAATAGAATTCACGATAAGTAACACCAAATTGTCCGTTGGTTGAGTAGATATAGTACATGTATCCTCTGAATGAGTAGATGAATGTCCTATAGTACACGAATCATATGGCTGAGTAGATGAATGTCCTACAGTACACAAATCCCCTGGTTGAGTAGATGAACGTCCTACATGTATTATATAGAAGTGCTGGTACTTGTAACAAGAAATAAATGAATTTTAGAAACCAATTTTTGTTTTTTTCTCCACGTAGAAATTCATTAGGCTTCATATCTTTGTGTTTGGAATCGTCTTCTTCCTCGCCCGTTCTCAAACTCCAACCCCCGTGTCCTGCAAAGGGCTTTACTGGCAGCAGCATGCTGTCCGGAGAACGGAATGCGTCGTGTCATAGTTTACAGCTTGACTGCGATATTTACACCTTTCGGTCCGACACACGCGGTTTCATCGTGTAATTTTTTGGTACTACGTCGATTTTATGGTAGATTCTGTGGTCTCTTGATGAGAAAGAAAGAATAGGTCCATTTTGATATGCATGCATTCCAAATGGTAGAAAATTAACACTCTCAGTGACAACTGGAAAATACTCAAGCAATTTCGGAGCGGAGGCAGAGGCACTGAGGGCTGCAGGAGAAGAAATGGTGACAGGCAAAAGAAATGAAAGCCATATAGTCCTGTTTACAGATGCCCTGGCCGTAGTCACAGCACTAAAAAGCCAGAAAAATACTGAACTTAATGATTTAAGAGCAGTACTCTGTCAACTATGCCAGCAGTGCGCACCAAAAAGAGTTGTGGTACAGTGTGTTCCACCCCACTGTAACATCCAAGGCAACGAGGAGGCAGACAGACTGGCAAAAGAAGGTGCAAGACTATCACAACCAGATACTAGTGTGACATACGAAGAGTCAAAAAGGCTTATTAGAGCTAGATACATGACCAAATGGGAAATAGAACATACTGGCTACACAAAAAACGATGCCTATTACCAGTTGAACAGAAGAGAGCAGGTCGTGGTCTTCAGACGTCGCACTGGCCACAATAGACTGACGTACCACCTATTCAACAAATTGAAGATAGGTGGCACTGACGAATGCTCGTGTGGTTCTGGGAAAATGACCGCTGAACATTTGCTGCAAAATTGCCCGACATACGAGGATCAGAGAAAGCAGATGTGACCATCACCATTGGCAACACTAGACAAGCTCTATGGCAGTGTCGACAGCCTCAGGAAGACCGCTGCTTTTTTCGAAAAAATACAGGTTGACGTCTGACAGCGTACGAAGAAGATGAAGAAAAAGAAGAAGAAGAAGAAAAAGAAGAAGAAGAAGAAGAAGAAGAAGAAGAAGAAGAAGAAGAAGATATTCATGCATATTGTAGCAAACACCTAGAAGGAGTTGTTCATCTTTCCAGCTAAAGACACAATCACTACAAATGTGCGCAAGGTGATTTAGTTCAATTAATGTCTTCAACGGGCGTTGATGTGTATTTCAAAACTCCAAGAGGTGATTTAAAGTGAAAGGTTATTTGTGTGTTCCTGTTAATGGAACCAGATCTCCTCTATGCCCAATTCTTGTCGAACGTCGGCAATCTTGTTTATTTCAACAAGGTCAAGTTTCTCCTTGCAGTGTTCTTCGGTTCTAATATGTCATACTTGTCAAGTTTCTCCAGACAGTGTTCTCCGGTTGTAACTCGCCACTAACTAGTCAAGATTCGTCTTGCAGTGTTATCCATTTCTGAGTCGTTAATACACAGTTAAGGTTCTTCTGGCAGTGTTATCTGGCTCTAACTCGCCACTACCTGATCAAGTTTCTCCTAGCAGTGCTCTGCTGTTCTAACTCGCCACTACCTGATCAAGTTTCTCCTAGAAGTGCTCTGCTGTTCTAGCTCGCCACAACCTGTCCTCGATTCACCTGGCAGTGCTGATATTGACAATAAATATGCATGTTTGTGTGTTAAGTAACGAAATGAAACTCGCTACGTGTAATTATGTGGACACATTTACCGAACAACTGTCAACAGTGATTGCAGGTGTGCAGTGTCTGGCTCATCCGTTGATACGCCTACCTGAACATAAGGTGACTCCACATGCCGTCTACCGCCGCAACCACTCTGCTACGCTATTTAGGAGCAGCTCGAAAGTCGTATTCTGGAACAATTCATTGTGAACGGTCGCTTCAACATCTGTTTCCGTCATGCCATACTACGCCTGTCCCATCCTTGGTTTACGCGTAAAATAAACGGACATGCTGGGACAGTCTAAAATAACTAGGTACACTATTTTCGTATTTGAGGGAGAATTTCATCCCAACATGATGGCTGATGGTCGACAAGTCAAGTGATTGAGATTATAAAGGATGGTCCCCAAGTTGAATTGACTACCCGCATAAACTATTCATGGAATTGAGGCCTCCGCTTCTGATATCTCCGCCGAGAAGTGTCAGAAAGTGGCGGGATTCGATGATGAAGCGACCGTTCTGGTGACGTCTGGTCTTGCATGACTGCCTTCAGAAGTATGCATGCTGCGCCACCTATCTTTATCTTTTCGTGAAGCTATTGCTGTGTCGTGGGTGAACAGATTAACGCATCTCGCGTGCATGCAAAGGCTATGAGAAAATTACATCCGGGTCAAACCATCGTCAAAACGCCATCTTGAAACTGAGCAATTAAATTTCCAGATTACTGACTTTGTTCACTCGTCTTTAACGAAACATTTGTAGCGTGTTTGAGTATATGTGATTTCTATGTCGTGCTGTTGCTTTTATGTCGAGGTTGAGAAAGAAGAACTTCCTAGTCGTGCATGCACCACCACCACCTGATCCCCTGCTGGCCTACGCGGGAGACCATCATATCTTCATTTTCCGTTAAGCATCAATCATTGATCTTGGTACCAGCATAATCTGGCCTCATCTCGAGAGCATAACTTGCTTCTCTGATTTTCTGTACTCGCTGCCCCTGATCAGGGGAGCTTAAAAGTTAAATAACACATATCTGTCTGATGCACTGTACACCCTTCTTCTTCTTCTTCGTACGTTGTCAGACGTCAACCTGTATTTTTTCGAAAAAAGCAGCGGTCATCCTGAGGCTGTCGACACTGCCATAGAGCTTGTCTAGTGTTGCCACTGGTGATGGCCACATGGGCTTTCTCTGGTCCTCGTATGACGGACAGTTTTGAAGCAAATGTTCAGCGGTAATTTTCCCGGTACCACACGAGCATTCGTCAGTGCCATATATCTTCAATTTATTGAATAGGTGGTACCTCAGTCTATTGTGGCCTGTGCGGAGTCTGAAGATCACAACCTGTTCTCTTCTGTTCAACTGGTAATAGGCATCGTTTTTTGTGTAGCCAGTATCTTCTGTTTCCCATTTGGTCATGTATCTAGCTCTAATAAGCCTTTTTGACTCTTCGTAGGTCACACTAGGATCTGGTTGTGGTAGTCTTGCACCTTCTTTTGCCAGTCTGTCTGCCTCCTCATTGCCTTGGATGTTACAGTGGGATGGAACCCACTGTACCCCTACTCTTTTTGGGGCGGACTGCTGGCATAGTTGACAGAGTACTGCTCTTAAATCATTATACTGTACATCCGATAACACATATTTGTCTGATGCATTGTACACCCGATAACACATATCTGTCTGATGCACTGTACACCCGATAACACATATATGTCTGATGCACTGTACACCCGATAACACATATCTGTCTGATGCACTGTACATCCGATAGATCACCAGCCACTCTTCTATAGGGATGAAAGGTGCGACCTTTGGTCATGATGGGCGTTGACTAGTCTGGTTCACACTGAAGTCTCACAGAACACCTGGTCTACAACAAATGCCCAATGCCTCATATATTACCTGATCTACAACAAATACCCCATGTCTCATATAATACCTGATCTACAACAAATACCCCATGTCTCATATAATACCTGATCTACAACAAATACCCCATGTCTCATATAATACCTGATCTACAACAAATACCCCATGTCTCATATAATACCTGATCTACAACAAATGCTCCATGTCTCATATAGCACCTAAACTACAACAAATGCCCCATGTCTCACTTAACACTTAACCATGTCCCACCTCACACAAGATGTGGCTTGGTAATGAAATTTATAACACTTCATCCCCAATTGCAGTTTATGCTAATGGGACTTTTCGCAAAATTTGAAGACAAAAAACTAAACCGTATTACATTTTGCGCTGACTTGACCGTTTGAATGTAGGTCTTTTGTTCTTAGTTCAGAATACAACGAGCAAGAGAACTACAGCAAACAAAACAACCACATCACTACGAGTGGATTATTAGGTGGCCGCTTCTCTCCTGTCCGGTGAGACGCCAATCTGTCTGCGGCACGGTGCTCCTCAAATTGAGCCGCCGATCCACCCATCCATGGTTTTTTGATCTTCTAAATTAACCCGGTATCACTTGCTGATCATGCAAATAAGCCGTGCGTGCCTGAGACGAATGGAAAGTGATTGACTGGCGATGTCGGAGACAACCTTAACCCAGTTTCAAACGGAACAGTCTCAACCAGACCAGCCCTTTGTGCGTGAGTACAGGTGATGCTCGTAATGGGTGGGCGGGGGAGCAGACAAAATGACCATCCCTGATATCCAGACCAGCCCACCTCCTGTATAGTAGAATGGACAAGGCGTCATCAGCCATATTTAGTTTCCATAGCGGCACGTGCAGGTGCTTGGTCTCTGCGCACGCGCGATAAATCGCCCTTCACTACTAAAATCGGTGTCGTGTTTGTCAGTGAAATAGTCAGACCTGCAGGCCTTAAGAAGACTAAGCGGGCCGCTAGACTAGCAATGTGGTATTTATTTGCAGATAAAATTTATTGTAGTTTTTGCTACATTTAACCATTCACTACACCCCCGCACGTAGAATGTGTTCTCTAATTAATATAAGGGGATATAAACATGATGGAAAGAATACAAAAAAGAGTGACAAAGCTGATAGTAGGATTCCATAATTACAGTTATGAGGAAAGACTCAGAAAAACTGGCTTACAGTGTCTAGAAGAGAGAAGAATTCGTGGTGACTTAATACAGGTTTATACGGTGATGAGAGAAATGGATAAATTAGACTATAACACTTTTTTTTTTTTTAAATACAGCCACCTACAAGAACAAAAGGGGATAGCTACAAGTTGACTAACGAGAGGCCCAGATTATACATTAGGAAATATTTTTTTAGTCAGAGAGTGGTGAATGCTTGGAATGCTTTGCCACGTGAGGTAGTGGAGGCAGGGTCAGTTAATGCATTTAAGAATAAATTGGATGCACATAGCTTCTAGAGCCAGGTAATGTAAATGAAACTGGTTGCATATGTTGCACCCACTTTCTGTCAGATTGCTTCGTTTCGTGCTATGTCCGATATATAAACAGTTCTTGCTAACATTGAGTAGGGTGTAATCAGTGGCGTAGTGTGGGGTGGGCCACAGTAACGGTTACCCTATGCAAAACATTCCTAGGGGGGCAAGTTTCAAAGGAAAAAAAATTAAAATAAATTCAAAATAGCGAGTAACCTAGTATTAATGTCAGTTGAAAGAGATTTCAATGTGGACTTAACTACTGATGTTGGCAATTTTAACAAATTAAAACCAGACGATTAAAAAAAAATATAAATGTTAGTATAATTGCGCTAAATTAATTGTACTTTTAAAAATACATATTTTCTGTTTTCTGACAATAAAACATTACAATGCAAGAAGGGATTTGGGAAGAGTGTTGAGGAGGGGAATGGGGGGTGCAGAAGGTTCAAAACTGGACTGGTTGAAGGGACTCAATGAGTGCTAGCGGTTCACGGATTAGGCTGCGTAATATTTACTTTGCCCTGGGCGCAGGTAATACTCGCTACACTACCTGGATGGATTAACCTCTATCCTGCCATTTATCCAATCAGAAGTATTGTTCGCGAGACTGGCTATCATGTAAAACAAAGTGCTATTGGAGCCACTGCTGCAAGGGCACGTGCTAGATTTGCAGCAGGTAATAGGAGGATTATCAGCAATCATCACCCTCACTTGTATATTGTAGTAGGATCACCCGCAATCACCACCCTCATTATTACATTGTAGAGGGTCATCCGCAATCATCACCCTCACTTGTATATTGTAGTAGGATCACCCGCAATCACCACCCTCATTATTACATTGTAGAGGGTCATCCGCAATCATCACCCTCACTTGTATATTGTAGTAGGATCACCCGCAATCATCACCCTGACTATTCTATTGTAGTAGGATCACCCGCAATCATCACCCTGTCTATTCTATTGTAGTAGAATCACCCACAATCATCACCCTGTCTATTCTATTGTAGTAGAATCACCCGCAATCATTACCCTCACTAGTATATTGTAGCAGGATCACTCGCAATCGACACTGTGGACTGATTTCCAGAAAATCTTCGATAAAATATCGAAAGACGGACTAATAGCAAAACTACAACAAAAAAACTGCAGCATTGGTAACGTCAGAAAGTGGATTAAATCGTTAATACACAACAGGAAAGCAGGAGTTACCGTGGACGGTTATAGCAACACAAATATACTTCTAAAACACGGAAATCCCCACGGGATCAATAAGTACTGCCACGGAGATACAACTAAGGAGGTAGATGCAGTACTGCCTTTCATTCCCATGTAAACAACACCAAAATCTCAGCAAAAAAGAAACATTCAGAACTGCCGTCTCCCCGTGGAATACCACAATACTCCCCGATGGAAAATAGCAGAATGCGAGATGATCGAAGAACTAAACCAAAAGAAGCATGAATATAGCTATATACTGATAGATTGGCAACCAGAGCAAGCAAAAATGGAAACGCATAAATCTATGTCCTTTACCTAGATCCAGAAACAAAAAAACAGCCAGTTTACCCACTAGAAAGTTATGTTTATTTGACTGAAGAACAGTCGTAATTTATTGGTACAAAACTATTGAGCTACGAAACAAGGGAAGGTAAGCAGGTTGTGTTGATGGAATGACAGTTCCACAAGCCCTCAATAATAATAGCCTCTTCCAACTTAACAAACGATGATACGAACTAAAAACAGAAAGGACTTTATCTTCTTCTCGTTGGTCATGCTTTTTTTCATGCAGTCTACACGTGAAGGCCAGTTCTCTGGGTAAAGGTAGCCGTAGTGCCGAGTTCTTCAATGCTTCCAAACAGCTTTGTGTGGAGATACGTCTATGTGGGCTAGTGGGTTAGTCTAGGGGGGGGGGGGGGGTAAGCGAGGTATGAGCTGAACGTCACGCTCGTTAAAGGAAAGTGAAGCGTTTGATATAGCCTCTCCTTTCCAGGCGTAGAGATCGTCGCTGGATTCACTGTTCGGCTTGCCGTTCAGGAGTTTCCATGTCAATGGCCTCTTTTACATTATTGTGTCCTCAGTAGCATCTTCATGAGGGGCCCACTGTTTCTTACAGAGTCTGCTATATGACTGGACGGACAGATTGGGCTTATTGGTTTGACAGTTACTCTAAAAGAAGGTAAACTCTGACTCTAAACCTGGGTAGACGAAGTTCGTTAGCCTGTTCAGGCAGTTTGCCTAGGCAACGACTTCTCCGCCTTGTGAAAACCTCAGGAGAGGGTACGGCTACGGGATTAAACCAAGACATAAAATCCGGAGTGGTAGAACCTAAGGCAGATGGTTTCAAAATTGCGGACTCATTCCGGCATCTCCTGCAGCTGAGCTGCTGCCAAATTGTCATGCTTTGCATTCCTTTGGATTACACCAATGAGGCCGAGAGGGGCATCCTGCAGTTTGGGCAGCCCAGGTTCTGCATATTCAACGCCCAAGCTTGCGCCCTGAGAGGGCGCCACGCTAATGGTCTGCAAAGACTCAGACGCCTATGAATGGGCTAGTGCTCATTAACGTAATGGGCCAAGCATATATCAGTCTTCCTTGGTATGTTCCGATGTCTGCGCTACCTGCCCGCACATACACATTGGTAATAGAGCTAATTTTAGCCGGTGTAAGTGGATATTCAATCTGTTATGTCCCATTCTCAAGCGGAACAGGATCACTCATTCTGCTCGTTCAAGACAGTGATAATTGTCTTTCGATTGGTCAACTTTTCTTATGGCTTGAATAAGGATCTTTAAAAGAAGGAGAGTGCTACAGTGGATACCATCACCCTGAAGCATACCAGAAAACGAGAGCAGACCAGTTTGAAATTGAGGGAACAGCAAGGGAACAACAAGAACAAACAATCACCTTCCATGAAAAGAAGAACCTAACTTAAGCAATAAAGAAAGTCAACACCACCTTGGTCGAGAAAAGTAAGTGGTCATGTACCTTATGTGAACAGAAAATAACAGATTGAATAGCCACATACAAATATGTACATTGACCATATAGACAACAGCACTGACCGTCGAACATGTCCTGCAAGACTTGTATTTGCTTAGGCAACTGCTTAACTTCATAAATAGTAAACAACGTGGCGAACAAGAAGAAGATACCTTGGTCATTCATACATCGACTGGAGAAATCAATCCCCGAAGGTCCTTTTAAAGCATAAGCCACTGACAACTCTCCTCCAGCAAGCTCGATCTTAAGCTGCCATTTCTGCTTCTATTCAGTTGAGGTCCAGGGACCGAAGTTCATTTTCACAGTCTCTTCTTCTGGTGTTTCTTAGTCTATCACTTTTCCTCTACCTTTGTTGATTCCATGTCAGGGTCTGTCTGGCCAGGTCAAATGGGGATTACCGTAGCGTGTATCCTATGCAAACCTATTTTCTATGTTTGATTTGTTGCTTCATTGGTTACCGTGGGCTCATTTCCCATAGATCTTGGTTCCTCATGTCTTGTACGCCTATACCCATTACCATCCGCAAATATTTATTGACGAACGACTGGAGTTTTCTCTGTTTTGGCTTTGTAATTCTTCAAGTTTCTGCTCCGTACACAATCTTGACTTGGTATTAGTCTTTATTTCCCTGGATTTCTATATATTTCTAGTAACAGAAATTATGTTCTTGTCCTTCCGATTCTAGCCTAGCCCTTGCATCTGCCTCGGTGCCCACTGAAGTATCAATGTCGCTGATCAAATACATGAAGGTGTCCACCTCTACCAATGTATCATCTGCAAGCAGGATTTGCTTTTTGTTTAAGCAAGAAAGGCAGTTTAGCCCGGGGAACCGATCATGCTCAGAAAGTAGTGAGGGACCAGCAAAGACCTGAAACGCACAGCCTCCTTCGTGAACCTCACCAGCCTAGAAGCAAAGCATCAGTTGACAGACGAAGGAGATTTCCAACCCTTGCGAAAGTTCTCTTTTCGTGCCAATGAAAACGTAACTTTAAAACTATTAAAGTGCTTCATTATCTTTCCTTTCCATTAGCCAATGAACTTCACAGTAAAAGGTATATTCATGCTCGGATTGATTGTTTCTCAAATATTCGTGAAACTGTCAGCAGTTAGGTTTAGGATGCAGCAGTAAATGAGAGAACTCATAGCTGGCTGATTGTACCAGTAGCAGCGAATCATAGCTATCTGATTGTACCAGTAGCAGCGAAACATTGCTGGCTGAATGCACCGGTAACAGCGAAACAATGCTGGCTGATTGTGCCAGAGGCAGCGAATCATAGCTATCTGATTGTACCAGTAGTAGCAAACCATTGCTGGCTGGTTGTACCAGTAGCAGAGAATCATAGCTATCTGATTGTACCAGTAGCAGCAAACCATTGCTGGCTGGTTCTACCTGTAGCAGCAAACCAATACTGGATGATTGTACCAGTAGGAGCGAATCATAGCTATCTGATTGTACCAGTAGCAGCGAAACATTGCTGGCTGATTGTACCAGTAGCAGCGAAAAATTGCTGGCTGATTGTACCAGTAGCAGCAAACCATTGTTGGCTGATTGTACCAGTAGCAGCAAACCATTACTGGATGATTGTACCAATAGGAGCGAATCATAGCTATCTGATTGTACCAGTAGCAGCGAAACATTGCTGGCTCATTGTACCAGTAGCAGCGAAACATTGCTGGCTGATTGTACCAGTAGCAGCAAACCATTACTGGATGATTGTACCAGTAGGAGCGAATCATAGCTATCTGATTGTACCAGTAGCAGCGAAAAATTGCTGGCTGATTGTACCAGTAGCAGCAAACCATTGTTGGCTGATTGTACCAGTAGCAGCAAACCATTACTGGATGATTGTACCAATAGGAGCGAATCATAGCTATCTGATTGTACCAGTAGCAGCGAAACATTGCTGGCTCATTGTACCAGTAGCAGCGAAACATTGCTGGCTGATTGTACCAGTAGCAGCGAAACATTGCTGGCTGATTGTACCAGTAGCAGCAAACCATTGCTGGCTGATTGTACCATTAGCAGCGAAACATTGCTGGCTGATTGTACCAGTAGCAGCGAAACATTGCTGGCTGATTGTACCAGTAGCAGCGAAAAATTGCTGTCTGATTGTACCAGTAGCAGCGAACCATTGCTGGCTGATTGTACCAGTAGCAGCGAAACAATGCTGGCTGATTGTGCCAGTAGCAGCGAATCATAGCTATTTGATTGTACCAGTAGTAGCAAACCATTGCTGGATGGTTGTACCAGTAGCAGAGAATCATAGCTATCTGATTGTACCAGTAGTAGCAAACCATTGCTGGCTGGTTGTACCAGTAGCAGAGAATCATAGCTATCTGATTGTACCAGTAGCAGCAAACCATTGCTGGCTGATTGTACCAGTAGCAGCAAACCATTACTGGATGATTGTACCAGTAGGAGCGAATCATAGCTATCTGATTGTACCAGTAGCAGCGAAACATTGCTGGCTGATTGTACCAGTAGCAGCGAAACATTGCTGGCTGAATGCACCGGTAACAGCGAAACAATGCTGGCTGATTGTGCCAGTAGCAGCGAATCATAGCTATCTGATTGTACCAGTAGTAGCAAACCATTGCTGTCTGGTTGTACCAGTAGCAGAGAATCATAGCTATCTGATTGTACCAGTAGCAGCAAACCATTGCTGGCTGATTGTACCAGTAGCAGCAAACCATTTCTGGATGATTGTAACAGTAGGAGCGAATCATAGCTATCTGATTGTACCAGCAGCAGCGAAACATTGCTGGCTGATTGTACCAGTAGCAGCGAAACATTGCTGGCTGATTGTACCAGTAGCAGCGAAACATTGCTGGCTGATTGTACCAGTAGCAGCAAACCATTACTGGATGATTGTACCAGTAGGAGCGAATCATAGCTATCTGATTGTTCCAGTAGCAGCGAAACATTGCTGGCTGATTGTACCAGTAGCAGCGAAACATTGCTGGCTGATTGTACCAGTAGCAGCAAACCATTGCTGGCTGATTGTACCATTAGCAGCAAACCATTGCTGGCTGATTGTACCAGTAGCAGCGAAACATTGCTGGCTGATTGTACCAGTAGCAGCGAAACATTGCTGTCTGATTGTACCAGTAGCAGCGAACCATTGCTGGCTGATTGTACCAGTAGCAGCGAAACAATGCTGGCTGATTGTGCCAGTAGCAGCGAATCATAGCTATCTGATTGTACCAGTAGTAGCAAACCATTGCTGGATGGTTGTACCAGTAGCAGAGAATCATAGCTATCTGATTGTACCAGTAGTAGCAAACCATTGCTGGCTGGTTGTACCAGTAGCAGAGAATCATAGCTATCTGATTGTACCAGTAGCAGCAAACCATTGCTGGCTGATTGTACCAGTAGCAGCAAACCATTACTGGATGATTGTACCAGTAGGAGCGAATCATAGCTATCTGATTGTACCAGTAGCAGCGAAACATTGCTGGCTGATTGTACCAGTAGCAGCGAAACATTGCTGGCTGAATGCACCGGTAACAGCGAAACAATGCTGGCTGATTGTGCCAGTAGCAGCGAATCATAGCTATCTGATTGTACCAGTAGTAGCAAACCATTGCTGTCTGGTTGTACCAGTAGCAGAGAATCATAGCTATCTGATTGTACCAGTAGCAGCAAACCATTGCTGGCTGATTGTACCAGTAGCAGCAAACCATTTCTGGATGATTGTAACAGTAGGAGGGAATCATAGCTATCTGATTGTACCAGCAGCAGCGAAACATTGCTGGCTGATTGTACCAGTAGCAGCGAAACATTGCTGGCTGATTGTACCAGTAGCAGCCAAACATTGCTGTCTGATTGTACCAGTAGCAGCAAACCATTGCTGGCTGATTGTACTAGTAGCAGCGAAACATTGCTGGCTAATTGTACCAGTAGCAGCGAAACATTGCTGGCTGATTGTACCAGTAGCAGCGAAACATTGCTGGCTGATTGCACCAGTAGCAACGAACCACAGCTGACCAAGACTTTATTCCGCCTCCACATGGCGGCCTTGAAAAATAACTCTACTAGTGTAGGCTGGCCAATGGATCAGGATCGTAATGGATTAGCAAATCAGATACTAAAGAAAGCCAACTGAAATCGAATATGTCGGACCGAAAGACACCCATATCGCATCCTCGCTGTAAACTGCTACACAGTTTCCTTTTCAGGACGAAAGTAGAGAAAGAACAACAACAATATTACGTGAAGGCAATTGTCTAGTTTTGTTATTGGTCTCATCCATTTTGTGTTTGTTAGTGACACATATCATTGATTGTTGATCTAATCAAACAGTTTCTTTAGCGGACAGGGTACAAATACCCTAGAGCGATCAAGCTCTTCGCCGAGTACGAATTACTGAAACAATAATCTTATTTGTTAACGTGTCAATTATCTACGAGATTGACAACGACACGCGATCTTCGCGCGACTATCCATGTTCACTTGTCATTCCAAACATCGAACAGCATGGCATCCAATCAGAGGGTTCAGTTTTTAACTAGGACCGCCTCTTTCGGGGAGTGGCCTAGCACAGTAAGGTCAACACCTGGTCCGTTTCATCTCCCGACTGTGACTTTCAGCGCCCGGATAGGATTCTGCTGTCCGTCACAGCTGGCTTTGTGTACGCATGCGCACAGGTGATAGCACGCGCCGTAATTCTTCAGTCGCGTGGCACAGTTTGTAGATTGTTTTGACCCTGTATAGCACCTTCTGTAAATCTGTAAATGGGACCATGCTGACAAATGTATGATTGGCTGTGTAAAGTTATGTTTGGTTTTGTATTTGTGTGAGACACGTACCTTGAAAAGTTGCACACGATTGATACACACGAACTCTTCAAGCAAAACAGGTGGAGTGCATTAGGCGCTTACTGAACTCTATATATGCCAGTCTACTTTATTGCTAGTTAACAGAGATGTGTGTGAATGTATTTACTCAATGCAAGAGAGACTACGATGGGTAGACATAATGATAAACTGTAATGGTAACCGAGACAGACATGCAGGGAGTTAGACAGACGGGGAAAGAGAGACAGACAGAACGAACAGGACTGCAAGTCACAGACGAATATAATGAGAGTGACATGGAGAGAGAGGAACAGTCATTGAGACATAAGGAGATATCGACTCACTATTAGTAGGAAAGACGAGCAGATAGAAAAACTGTCAGACGGACAGACAGATAAAGTATAAGGAACAGACTGATATGGATATGCAGACATAAGGAAAGAGACACACACACACACACACACACACACACACACACATATATATATATATATATATATATATATATATATATATATATATATATATATATAGTAAAGTAAAGTAACCCATAGCATTACTGCCGTAGGGGTGTGAGGTGTTAGCGATCTCACAAATATATATATTTAAATATATATATATATATATGGTGTGTATGTTTTCTGTTATCTGGTGCGCATGTTTCCTGTTGTCTGGAGTGTTTGTTTCATGTTGTTTAGTTTTTGTTTTCTGCTCTCTGGTGAGTATATTTTCTGTTGTCTGGTTTATGTTGTCTGGTATGTATGTTTTCTGTTGTCTGGTTTGTATGTTTTCTGTTGTTCGGTTTATCTTGTCTGGTGCGTAAGTTTTTGGATGTTTAGTTTATGTTGTGTGACGTGCATGTTTTTTGCAGTCACGTATCTAACAGAATGACACTCAGACGGACACTTGTCTGACCCCAGTCACGCATCTAGCAAAATGACACACATATGGACACTTGTCTGACTCTAATCATCTATCTAACAAAATAACACGCGACGAACACTTGTCTGACTCCAATCATCGATGTAACAAAATGACACGCAACGAACACTGATCTGATCCAAATCACGGATCTAACAAATTGACACACGACGAACACTTTTCTGGCTACAATCATTGATCTAACAAAATGACACGCAACTGACACTTGTCTGACCCCAGTCACGGATCTAACAAAATGACACGCGACGGACACTTGTCTGACTAAAATCCTCGATCTAACAGATGACACGCGACGGACACTTATCTGACCCCAGTCACGGATCTAGCAAAATGACACGCAACGGACACTGGTCTGACAGGTCTTCACAGTGAGAAGATCGCACGGCAGATTTCACTTGCTTCGGCTCCTGGTTGGAACTGAAGTCAGTCAGCCAAACTCACACAAAGCTGAGATTTTCTACAACGCAGTCTCCAACACTTCATCTCCAACGGCGGTGCTAGCCATGGGACTTCCTGTTCCTGCTTTTCTGAACTTTATTGAGAAAGAAGTGACGGAAGGGGGATAAATACAGTGTTCCCTACTCGCTACCGACCCCTGGTCTGCCCTTAAACATTGTAAACCAATGAAATAAAATTTGACGTGAACATACCTTGGTGTAGGAGAAACATAATTAGCTTATAAATGTTGTACGTGGTGACCATTAGCATCAAGACATGTCTGCACACGCCTCTCTATGCAACAACAGGTATTCACCAACCGATCAGGAGTGGCAGACTCTGTTTGTCCCCGAATGTTTTCTTGTAGTTCCATGACATTCCATGGCCTGTTGAAAAAACATTTTCTCTTTGAGTATGAACACTAGGAAGAAATCAGCTAGAGCAAGGACAGGCAACATTGGTAGAAGTAGTCCCTTAGAGATGATATGATCTTCACAGAAGGAACCAATTTAAGCCATGCTGACATTTGGCTTAGCTTGGGTTCGTTCGTTCTCAATCTCCCACTACCAAACCCTGAAAGGGCCTAAGTGGGACAGCGAGTGGGACACCCTGAAGAGATATATTATAGATGGTGGTCTCAAGGTAAGGTGTCCGCCTCGGGTGTCAGAGGTCGCGGGTTCGAATCACGGTGGAGATCGGGATTATTTTTCACATGAATGTTCTGGAAACAATTGCACTGGTCTCAGAGTAGTGAGATAGGACTTCCGTGTTCAGTGTTGAGCACGTTAAAAATTCATTGGCAGTTAGAAGTCGAAAAGAGTAGGCTTAACGGCCGCTGCCGTGACAAAATTAAAAAATTCTAGTGACAAATCTACCCAAATTATTTGTACCTTCCCCCAGACCTAGCAAGCCGCAGGAAGATTTAAATACCTACTACGGATAGCCGATAGCCTTCGGCTACCTGGCAACAGACATTAACATGCCTGTTTGAATACCAAGATTCCAAGTATGTATTATGTGTGTATACACACATATATTTATATATTTATATATATATATATATATATATATATATATATATATATATATATATATATATAGAGAGAGAGAGAGAGAGAGAGAGAGAGAGAGAGGAAGAAGTGCAGCGGAAACAGAATACCGGAAACATCTGACAAAATAAACTGTTACAGTTGTCAGCCATTTCCAAACAAAGCCAAGATTTCTATCCAAGTGTGTGGTCAGAGGTCATGGACAGACCAAATTCACGAGCTGGATTTGACCTCCTTGCTGATTCTATATGAGCGTGCATATCGTGGGTCACACTGTGCCGGCAGTCAGTGATGAAAGGCCATTCGGCCTTGGCCTAATTAGTATTGATATTTTAGCCGCGTACAGAGCACGAGAGTGAACAAGAGAAGAAACGATTACTGGATAACTGCTAGCACGAGCCTCAACGCATTCGATCTTACTGGAATCAAACGACTGCACCACCAGCCATCCGTTGGGATTTGAACCGTGGCCTCTGTCAGGGTTGTTTATGCGAGTAACCATTAATTAGCGATCGAGATGGGCCGAGAGTTTAGTCGGCTTTGACAAATTAAAGGATTTAATTCTCTTTTTGCCTCCCCCTCTAGCTGTCTCTTTCCGTCTCTCTCTTTCTCTCTCCCTTTTCTCTCTCGCCCTATTTCTGCCTCCCTATTTTTCATGTTATCTCTTTCTCACCCGCTCAATCTCCCTCTCTCCTCGTCGTCGCTCGCTTTCTGTCTCCCTTTTTTATCTCTTTCTTTCAATCTCTTCCTCTTTCTCTCTCGCTCTTTTTCTCTTCTCTCCTGCTTTCTCTCTTTCACTCACTTTCTCTTTCTCCATCTCTCTCTTTCTGTCTATCACTATCTGCACTCCATGACTCTCCCCCCCCCCCCCCCACCCCGCACTTCACAGTATATTCATAAAAAGGTTAATTACAAGCACCATTTAAAACACACGTGGAACATTATTTCTGTGTATATACATTTATAGGTGCAAAGTGAAGAGATATGTGAAACACAGTGTGAAGGAAAGAGAGGAAGAAAGAGATGGACAGAGATAGACTGAGAGAGAGAGAGAGAGAGAGAGAGAGAGAGAGAGAGAGAGAGTACAGGAAAGTGAACGAGAAGCAGAAATATTGAAATGAAGAGTGAGTTCGACTGACGTAATAGGTAATATAACTATGGTCATGACCTTCAGTTATCAGGTGACGGGAAAGGTCAAATAACTGTAGTCGTTACCTTCAGTCGCCAGTGACGTGAAAGGTCCTGTAACTGTGGTCACGACCTTCAGTTGTCAGTGACGGGAAAGGTCAAATAATTGTAGTCATTACCTTCAGTCGCCAGTGACGTGAAAGGTCCTTAATTGTGGTCATGCCCTTGAGTTGTCAGTGACGCGAAAGGTCCTGTAGCTGTGGTCATGACCTTCTGTCGTCAGTGAACGTGAAAGGTTTTGTAGCTGGGTTCATTTTCTGGCTGTAATCAGTTCTCTAGTTATAATCCTATCTCACGTTCTCATAGGTTCTTTGGTCCATGTTTTCTTGTGGCCAACGATACACCAAGGACACCATCACATCGGGCGCCTTTACTTTCCAGACAATATGATACCCCACTTCGAGGCTTGGTTGACTTCTGAGCCATTTTGCGATAGAAAAATTATCAGTCGGCTCACTAACCACTACACTATCGAGTCTCCCTAAGAGCAGTGCTGACACTCTAATCAATGGACTTGGACGTACAACACGCATGTCAGGTTAACGGAGTTAGCTTTGGCAGTAAATGCAATTGAAGCGAAGAGCTTGAGATTAAACAGACGAGAAGTTAGGAATACTCGGATGTAGAGTGTATATAAAACAGTTAGTTAGTTGCTCATCGCAAGCGAGGATGGCGACATCATCAGACAGTTTGTGTCTTGTTAATGTAACTTGTAATGTATATGGATTATATAGCGAGAAAGAAACTGCGCTGGTCATCAACCTCACTCTCTGGTCCCGAGCTAACTTGGGCCAGTGGTAAGACTTAAGTCAAGACCACTGGAGGTAATCTATGTTTCAGGCACTCTGGTCCCACCACTTTGAGACCAGGGGTGGCTTGAAACCTGCGGGGCTTGAACCCACGCAGTTTTCGTTCATCGCTTCGAGAAGCGAATACTTTACCTCTCGACCACAGCAACCCTATGATGTACATACCATTAGATATTTGATGTAACAACAGACAGCTTTCTTAATCTCTGCAGAGAGTTGCTGACAGCAGCTTTAGGCAGAGTTTGTTGTCAATGCCTGTCAACTTTCTGTAGGTCATGGATGTGCACGATGATCGGTACCAAGGTTGGCCATGCCCAGCGGATGTCCTATTCGATTGGATGTAATTTTAGGTTTCAGCTTGGTAGATAAGCCTCTCAAGAAATGAACACTCGTCAATGCTCGCATACGTTGTGCGGACTCTTACATTGGCCTTGCTATTTCTGGTTGTATGAAAACCGTCCACCAAAGATCATTGTTTACGCCGACAAAATCATGTGCTATTTACCCATGTGCAGTATTATGAAACTTCATTTTAGGGAAATTACGAAAATTGTGTAAAGGGTGACTACAGCCTATTGTAGTTGCAGGCCTGACTCACTGAGAAACCCCTTTAAAACGTCACATTACACGGCTCACTAAAAGACGGAACTTGCATGTGTCAATTGTCAGTGCAACTATAATAACGTGTTCGAGAAACAAAGATGGTTATGCAGTTGATTTCATGGCATGATTCTGTGAAAGGATCACTCTCAACAGTGGTTCGTTGTGTTTTATACCATGAATTTGTTTTATTTCTCTGTGTGGAGCATGGATTGATTATAAACCTTGTCATAATATGAGTTCCGTTATTTAGTCGGCGGTGGAATGGGACATTTCAACAGATTTTCCCTGCTTTTCCTCTCTAAAGTAGGCCATGGTAATTACAATCGGTGGAAATGAGATACCAGAGCCTGGATAAACTGTTGACACTGGGTGCCTGTCAAAGAGTGTGGAGAGACTAGAACAGGCGATCATGTTCGTTCCACAACATGTCACGAACAAAAGCTCTACATAAACATCATTAAAATCAATATAATGATCACTAACAAAACCAAATGCAGATCTAAAGTTTCTCCCGGAAAATAGGAAATACAAAATACAACGAGCATCGAATATCTCGTCTCCATTATCCAGCAACAATGGTGACTTCGCTTCAGAAGTCAGGAGAAGAATGACCATCGCAACGCAGACTCAACTTCATTATACTAGTTTAGGACGCTCTGCAAAGTTTGTATTAAACAAGTAATTTCTACTCCATCAATGATAAAAAATAACTATGAGCATCCAATTTATTTTTTAATGCATTAACTGACCCCGCTTCTTTTACATACTGTTGCAATGCATTCTAAGTATTCACCACCCTCTGATTAAAACAATATCTCTTACGTATAATCTGGATCTATCATTAAACAATTTAAAGCTGTGCTCTGTAGTTTTTGTGTCCTGTTGCATTTTGAAGAAAAAAAAATTGGTGTAGTCTAATTTATCCTTGACATTGATTAATGCTTGAATTCAATCTATTCTATTCTAGACACCTTAGACGTTTCTTGAATAGTTTTTCCTTATAACTATAACTCTGGAATCATATGATCAGTTTTGTCGCTCTTCCTTGTTCCCTTTCTAGCATGTTTATATCCACTCTATCATAATGTCTCCACACCTGAAAACAGTACTTTAATTAAGGTCTCACAAATGTTTTATACAGCTTGACTATCACTTCCTTGCTCTTATGTTTAATGTTTTTTTAAATCGTACCCTGCATTGCATTATCATATTTCACTGCTACCTGGACTTGTTATAACACCTTACATGTAAAAGGCCCTTTTATTTTTTATTGCCCTAATATTGTTCTCTCCCATCCTGTAAATATATTCCTTTTTAGATCTTCTTAAATAACATTAGAAACAGACGACAAAACACGAACAGAACAACAAAATAAAAAAATTATGAGCATAAGGATCTTCCCTGTGGCAACATACCGATACGAAACATGGATACACAAGAAAGTGTTAGAGTTATATATACCTCAAACCTCCTCTCTCCTCTTTTTGACGTCTGCCTCCAGCTCTAGGTTCCAGTACGGTTTATATTTCATGTACGCGCCCAATTGGATGTATTTTCTTGCAGATGTTGAGATGGTGGCACGTACATGTCTGAGAGTTGTAATGATGTCATTATTCTTACATATTTGGCTAAACCTAGCATTAGTTTCCCGGCCATAACGGTTCCAGTTAGCCTTTCTAATGTTCCATGATGGTTTTCTCTGAACCATTCTATCCATCTGCAGTGTTTCAATTAATGTTCCATGATGGTTTTCTCTGAACCATTCTATCCCTCTGCAGTGTTTCAATTAATGTTCCATGATGGTTTTCTCTGAACCATTCTATCCCTCTGCAGTGTTTTAATTAATGTTCCATGATGGTTTTCTCTGAACCATTCTATCCATCTGCAGTGTTTCAATTAATGTTCCATGATGGTTTTCTCTGAACCATTCTATCCCTCTGCAGTGTTTCAATTAATGTTCCATGATGGTTTTCTCTGAACCATTCTATCCCTCTGCAGTGTTTTAATTAATGTTCAATGATGGTTTTCTCTGAACCATTCTTTCCCTCTGCAGTGTTTCAATTAATGTTTCATGATGGTTTTCTCTGAACCATTCTATCCCTCTGCAGTGTTTCAATTAATGTTCCATGATGGTTTTCTCTGAACCATTCTATCCCTCTGCAGTGTTTCAATTAATGTTCCATGATGGTTTTCTCTGAACCATTCTATCCCTCTGCAGTGTTTCAATTAATGTTCCATGATGGTTTTCTCTGAACCATTCTATCCCTCTGCAGTGTTTCAATAATTGTTGGGATTGAACGATTTTTGCTTCCAACATCATCCACTAAAGTCTTGGACGAATTGTTGCTGATGGATTTTGTAATTTTTAATGACTCCTAGTCTGTTCTGGGAGCCATTGAAGAACACCTCATACAAAGTAAAGGAGATGTTCTTGGTGGGGAGGGCGATCAACAACATCATCACTGCCCACGGGATAAATATCACCTTGCAATGGATTCCTGCTCATAATGGGATACTAAGGAAAGATATGGCCGACAGATTGGCAAACACAGGAGCCTCGAAACAACAATTGAAAGACCCTGCAGTAATCACACAGTAAAGAGAATTATTAAGAATAATAGTGGCGAAATCTGGATGAACAGGTGGACAACGGGAACAACAGGCCGCAGTGTATTTAGAGAAATGTCACAGCCAAAAAGTAACGATGACATAAATTAACTACATAGAAAAGATCAAAGTCTCATCTTTGAGTTCCGAACAGGACATACCAGAGTCAATAGCCTCTTGAACCGCATCAATCCGCAGCACCTGCCTTTGTGCAGACATTGCTCTCATCCTGAGGAAACAGTTCGACATCTACTCAATGAGTGCAAGGCGCTTGCGGACGCGAGGAAAAGATTCTTGTAAGCTCTGCCGACAATTGCCAACACACTGCACGGAGCAGTGAAACTATTAAAGAACATTTGTATAAATATGAAAATGGCATTGGGCTGCCAAGAGCAGGCTTACTCAGCAGCTATGGGATAACAACGACAACAGCATATCTCAAACACGTACATAAGACAATTATCAGAGTTATAAATTCCACAAACATTGAAATAAAGAGGCATCAGAGTTATACATTCCACAAACACTGACATAAAAAAGTTTTACAGTTATAAATTCCACAAACTCTAACATAAAGAAAGTTTTAGAGTTATATATTTCACAAGCACTGATATAAATAACGTTTCGTATTATATATCCCAGACTAACATAAACAGCCAAATACCACATGTGCCACACACCATATGTGTAAGTGTGTAAAAGGTTAGATCATGTGTTATGTTACTATGAATGTCTCTTGGCACTTCTCCTACAGTATCTTCTGTACTTCCTTAGGTTTTCTATTTTTGGTACAGGAAACTTCTGTATTTACAATTGGAAAACCCCGCAGTAATGATGCGTCAATGACAGATTCTAATTAATTTAATTTGCTGTATAGTGCTCCTGCTCTTCTCTCTATTCAAGCTACTGTAGACACACAATCGCCATTTCTATTAGTCACGTGTCAAGTTGATTTTAATGGCATTTTTATAGTGTTTTTATCAGTCACATCTAACTTATCTCGTACAATAAAATCTTATTTCACTGAAAAGATCAAAAGGAAATATTTACATTGGCTTGGCTTGGCTTCGTTCGTTCTCAATCTCCCGCTACCAACCCCTAAAAGGGCTTAAGTAGCAGAATGTAGTCCAGAAAACGGAATGCGTTATGTTGTAGTTTACAGCTTGACTACGATATTTGCACCTTTCGGTCCAACACATCCGACTTCAACAAGCATTCTGTTAGTACCGGGTTAGCATTCCCTCTCTTCGATCCCTTCTCCTTAGCCAGTCTGCCCTGCTGCAGCTTGTTATCCAGGATCACCGCGTGGAGGTGTAGAAGGGTCTTGGCAGCTCTGGTTCGCTGGCCCTGACGCTAGCAGTCGGCTATGGGTCGATGACCACTGCAGCTCATTTGCTGCTCAGCATCTTGATCCCATATTTACATTGAAAGATAAGAGATTATTTTGGGATTATAACTGATGTGTTATTGTATTCGTGACTATTACATTTCACTGAAGTCTTCTCCTTCTCCCTTGACCAACTGATGCTGGGCTTCTAGCCCAGTGAGGTTCGCGAAGAGGACTGTGCTTTTCAGATTTTCACCGGTCCCCCACAGTTTTTCGAACATTGTTGCTTCCACTGGCCAGATTGCCTATATTTGGTCTGCATAAGTGGGGCAGTCCTGTAGGATATGTTCTGGTGTTTGGTAGGGTGCTCTAGAATCGCACGTGGTGGTGTCTCTGAGATCCATTCTGTGAAGGTGTGTCTTGATTCTGCAATGTCCCGTTCTGAGTCTGAAGATCTTTGCCTGCTCATCTCTGCAAAGTTCGTCTATATTGTCCTTTCTGACTTGTACTCGTTGCGCTGATCTCTCCATTCCGTCCTCATGGATCGCTTGCTGAGTGTCTTTGCATCTTTATAGCTCTGTGGATAGCGAATCTGCGTACCTTTACTTTAATAAATGTCTACACTGATATCGTTTGCAATAGCAGTAGGGTTTAATAACTCAGTAGGTTCCCATTAAAAATCAGCAAAATATTGAGCAATTTGCACACACACGCTAGTTGAATCCTTATGATCTACGTCAGTATGAATTTCAGTCCCAAAAACATAGAACTCCTTATCTGTATCGTAGTACACTTCCATCTGGGCTGCATAAGGAAACAGCTGAAGATAAAAGGGCAAGATAGGGTCACAGATGTAGAAGCTCTTTCGTAGGCGGACATAACAAGCATCCACACAACTCTGTGCAAATTGCAGCTTGGATGGACTGACCATGTTGTACACATGTCATCTGAACGGCTTCCAAAAAGAATATTCTGTTGCGAGATTGAGTCAGGCGACCGAGCTCTCGATGGCCAAATGAAACGTTACAAAATCAGTCTGAAAGCTTCAATGATGACGTTTGTCATTGGCCTTGAAAATGTGGAGAACATTTCTGCTGATCGCTCTACCTGCCGAAGTAAAATCGTTGCTGGCACGGCTCAAGTGGAGCAGACAAGAATCAAAGAAGCTGTGCTGAGACGAGCGAGACAAACGGCAAGAGATGAGTTGCCTTTGTCTGTCCGAAAGACAGTGTGACAGACGCTTGGATTGGTTTGATCATCCTCCTACGATCCCACTCCAGGATTGACAGAAAACGATGGACAAACAACAAAGATAGGACACTCAACTGGCTCCTTGTAGTACTCTTTCAATGAAACTATCAGGACCACTATTTACAAATATGAATAACTGCGTATGCTTTGTCATTACATATTACATCGTGTAAAAGTGTATTCCATGTTCGTAGAGCTGACATCATCTCTCTCTGACTAAAAAAGTATTTCCTAATATATAATATGGACCTGTCTTTAGTTAATTTGTAGCAATGCCCTCTTGTTCTTGTATTTTAAAAAAAACGTCTTAGTTTCTAATTTATGATTTCCTTTTATTATTGTATAAACCTGCATTGTCCTCCTCCTTCCCCCCCCCCCCCCCCCGAATATTCTCTTTTCTAGACACTGTATGCCGTTTTTCTTAGTCTTTCCTCATAACTGTAATCCCACTATCAGCTTTGCCTCTTTTTTGTATCTTTTCCAGTATATTTCTATTTCTTCTACGATAAGGACTCCTCACTTGTACACAGGTCTAACGCATGCGATTTACAGTTTGACAATCACTTCCTTGTTCCTATGTTTAATATTTCCTTTTATCATACCTAACATTGCATTTGCCTTTTTCACTGCTACTTGGACTTGCTCACTCACTTCACCTGTATGATCTATTATAACCCATAGATCCCATTCCTTTTCTGTCATTCTAATATTGTTCTCTCCCATTCTATACTTATGTTCCAAATTGGATCTACTCATGGAGATGACTGTACATTTATTTACATTAAACCCCATTTGCCAGCTCACAGACCAATCAAAGGAAGAGCTACTTGAAAAGAAAAGTAAACTACAGAAACTGAAAACACAACGATCTGACATTAAGAGATAAATTATTGATAGAGTTTCATTTCATTTTTCTTATTTACAAATAGTGTTGAAAATGACAACTGGTTGTCGTCGTTGTTACAGATCTAGCATTATCCGAGCTCTATCCCTTTGGCCCAGTGCCATGAAATGGAATCTGCACGTGTTTGTTAGTTGTTCTCTGATTCAGCAAAGAATGTTCCATTTATCTGGCCTAGGAGCGCCGAACACTCAATGAGGCGATGGCTAACGGTTTCGAATGGACGTGTACAGCCTGACAATGTGAAGTCTGTTTTGCTGAATTATGTTCAGATTAACCCGGATGTGCTCGGTTCTCTGCTGGAAAATGTTGATCTGATCCTTCCTTGTGCGTAGATCGATGCTGTCATCTGGATTGGGACTAGAAATTTTGGACTTGATATTTGGGACTTGCCATTTGGGACTTGCCATTTGGGACTTGACATTTTGGACTTGACATTTTGGACTTGACATTTGGGACTTGATATTTGGGACTTGCCATTTGGGACTTGCCTGTATGTCACATGTCCTATCTTTTCCATTGGCCCATCTGTTGTTAAGTGTCATTGTTTGATATTAGTATCAGTTGTCTGGCTGTGTGTAGAGCTTTTGCTATGAGTGACTGTTCTTGTATTGATTCCTTCTTTGATAATCTGTGTGCTGTGTCAGTGCCAGGTGTGTTTGAGTGTTCAGGGTTCACTGCTGAACTATTTTGACGACCAGCAAGGTGATAATCTAGGGCACTTTGCATATTGCTGTTAGATGCCCCAATGAGTTTATTTACTCACTTGTGCATCAAAAAAAGGGCGTTAGGTGGCAGGTTGTAGTAGATTTCCTCACGTCCCGAGTGTCCTGAGTCATCCAGGCGGTTGTGCTATACTTGGATACATGCACGTGTCGCTTCCTACTACGGTGATCACGTTGATCTAACACCTCGATATCAAGACTGTCATTAAACAGCTTATTTGTACAGAGAACTGCGTGTAAGTGAGGTGGGGGTTTTGATTAGTATATTTTGCCTGGCCCTGACTAATATATCTGATCAGCATATTTTGCCTGACCCTAATATGTCTGATATTTTGCATGACCCTGACTAACAATGTCCGATCAGTATATTTTACTTGACCCTGGCTAATATGTCTGATCAGTATATTTTGCCTGACCCTGACTAATGTGTCTGATCAGTATATTTTGCCTGACCCTGAATAATATGTCTGATCAGTATATTTTACTTGACCCTGGCTAATATGTCTGATCAGTATATTTTACTTGACCCTGGCTAATATGTCTGATCAGTATATTTTACTTGACCCTGGCTAATATGTCTGATCAGTATATTTTACTTGACCCTGGCTAATATGTCTGATAAGTATATTTTGCCTGACCCTGACTAATATGTCTGATCAGTATATTTTGCCTGACCCTCACTAATATG
>JAVGWX010000002.1:68747618-68795118 GCA_036924085.1 Ariolimax columbianus
TTTAGAGGCTGACGTTTATTCTGAACTGAAAACGTAAATACATACTCCGAGGTACTCCATACCCAACAGCAGAATCCAACAGAGTACACATACCACACCTGTAATGCTGCTAATGATGTGTCCTGCCACTCCGACATTTGAGGATCATTCTCCGAGTTCAGATAACCTTGATCCGTATACTTCAGACATAGAGGTCATATCAATGACTACGGATGTCCTGTCAGTCACAGGAAGTATCGAATGCACTTCTAAACAACATCCACGAACACCTGCACAGATGAAACGGCAACAATGTCACCAGAAAGAAACAATCACAGCCAAAAAGACGAGGATAAGGAAGACTCGAGCTAAAGTTAAAAGCCCAGAGGTAAGAGACAACTTGGTATCATTAAATGCTTGATTTCGTTTATCTTATGGTGCATTTGTTATTTCATTATTTGGTTGGTTCTTTATTTGATCAATTCGTTGGTCCATCATTTGGTCAGTTATTTACTTCATTAGTTGGTGAATTATGTGTCCCATACATTGTTTGGTACCATATTCGGTGTATTATTTGTTATTTTTGTAAGTGGAGATTCAAGGATGTTTTAGCTGAGAGATCGAGATTGTGTCATGTTTTATCTGGTAAGACGAGATTATGTCATATTTTATCTGGTAAGACGAGATTATGTCATATTTTATCTGGTAAGACGAGATTATGTCATGATTTATCTGGTAAGACGAGATTATGTCATGTTTTATCTGGTAAGACGAGATTATGTCATGTTTTATCTGGTAAGACGAGATTATGTCATGATTTATCTGGTAAGACGAGATTATGTCATGTTTTATCTGGTAAGACGAGATTATGTCATGTTTTATCTGGTAAGACGAGATTATGTCATGTTTTATCTGGTAAGACGAGATTATGTCATGTTTTATCTGGTAAGACGAGATTATGTCATGTTTTATCTGGTAAGACGAGATTATGTCACGTTTTATCTGGTAAGACGAGATTATGTCATGTTTTATCTGGTAAGACGAGATTATGTCATGTTTTATCTGGTAAGACGAGATTATGTCATGTTTTCTTTGGAAAGTCGATATATTAACCAGTGTAAAACGAGATGGCAGACTGCAAAAGCAGACATAATGGTAAATGAAAGTTATGTATGACAAACTGGTACAACAATAAAGAAGTTGTTGCCTTAGTACAAAATGAAAATATGTATAAATCTGTGTGTGTGTGTGGGTTGGTGTGTGTGTGTGTGAGAGAGAGAGAGAGAGAGAAAGAGAGAGAGAGAGAGAGAGAGAGAGATAGATAGAGCATATATTAAGATTGAAAATATGTAACTAAAAAAATATATATAGAGAGAGAGGGGGAGGAAGAGAGAGAGGGAGAGAGAGATAGAGACAGAGGGGGAGGGAACAGAAATAGAGAGAGCATACTTTTAAGATTGACAATAAGTAACTAAAGATATATATATAGAGTGAGAGGGAGAGAGAGAGAGGGAGAGAGAGAGAGATCGATACGTAGATGAAGCCGAGTGAGAAGGCTGTTGCTGGGCCAATCAGAACAAGCAGCGTCACACGAAACGTCACCATCGACGAGATGAGGGGCACACAACTCCAGCGGGAATGGCCAAAAGGAGCAATAACTAAATAGACAAATAAAGAATAATGTTGTCAGTCTACCGACCAGGACTTATTTAAGACAGAATAAATATTGTCAGTCTACCGACCAGGACTTATTTAAGACATAATAAATATTGTCAGTCTACCGACCAGGACTTATTTAAGACATAATAAATATTGTCAGTCTACCGACCAGGACTTATTTGAGACAGAATAAATATTGTCAGTCTACCGACCAGGACTTATTTAAGACAGAAAAAATATTGTCAGTCTACCGACCAGGACTTATTTAAGACATAATAAATATTGTCAGTCTACCGACCAGGACTTATTTAAGAAAGAATAAATATTGTCAGTCTACCGACCAGGACTTATTTAAGACAGAATAAATATTGTCAATCTACCGACCAGGACTTATTTAAGACAGAATAATTTTGTCAGTCTACCGACCAGGACTTATTTAAGACAGAATAATATTGTCAGTCTACCGACCAGGACTTATTTGAGACAGAATTATATTGTCAGTCTATCGACCAGGACTTATTTAAGACAGAATAATATTGCCAGTCTACCGAAAAAGGACTTATTTTAAGACAGAATAATATTGTCAGTCTACCGACCAGGACTTATTTAAGACAGAATAATATTGTCAGTCTACCGACGAGGACTTATTTAAGACAGAATAATATTGTCAGTCTACCGACCAGGACTTATTTAAGACAGAATAATATTGTCAGTCTACCGACCAGGACTTATTTAAGACAGAATAATATTGTCAGTCTACCGACCAGGACTTATTTAAGACAAAATAAATATTGTCAGTCTACCGACCAGGACTTATTTAAGACATAATAATATTGTCAGTCTACCGACCAAGACTTATTTAAGACAAAATAAATATTGTCAGTCTACCGACCAGGACTTATTTAAGACATAATAAATATTGTCAGTCTACCGACCAGGACGTATTTAAGACATAATAAATATTGTCAGTCTACCGACCAGGACTTATTTAAGACATAATAAATATTATCAGTCTACCGACCAAGACTTATTTAAGACATAATAAATATTGTCAGTCTACCGACCAGGACTTATTTAAGACATAATAAATATTGTCAGTCTACCGACCAGGACGTATTTAAGACAAAATAAATATTGTCAGTCTACCGACCAGGACTTATTTAAGACAGAATAATATTGTCAGTGTACTGGTCAGGACTTATTTAAGACATAATAATATTGTCAGTATACTAGTCAGGACTTTTTTAAAACATAATAATATTTTCAGTCTACCGACCAGGACTTATTTAAGACATAATAAATATTGCCAGTCTACCGACCAGGACTTATTTAAGACATAATAAATATTGCCAGTCTACCGACCAGGACTTATTTAAGACATAATAAATATTGTCAGTCTACCGACCAGGACTTATTTAAGACATAATAAATATTGTCAGTCTATCGACCAGGACTTATTTAAGACAAAATAAATATTGTCAGTCTACCGACCAGGACTTATTTAAGACATAATAATATTGTCAGTCTACCGACCAGGACTTATTTAAGACAAAATAAATATTGTCAGTCTACCGACCAGGACTTATTTAGGACATAATAAATATTGTCAGTCTACCGACCAGGACTTATTTAAGACATAATAATATTGTCAGTGTACTAGTCAGGACTTTTTTAAAACATAATAATATTGTTAGTCTACCGACCAGGACTTATTTAGGACATAATAATAACGATGTCAGTAGAAGAAGGAAGGCAAAAATTAGGATTTTCAATTCAAATTTGAAGCCAGTCCTGCTGTATGGTGCGGAAACCTGGACGATGACCAAGGGCAATGACAGGAGACTGTAGGGTTTTGTCAACAGATGCATGAGAAAGATTCTTGGTATAAAATAGTTTGACAAAGTTACAAACGACAGACTGTGGGCGAGAGCGAGACAAGGTCAACTGGAACAGGAAATCTTATGAAGAAATCGGAGATGGATGGGTCATATAATAAGAAAGAACCCAGACCAGTATCACCAAGCAATCCCTGTCACGGAACCCCCCAGGGAAAGAAAGACATAGGTAGACCAAGGAATACATGGAGACGAGATATGGAGACGGACATAAAGAAAACAGGAAAAACGCTGGAAGGAAGAGGAAAAAGATTGCACCGGACAGAGCTTCCTGGTGAGGGTTGGTTGGTGGCCTATGCACCCCTGAGCGACAGAAGGCGAAAGAGAAAAGATATAACGATGCCAGTATACTGGCCAGGACATGTTTTTGACAGAACAATGTTGTAGGTATACTGGCCAGGAATATTGCACTGTGATCAACCAACTTATCAACTTTTCCACTTGTGATCACAGTTGATACTAATACTCCCATGATGCGAATATAACTGCAACCTTTATTCCCATTTAATTTATACAGTGATACCTTTATTCCCATGTGTTATGTATACAGTGATACCTGTATTTCAATGTCGTTATACAGGTGATACCTTTATTCCCATAACGTTTATACAGGTAATACATTTGTTCCTACGACGTTTATACAGGTAATACGTTTATTCCCATGACGTTTATGCAGGTGATACAATTGTTTCCACGACGTTTATACAGGTGATACGTTTATTCCCATGACGTTTATGCAGGTGATACCTTTGTTCCCATGACGTTTATACAGGCGATACATCTATTCGCATGACGTTTATACATTAATACCTTAACTTTCTCGACGTTTAAACAAATGATATCTTTAGTCCCATAAGGATATATGATTTGTTTCATTTGCTTCATGTTGATCTATTTTGTTGGTTAAATTATTCCGATGACGATCAATCTTTTGACACTTCTATTCTCATGATCTTCCTGACAGGTGATCCAGAAGCTAAAGACAAGTCGCAGGCAACGCGCGAACAACCGCGAGAGAAATCGGATGCATGGCCTGAACGAGGCCTTGGAAGTTTTGAGAACAACCCTCCCGAACTCCACGGACGCCAAACTGACGAAGATCGAGACGCTGCGGTACGCTTGTAATTACATCAGTGCCCTGGCTGCGAGCGTGAAGCTGCTTGAGCAGAACAAGGACAACCCTGGTTTTAGCCACCAGCTGCCGAATCCCGGGGACTACGCGTTCATGGTCAACTTTAAGTCCGACCAGGAGAGTAGTGAGGACATGCAGTACCATTCGCCTTGTGCACTCACGCCAATATCCAGAAGCGACTGCGATACCCCTGGAGATTTCCTGCGTCATTCCCAGTCACGAGGACATCATCACGAGGGAGGCATGCTCGGTTTAGCATCCATCCACAGTCAACCACTGCCAGGCTATATTGATACCATCCCCAGCACCAACATTGACACTTTTCTCTTCACAGACCAATCTGCTATCCAGCGCACAAACGAGCTACACATGAATCTCAGACAGCAACAAGACCTTGACGGACCCGCCACCTCTTCTTTGTCTCACTTTATCAACTCCCAGAAGAAAAACAGCATCACCAAGGCCTCGTTCGAGGACATGCTAAACTCAATGGAAAATTCCTTTTACGACGCATATTTCTTTACCCAATCCATTCCAGCCATCAATGCAGACTACAACACTCCACCTACATCTCCAGAAAATAACCCGTACTGCAGTATCATTCCGAATTCCCAACAGCAGCACACGAATCAAATACAAGCGAGGGTGACTCTGTCACGCCCTGTCAATAGTTACCATCCGCACCAAAAACACGGTAATATTAGCGACCACCAGGTCCACAACAAACTTGACCAGTGTGCTATCAACAATCCCCACATGTCAACCAATAACCAACATTTTTCTTCACTATCACTCTCAGCAATTCCTGCACAGTTTTTGTGACAAGATCAAAATTTTTAAATTCTACTTCCTGTTCACACCACGCGTGAATACGACCTTCTGGTCACACGTTAAGACGACCTTCTAATCACACGCCAATACGACCTTCTGGAAACACACCAATAGAACCTTCTGGTCACACGCCACTACGACTTCTTGCACAGAGACCAGACATTGTAAAAGTTAATTTCTAATTTATCTACCTATAAGCTCAAATCGGAGCTAGCGTTAACCCAGTTTAGTCGACTTCGATGAACATGCTCTTCCTCGTCGGACGCAATTTTTTGTTTAAATGTTTCTTTCTGTATTTTCTTGATGAAGGCACGCCCTTTTAACCCTTGTTCTATGTCTATTAGATTATATCCGGACGCATTGGCCAGTCTATGAATGCGTGTGTGTATTTGTTTGTAGTGTGGGTGTTCTGGCCAGCGGATACGCGTGTGTGTATCTGTTTGTAGTGTGGACGTACTGGCCAGTTGATGCATGTGTGTATTTGTTTGTAGTGTGGATGTACTGGCCAGTGGATGTGTGTGTGTGTATCTGTTTGTAGTGTGGATGTACTGGCCAGTGGATGCGTGTGTGTGTGTCTGTTTGTAGAATGACTGGCCAGTGGATGCGTGTGTGTGCGTCTGTTTGTAGTTTGACTGGTCAGTGGATGCGTGTGTGTATCTGTTTGTAGTGGGCGTACTCGCATGTGGATGCGTGTGAATGATGTATATGTTTATAATGTGTTCCACTATGGTAGTTTTTCCAGTAAAGTAGGTTTGCCAATTCTTTGCGGAGAAGGGGTCATACCGGGAATAATCAATAATATGTCCAGTTAATCTGGACACGGAGTGATTTCAGACACGGTATGTTGAAATTGTAAGCCAAGCTTGCGCTCGATTTACACCCCTACACCACGCCCACCTTCAAGACTTGCACGTAATTTATATATATATATATATATATATATATATATATGATCACGTGTCTTGTCATGTGACGAAAAGTTTAACCAATTTGGTTTGGTAGATACAATGGTATCTGCTTCATCAACATCTGTAGAAACACAATTTGGCAAGACTCACGATTATTGCCTACCCTCCTCCTCGCCCTATTGCCGCATAGAGTTTGCTTCTTGCTCTCTTGCTCTAAGTGTTCTGTTGTTTCAAACATCTCCATGAATACCAATCATCTCCTCCTCGTGTTATTGATTCTAACACTTGAAATGTACTTGCCATCTGATGCTATTAGATCCTAGGTTTACCCATCTATTAACTAGCTCTAGCAACGATCAGTTGGTTCATGTTGTTATGTTCATGAGAATTGAACTTCCTATTTGTGTACATCACGTAGGGTTACACCTTCTACATACGTTTAAAACATCGTGTCATCTGACTTTTCTTTTACACTATTTGTTTGTTTGTATAGTTTGTATTGTTTGTATATAACCTGATTTTGTGGGTCCTACAGTAGTGCAATACCTTATCACGCCAGTTCGAGGTTAGGTTAAACCAAGCCTGTGAGGCGCACGTATTCTCAATGATGGAACTGTTTGGCAAACGGTCAACGTCAATTGCTGCAAACAACAACTACTGCTGACAAACAGAACAGACAGGGCAGGCCTGTAGTTCCAAGCGTTCATTCTGAGACTGTTTGGTTTGTCAACTTGGTTCAATCAAGACTATAACGAAAACATTTATTATAATAATAAGTCTCCACCATTGTCGATGAGGACTGCCAACATCAGACAGTGTCAGAATTAATCCTTGAGTCGGTGAAAGTGCTTGTAACTGATCGAGCCGCTTGTGACTGATCGAGCCGCTTGTGACTGATCGAGCCGCTTGTGACTGATCGAGCCGTTTGTGACTGATCGAGCCGCTTGTGACTGATCGAGCCGTTTGTGACTGATCGAGCCGCTTGTGACTGATCGAGCCGCTTGTGACTGATCGAGCCGCTTGTGACTGATCGAGCCGCTTGTGACTGATCAAGCCGCTTGTGACTGATCGAGCCGCTTGTGACTGATAAAGCCGCTTGTGACTGGTCGAGCCGCTTGTGACTGATCAAGCCGCTTGTGACTGATCGAGCCGCTTGTGACTGATCGAGCCGCTTGTGACTGATCAAGCCGCCTGTGACTGATCGAGCCGCTTGTGACTGATCAAGCCAAGGCGAACTCGGAACATGTCGCACCATACAGCTCATTGAACTCTCTTGCTCCATGTGCGATGAAGGCGTAGTTCAATCTGAAATGAAAGATACATTGAAAGTCCATATTTGCAAAATAAATATTGATCATGAAGAGTGTGTCAGTCAGTGTGGAGAGTCCATGCTGTCTATTGGCTACAAGATCCGATCACTTGTACTGTTCGATAGCCTTTAGATTATGTTATGGCTGTATCGATATGTACAGATAATTTTATGTGTGATAACAAGAGGTAATTATCACTGACTGGCATTAGGGCGTGAAGGTTGACATCAAGTTCACGAGAGATCCACTTATCAGGAACATATTCACTCCTCTAGTTGGGCTCTTTAAATGGTTATTATCTTTTAATCTGGTGAAAATTGTGTTTTATTATTCATTATTGGTTCTTGGGACGGACAACTCGGACAAAGTGGAGACTATTGCAGTTAACAATTAGAATGAATGTCTATCATTATTTGTTGTTCTTTTTGTTTGCCATTATCTCTCGCATCAACAGGGCAAGATTTGGTCACAAGTGCTACCTACCTTAGTTTATAAAATGTGTACCGTACCTGAAACCTTGTCTAGAATTCAGGGAACATAAGGCAGTGAGTCGTTCATCTGACGTCATTGAAGATCCAGGCCTAGCATAATTTGACCGTCTTCACTTCGACACGTATTGGCCATTGGGTTACTACTTCTTCTACTTCTACTACTACTGCTACTAGTAGTACTTCTACTGCTACTGCTGCTACTACTACTACTACTTATGCACACACACAACCGGAAATGCGCGCTCCCGAACTCAAACGTATACAAACACGCAAAATCGCACAAACACATACAAACACGCGCAAACACACAGAAACACACACTTACAAACAAAATTAAAAAGAAACACTAATACACACAAACAGACACACAAACATAAGCAGATACACACATACATATGAGCTTCAATCATCAGTAATGAAGAATATGTACTAGTCAAGTTCCACACAATTTATGAGTCACGTGACCAACATGCATGATTTCTATTGGTCCACTTGGTTTATGCTCAAATATTACTGTTTATGAAAAATGCATTATTTTTTAATATCAATATTTTGTTTATTGTTGGACATTCCCAGCTGATTTAACCACATTCCTAACGTAACCTGCGAATAATTTATGTTGTACACAACGTGCCTTTAACTCCAGAACTCTGACATCAGACTTGCGTCACACACCGTTTGGTGTTGTTTAGGTTACCAAATGTAAACAAAAAAGAGAAGGGCAATCTATTCTCAAATCAATTGAAATGGCAGACATTTTTTTTTAAACATTTCAAATATAAACTTGTACTAGGAAAAAGAACTTTAAGGTTAACATAACAATAATTTGATATCGTAGAGAATATATTACCAATGTACACATATTTCCAGAGCTTCCAATTTTGAATGAACATACTTCGTTCCGACATGTGTTGCTTCTAATGCAACTCGCACCTGAACTAGATACTATTGACGAGTTTCTTTAGTGGCAGGTTACAGTGGCTGTCCTTACATCCGAATATGTACTTGTGAAGGTTAACCTCATTGATCAGACGTCCATGAAACAGCTTGTTTCCAGGGAAAACTGCTTTGAAGTGAGACGGGGGTCTTGATCTATATTTTTCACCTGATCCTGACTTGTATAGTGGGATCGATATGTTCACACGACCTTGACTAGCATAGTCTGATCGATATGTTTCACCTGACCCTGACTGGTATAGTCTGATCGAAATGTTTCACATGACATGACTAGCATAGTCTGATCGGTACGTTTCCCATGATCCTGACTAGCATAGTATGATCAGTGTGTTTTGCCTGGTTCTGTCTAGCATAATCTGATCGACATGTTTCACATGTTCCTGACTAGCCTTGCATGATCAGTATGTTTTGCTTGACCCTGACTAGCATAGTCTGATCGACATGTTTCACATGTTCCCGACTAGCCTAGCATGATCAGTGTGTTTTGCCTGGTTCTGTCTAGCATAGTCTGATCGACATGTTTCACATGTTCCTGACTAGCCTAGCATGATCAGTATGTTTTGCTTGACCCTGACTAGCATAGTCTGGTCAGCATTTTTTTGCCAGATCAAACATTAGTCTCCTCTCCCCTTCGTATGGGAGTTAATACGCAAGTACGGTCAAGCGCAATATAATGATCAAGATCACTATCTCTCTTCAATGTAGCGTTACCAGGAAACAGGCTATTGTCAAGGCAAACGAGATGCAAAACGACGCGATCCCCGTTGTAGTGAGCGCCACGCAGATGGTGCCAAGTATAGCACCACCGTCTGGAGGACCTCAGTCCATCTTTATAAGCACGATCGTGGTTTGAGGAAAGCTACTACAACCCCCCCCCCCCCCCTACTGAAAGCCCTTTTCAGGTTTCACAAAAGAGTAAACTTACTCATTGTGGACATTAAACAACAACAACAACTCTCACATTCGTATCTTAAGAGATAACAATAAAAAACACTGTATATCAAATCCTTTAAACTGTATTTGGAGTGTTAATGTCTTCACTGAAACCACATTAAGACCTTAGCTGGCGAAGTCTCCATATTAAGTCTATAAGGCTCCTTCGTCCACAGATCATTTATCGGCAGGGGAAAAGCGTCAATGTCTGCATTATGAGTAGCAACATAAAATGGAATTGTTTAAAAAAAATTAGGACACTTAATGGTAGTTAAAGGACATTATATTTCAATTTGAAAAGGACATTTCCTCCTTTTAGATCATATGGTTGCCTTAGGTGAAACCATCAAGCGAAGCCCAGAGCAAACAGATGACAATACACAGATTCATACATTCTAGTGTTAGGACGTGATTGTGACTTCTCAACTACTCCAATATGGTTTCATTTATTGCTATACTGTAATAAAGATTTGTGTCAGTTTGATCAGAGTTATAGAACGAGTGAGACATGCGTCACCTTCTGAACTAGTGCCTCGTGTGTCGTTGATAGTTTGATGATTGGCACAATCAAATATGAAGTCTTGTCAAAGTGCTTAATAAAATATATGAGAATATCGATTTTGTTGTTTGTTAATGTCTTTTACCTGAGATATAACACCGTATTTATTCTTTTACCAGTCCATATCTTGATGTTGTCTTCCAACTTACAGCGCGTCTCTCTCTTGACCGCCTACCGTTTACCTTTCTGCCCGACATCGTTTTGAGCTTTCGTGTCGTGTTTCTTTCATCATCATCATCATCATCATCATCATCATCATCTGTTGATCAATCCGGAGACTGGTTGTAAGGTTTGAGTAAGTCTCTCCATTTGAAACTGTCCTCTGGTTGATCAGTCCGGAGACTGGTTGTAAAGTTTGAGTAAGTCTTTCTATTTGACTCTATCCTCTGATTGATCAGTCCAGAAACTGGTTGTAAGGTTTGAGTAAGTCTCTCCATTTGACTCTATCTTCTGGTTGATCAGTCTAGAAACTGGTTGTAACGTTTGAGTAAGTCTTTCCATTTGACCCTGTCCTCTGGTTGATCAGTCAAGAAACTGGTTGTAAGGTTTGAGTAAGTCTCTGCATTTGACCCTGTCCTCTGGTTGATCAGTCCAGAAACTGGTTGTAAGGTTTGAGTAAGTCTTTCCATTTGACTATCCTCTGGTTGATCAGTCCGGAGACTGGTTGAAAGCTTTGAGTAGGTTTGACCCTATCCTCTGCAGTTCTCTTGACTTCAGCTTGGGTTAGTACTTGAATGTCCCTGCACGACTGAGATGTAAAGGTGAGTCTTGGTCTCCCCGCTCCTCTCTTCCCTCAAATATTGCCCTTTAGTATCTTCTGAAGAAGACTTTCATGTCTCAACCGACGTTTTTGTATCATATTCAATATTTGTCTTTATGCACCCACATCATTGAGTACATTGTCATTGTATCTTCTTTCTGTCCAACTCACTCTTTCCATTCTACGGTAGCACATTTCAAACGCGTCCAAACTCTTTTCATCCTTATTTGTTAAATTCCATTGTTTCAGTCCCACACAGTGCAATTGGTCATATATGAGTGATGATTTTTATTTTCATCAGTTCTATCCTGATATTCTTTACAAATATTTAATTTGCTTAATTTGCATGACACTCCTTAATTCTCAATCCATTCCCAATCTCTTTATCGATTATAAGTTGCTTTTAATTATTCCCCATATAGTTTATTGTCGGACAGAATATTTGTGTAAAACTGTCAGAAATGGTTCGCATGTTGCCTCCATTTTCGATAGTCTGCGTGTGTGTGTCAGAAAAAGATCTTCAGACTCTGAACGGGACATTGCAGACTCAAGGCCCACGTCCACAGAATGGGTCTCAGAGAGATCGCCATGTGAGATTGTGGAGCACTCAAGCAAGTAATAGAACATATTCTGCAGAACTGCAAAACTTATACAGACCAAAGAGACGGGAGGAGGGGGGAGGGGGGGCGAGTATACTCGGGAAGCTGTGAGGGGGACCGGCGAAGACCTGAAACGCAGTCTCACAGAGCTAGAAGCGTTGCATTATTTGATCGACGAAGGTGTGTGTGTGTGCACGCACGCGCGCGTGAGTGTGTGCATGTGTATGTGTTTATATAGGCTGGGGTGGGGGTGGCACGATGGGTAGCACGCTAATCGCCGAAGATCAAACAAATGAGCCGGCGAAGTGAGGTGCGAACAGGCCCCAAATGTTTTATCTCATATCTGAAAGATGATATACGCTAATGGGCGAGACGGATTGGCTGTCTGGTGGGGCCTTAATTAAGAACTGGCAGTCGAGCGTGAAGATTGAAGGGCACAGACTGAGGGGCGGACATTTCTTCGGGGTCAAGGGCCGCACGTGCAGTGGGGTGGGGTCACCCTTACGATCAGAATGAAAGATAGATGAAACTAGGCTGCGAGCGAGCGTTTGATAGCAGCGACACCCGTTGTGGTCGGAAGTCCTGATAGGACTTCAGCAATTAACTTCACTTAACGTCTTTATAATGGTTTAGAAAACTGCAGAGTCTGTATACAAGCAGTTTCTTTCCCATTTCCATGGTCTAAAAACTGTGCGCATTCAATCTATGCGTGAAGGCATTAATTTACCCTGCTTCTACTATTTCCTGTGGCGATGCATTCTAAACACCCACCACTCTCTGACTAAAATCATATTTTATAATATGCAATCTAGAGCTTTTTAAAATTAATTTGTAGTTGTTGCCTCTTGTATTTGTATGTGGTTGTACTTTTGAAAAAAAAATTTCTTATTTTCTAATTGATCCTTTTGGTTGATTATCTTATAAGCCTGTATTAAGTCACCACGAATTCTTCTCTTGTCTAGACACTGTTAGGCGATTTTTTTGTAGTCTTTTCTCATAACTTTAATTCTGGAATCCCACTATCAGCTTTGTCGCTCTTCTTTGTACCCTTTTCAGCATGTTCATATCTTCTCTACGATAACGTCTCCATAGCTGTACTCCAATCTAGATCTAACTAATGCTTCATACAGTTTGGCAATCACTTCCTTGCTCCTTTGTTTAATATTTCTTTTTATCATACCTAAGATTGCATTTGTCTTTTTTCACTGCACCTGGACTTGCTCCCTCACCTTACCTTTAATGATCTATTATATTCCCAAGGTAGCTTTCCTTATCTATCTTTCTAAAATTATTCACTCGCGTTTTGTAATTATGTTCACTATTTGATCTACCCATGTGGATGACTGTACATTTATCTACATTAAACTATATTTGCCAGTTCACAGACCAATTCCGAATTCTATCTAAATCCAACCTCTTCAGATGAGACATTGATGCCTCATTTTTGCTGATGACTGTACATACGCTGCTAGCACCGAAAGAGACATGCGGATAGATGTGGACAAGTTCTATACAGCATGTGACATGTTTGGTTTTACAATTAATAAAAAAAAAACTAAATTTAGTTTAAACCTGTCCCAAGTCATGCAAATCGCGACCCAGAGTCCAGATGGAGCCTCCAATCAGTATACAGTTTCACGTACCATGGCAGCACTCTTTCCAGGGAAACTGCTACTGACTCTGAGGTCAGTAACATAATCTTACGAGGCTGTACAACAGCGTTTGGAATCAAAAGGGTTTTATTCTTGATACGAAACACAAAGTCTACCGAACCGTAGTACTCCCCACTCTCCTGTATGCCACTGAGGCAGTGGACTGTATACAGCAGGCTTGTTAGAAAAATAAATAATTTCCATACAAGCTGCCTATAAGATTGTTCAAAATACAGTGGCAGGATAGGGTACCAGACACCGTAATCCTCATGAAGGCAAAAATGCCGAGCATCCACACACTGTGGCAGAAGTAGAAGATTAATTGGGCTGGCCACGTCGTGTGAATGCCAGACAACCGCATTACCAAACAACTAATGTTTGGTGAGCTGAATAAGGGCCTGCGTCTGGTCAGTGGGCAAAAGAAGCGCTTCAGAGACTCCCTCAAAGTATCTCTGACACGCTTCAACATCGATGCAAACTCACGTGAATGCCTCGCACAGAACCGCAAGGCGTGCCGTGGAACCACCATCAGAGGCACCTCCGTTGCTGAGTAACGCCGGGCATCCGAAGCACAGAAAAAACGCACTTTGCGAAAAACCACAACAACTGAAACGCACATGTCCAATCATGACCTTAAATGTTATATATGTGGAAGTGGTTTCCGTGCCAAAATTGGACTATACAGGCACCTCTGGACTCACCGGTGAGGTGCAACACAACATGTCTGATTTCTGTTGTCATCATCGCTTGCGTTGGACATTATTAGATGAGATACTTCTTCGTAGTTTTGGGTCATTCGTGAATTTTGCAATCATGGATCCGATACTATTGTCCAAATCGTTTATATAAATATATATATATATATATATATATATCTCAAAAGGAAAAATGTAGGCCACTGGCATTTTATTTTTTAACGTCTCACCACTCAGAGTACTGCTTGGTGTAGGTTAGGAGATGAGATCTGACATAACTTCAGATGCATCTGTGTGCCCATACTGCAGGTAAACAACCAGATATATTCGCGCAAGACATTACACAGGTTTCATCGTCAGCTTTTACGTGATTTAATTGGAATATTTTGTGTTGTTCAATCGATAGATTTGGCGTTGATCTATCGATAGATTTGGCGTTGTTCTATCGATAGATTTGGCGTTGTTTAATCGATAGCTGTTAAGATGTGTAATCGATAGTTTTGGTGTTGTTTAATCGATATATTTGATTTTGTTTAATCGTTAGATTTTATGTTGTTTAATCAATAGATTTGACGGTGCTTAATCGAAATCTTTGATGTTGTTTAATCCAAAGCTCTGATGTTGTTTAATCGATAGATTTGGCATTGTTTAATCAATAGCTATGACGTTGTTTAATGATGGCTCTGACGTTGTTTGATCGCAAACTATAACGCTGTTTGACTGATTTCTTATTTCGCTGCCTTGTCTCTGTACTTCCAGTATTTGCAGGCGTACATTCCCTGGCTCCACGATTTCCATCTCATCTAGACTGCACCCAAATCACACCTGTGTCGGGACGCTAGACACGTGCATCATTTTCTGGTCGTGTTTCAGCCAGCCATAATTCCATTATCAACTCCACACACATACACACCCACACACACCCTCACATACACTAACATCCATACAAGTTACCACACACAATAACACACACACATACACATTTCAACAGTAACACACACTAACATACTCAAATCCATGCACACACGCACACACACATATACACGTATTTACACTAACACACACTAACTCACACACACACCCATTCACACAGTGACTAACACAGACAAACACACACTAACACACCAACACACACTAAAATAAACACACGCTGACACACTAAAACTCACCCGCATACACTAACACGCCTGCTTCCACATATAAACATTCACACACAAAAATAATCACTCTTAAACATCGGCTCGCACATTTCCACACAAACACACACACAAACACACACACAAACACACACACAAACATACAAACACAAACACAAACACACACACAAACACACACACAAACACACATACAAACACACACACAAACACACATACAAACACACACACAAACACACCCACAAACACACACAAACACACACACATACACACATACAAACACACACACAAACACACACACAACCACATACAAACACACACACAAACACACAAACACACATACAAACACACACACAAACACACACACAAACACACATACAAATACACACACAAACACACATACAAACTCGCTCACGTCAACACACACAAACACACACACACACACGCACACAAACACACATACAAACACACACACAAACACACACACAAACACACACCCAAACACACACACAAACACACACACAAACACACATTCAAACACAAACACACACACAAACACACACAAACACACACACAAACACACACAAAAACACACATACAAACACACATACAAACACACACACAAACACTCACACAAACACACATACAAACACACACACAAACACACACAAACTCGCTCACGTCAACACACACAGATACACACACACACGCTTACGTCAACACACTAACCCACTTACACACTAACACTCATACAAACACACAAACACGCTGATGCACACATACAAATTCCTTAGTCCCATATTCTATCGGAGAGATTGATGTCCCATTTTCTGTAATTGAGAACGATGTCCCATATTCCGTCCCCGCAAGTGTTGTCTAATTCTTCTACCCGGCTTTCCCTAATCTTCTCCGATAACCATTAGCACTAAAATGGCCGACCGTTGTCAGAGACATGCTACCCAGGACAAAGCCGAGCTGTTATGACGTCCCCAGACAGACCACGACTCTATGATATGATAACAATTAAACGTTTATAGGACCGGGTTAGATCTGCAGCCGACAGACTGGAACTTCGTATTAGTAACTCATGTCTACAACACCACGTCTCGGATTCCTGCCTACCTCACCACCTCACTGACTCTTCCCTACACCCCCACCTCACTGACTCCTCCTTACCTCCTAGCTCACTGACTCTTCCCTTCCCCACCACCTTAATGACTCCTGCCTACCCCGCCACCTCACTGACTCTTTCCTACACCACCACCTCACTGGCCCTTCCCTACACCACCACCTCATTGACTCCTCCCTACCCCACCACCTAACTGATTCCTCCTTACACCACCGCCTCACTGACTCCTACCTACGCCACCATCTCACTGACTCCTCCCTACACCACCACCTCCCTGACTCCTCCCTACAGCACCACCTTACTGACTCCTACCTACGCCACCATCTCACTGACTCCTCCCTACACCACCACCTCACTGACTCCTCCCTACCCCCCCCCACCTCACTAACTCTTCCCTACACCAGCACCTCACTGACTCCTCCTACCTCACTGACTCCTACCTTTCCCACCACCTTAATGACTCCTGCCTACCCACCACCTCACTGGTCTCTTTCCTTCACCACCACCTCACTGACTCTTCCCTACCCCACCACCTCACTAACTCTTCCTTACACCACCACCTCACTGACTCCTCCCTACCCCACTACCTCTTCCGTACAGCAGCCCCTCACTGACTCCTCCTTACCTCCTACCTCACTGACTCCTCCCTTCCCCACCACCTCAATGACTCCTGCCTACCCCACCACCTCACTGACTCTTCCCTATACCATCACCTCACTGACTCCTCCCTACCTTCTACCTCACTGACTTCTCCCTTCCCCACTACCTCGCTGACTCCTCCCTAACCCTCCACCACACTGACTCCTCTCTACCCCCCCCCCCCCCGTCGTCCACCCCAACACCTCACTGACTCTTGCTTGCCCAACATCTTTATTGATTCCGCGAACCAACTGATTGAGTTTGTGTTGAGAACTCAATTTTAGAGGAGTTTTCATCTTAGAAATACATTCAGAAACATCTACAATACTCCAAACTATCAAAATGTCCCGCTAACAAGCTATAAAAGCTAAAGAAAATATTTTTAAAATCCTCACATTCAAGTTAATTGACGCCAAGAACAAACCATTTTACACACAATCACGGATACATTCATTGTTGCCTTTCTAGGCATTTTGTGAACAAAAATATGAACAGCTAAAATGTTCATCTCCAATATCCGGTACAAAGTCATATACATTGGATACCAAGAACATTATTAATTATTTTAGAACATCTGGGATCAAGATGCTGATTAGCGGATAAGCTGCAGCGGTCAGCGACCCATAGCTGCTAGTCCCAGGGCCAGCGAACCAGGCTGCCAAGACCCTTCTACACCTCCACGCGGTGATCCTGGATAACAGGCTGCAACACAGCAGACTGGCTAAGGAGAAGGGATCGAAGAGGGAAGGCTAACCCGGTACTAAAAAAATTCTTGCTGAAGTCGGATGTGTTGGACCGAAAGGTAGAAATACCGCAGTCAAGCTGTAAACTTGTAAACGCATTCCGTTCTCTGGACTACATTCTGCTACTTAGGCTCGTCTCAGCGTTTAGTAGCGGGAGATTGATAGCGAACGAAGCCAAACCAAGCCATATTAGAACATTTGAAAGGGGACGGCGTGGCCTAGTGGTTATGTGACACGGCTCACAACCATAAGGTGCTGGGTTCGATCCCCATCTCAGCACCGGCCGTTACCCCGGGGAAGCAAACCCTTAGAAAATGCAGGAGGAAGCAGACCCTTACATAAAATGCATGCTGAAGTCGGATGCACTGGGCCGACAGGCGCAAAATAAAAACGCAGTGCAATGCACACTGCCTTGGGGATTAGAGAAATAAGGCGAACGCAAAAAAAAAAAAAAAAAAAAAAAAAAGAACATTTGAAATAATGATATCATTTTCTTCTGATGCCATTATGTTTTTGCACATATCCATGAAATAAGAAGTATTCATAATCAAGAATGACATGCTACATACAAAGCGATGTTTCGCTCCGACTTGACAGTATCATCTATAAAATATACCTCAAAATTTGCATAGCATTACACGGGGTCCAACGAAGAGTCGCACAGCGGAAATTGAACGAGAAAAACAGGAGCACCACCCAAAACACCCAATGTTTAGACATCAGGTACAGAGCACAAGCGTCAAATCCAGATATAGCTTACTAAAATCAACAAAGCCGATACAGACAAGTTCTTAAAATCGCCGTATCGAGAGATGGTACAAACTGGTTCAGACCCTTGAGATCGAACCGGGAGGAACCTGCTCCTGGACATAATCTACCACACATAACATGGAAGTCACTAATCATACTCCGAGTTCGTGTATCAGGGTGCAATAGGAGCATCAAGAGATGGGGATACACAGAAGATGACACATATGACTGTGGTATAATACAGAACCCAGACCATCTGATGACCTGTCCCAACCTCCAGGAAACATACACTAGGTGCGACATGATTGGGGCAAATAAAAAGACAATCGATGTCTCTGAATACTGGATGATGCATGCTATGTGACGGAAAGTAAATAGGCACTATATTGTCTGTTGGAATCGGTCAAAGGCAGAGTGATTTTTTAAAAAATAGAGTGGGATTCCTTAAAAACTTCATGGGGTTTCTTAAAAACATTATGGGGGTTTCTTAAACACTTTGTGTGATTTCTTGAAAACTTTGTGGGATTTCTTAAAAACTTTGTGGGATTTCTTTAAAAATGTGTCGAATTTCTTAAAAACTTTGTGGGATTTCTTAAAAACTTTGTGGGGTTTCTTAAAAACGTTGTGGGATTTCTTTAAAACAATGGGATTTTTTTTTAAACTTTGTGGGATTTCTTAAAAACTTCGCGTGATTTCTTGTTGTTGTTGTAGGGGCTTTCACGTTGCCTCTGGTCAAGCCTGCGCTTGGCAGCTCAACGCCATTCTTATATGAAGACACGTCTTCTTCGGCTGTTCAACTGTGTCACACAATGTATTGGCGGTGGTCAGATGTACTTGTAAAAACATTTATCTCGTGACTGATACGACTCTGCATTCAATTGTAAGTGTCTAACTGTTTCATCATGAAAAGAGCTTTTGTGCGGTAGGACAGGTGCAGAGGCTTGGTGCGGTTTAAATGGATATTCACTCTGATGTGTCCTGTTTTGAATTATTTTGAAAGATAATACTCTATTCCTTTCTGTGCAGTCTATTTGTGTCATCATTACTTTTGTGGCTGTGGCATTTCACTAAATAGACATGGGCCTGATGTCTTTTCGCCCTTCTGTGCAGTCTATTTGTGTCATCATTACTTTTGTGGCTGTGGCATTTCACTAAATAGACATGGGCCTGATGTCTTTTCGCCCTTCTGTGCAGTCTATTTGTGTCATCATTACTTTTTTGGCTGTGGCATTTCACTAAATAGACATGGGCCTGATGTCTTTTCGCCCTTCTGTTCAGGCAGGTTTCCCTGGTATTAATTATACTGGTTTCAATGTTGTTCGGGGCTCCTATTTTTGACAGTCTGTCAGCCATCTTGTTTTTTGGTATCCCACGGTGCCAGTGATCCAATTGCAAGATAATATGATTTATTAATCAGTAGTTGTGGTACAGTGAGCTCCAAACAGACAGACTTTCACTAGGAGGGCAGAAGAAACGCTACAGAGACTCATTGGAAGTGTCTCTGAAACGTTTTAATATTCATGCCCCTACCTGGGAGATGTTTGCACAATACCGTACTACCTGGCGAGCTAGTATTACCCAATGTGCTCAGATTGCAGAGAGTACAGCCTTCGGGAAGGCTCAGCCATAGAGTGTTTAACGCAAAAAAACAATTCCCCAGCCGGCTCCCAGCATGTATTACCTGAATGTGGCAGGTTGTGCGGTTCCAGGATTGGTCTTTACAGTCGTGAGATAACACATTTCGCAGTAATGCTCTGATGCTATCGCCATTTTCGCTTGCGATGGGCAACTATTATTATTATTATTATGTTTTAAATTTGTGTTCCAATACTTTCACATTTGCTACAATGCTCTCTAGCTATATTGGCAGGCACTGCCAAGTAAGCAGTTTAGTTATATATCATTTGTCTTCTATTCTTTCTTAAATTTATGTTTACAAATAATATAAAGATCACTAGATATTGTAATGTACTTGAAAATTATATCTTTAAAATGTACAAATGTAACTACGTGTCAACAGATCATCACTGAAGCTGTAAAACGAAAAATATATCTCAAAAATCGAACAGCAAATAGTACGAACTAGTTACAACTACCATGTCAACCCAGGACACACGGTGAGACAAACTGAAAGTTAGACTTCCTGGATAGTGTCGAGTGCATTGCTTTCTGTATCACATGAATGCCACCGGCAGGCGACAATTAAAAAAACTGACCGAAAATTTGTATCTCAATTACTCATATGTAGTTGCCAGCTAAGTTAAACATGTCAGCTTCTATATTTCACATGCTTTCTTACTTTCCGTGTGCCGCGCACCAGTTCGACATCATGTTTGCAAGGCCATGTGGATTGTCTTGTCATGTCCCATCAACATGTTATCCGTAGTGCGTGTTTCCTGATGGTTTGGGCAGAGCATCCGATGATTTAGGTCTTGTTCTGCTCCAAAGGCGTAAGTCTCGTATCCTTCTACCTCATCTCTTCAAGTTCTACCTACAACATGATACGCCAGTACGGAGTCTGTTTAGTGGCGTCCATTCTGTATAAGGCAAGGGATGTCTAAGCGCATGTTACTTCTGCAGCTTGATCAAGTAGATCTGCATCAATTCATTCCATTCTTCGATGCGGCGTTTTCGGACAAGTATGTAGGGGCTGTACAGACTGTAAGAAACTGCATCTAGATTTCAGTCTTGTGCACTGCGCCAAGTGTCCAAACATAGGGTGCCTTGGACAGTTTGCATGTTTCTCGCTTTCAATTTCGTGTCTCAGATAGTGCTGCGCCCATTATGGGGTATATATTTCACAGATGCTAATACTGTGGCAGAGACGTAAACAAAATGTTAAAAACTAATTTCTGCGTAATAAAAGTATTACATATGAAGTTATCTATAAAATTAAATTCGATCTGCTGAAGTGTTTCACAAAAATAATTTTTTCAGCTAACAACATTTTTTTTTAATTTTTGTTTTTAAATTTTTTTATCAGACTTTACTGAAAAAAAACAGATCTGGTGGAAATAAACACTAGTTTGAGGGGTACTGGAAGAGGGAATGCTATTCGTCTAGGCGATATACTGAGCTGAACAGGTCATGCTGCTGCTATTTAAATAGATGATAATGATAGGCAAGATTCCCGAGAACTGTACCAGTAAAAAGGGAGAAGTATACCATCGCTGTTCACTTGTCAAATAATGTAATGGCTAAAAACATGCCACCCCCTCACCCAATTCCCCCCCACCCCCCCCCCCCCCCCCCCACCAATTGACGTTTAAAATACAAATACTCGTCTTCCAGTCATGATCCACTATTCCCAACTCTGTCCAGTTATCTCTTGATGTTTTTAGATTTGTCTCGATTTCTTCTTCTTCTTCTTCTTCTTCTTCTTCTTCTTCTTCTTCTTCTTCTTCTTCTTCTTCTTCTTCTTCGTACGCTGTCAAACGTCAACATGTATTTTTTTTCGAAAAAAGCAGCCGTCATCCTGAGGCTGTCGACACTGCCATTGAGTTTGTCTCGTGTTTGTCTCGATTTGATTCTCTATGAGTGTTTTAGGTCTGCCTCTACATCTCTTGCCTTGATGGTTCCAGAACATGGATTGCCTAGTAGTACTATCAGTTGTTTTGGATTGCGTATGTCCTTTCCATCTCCAACGCCTTCTATTTACGTCCAGTCCCACTGGCATCTCTTCGGTCCTTTCCCACAGTTCTATATTATTGTCTTTATCAAACCATTTGACTCACTCAACTCGGTGAAAGCATTCAGTGATGAAAGCTTGGATCTTTTTAGTCACGAAGCCATGCAATAGGGAAAACTTGACATCTGAATTTGTATGATGGACTTACTGCTTCCGATTTTCAAAATTCATAAGGCAATAAAACATCTTCTCATCCCTTGTATCCTTAATTTGAAATCGTTATCAGTCACTCCGACTTTTGTCTTATTACTAATTTATTGGCATCCTGTCAGTCTTGAGAGATAATGGACTTCACGCTGGAGAATAGGTCATAGTCAGTTGTTTCCCTTGCTATCACCGCACGTTTGGAGTCTGCATCTTGGTGCATCTCGCTTTCCACTGCCTGTAGGTCAGCATACAAGGCCTGCATATTGGTGCATCTCGGTTTCCCCTGCCTGTAGGTCAGCATACAAGGCCTGCATCTTGGTGCATCTCGGTTTCCCCTGCCTGTAGGTCAGCATACAAGGCCTGCATCTTGGTGCATCTCGGTTTCCCCTGCCTGTAGGTCAGCATACAAGGCCTGCATCTTGGTGCATCTCGGTTTCCCCTGCCTGTAGGTCAGCAGACAAGGCCTGCATCTTGGTGCATCTCGGTTTCCCCTGCCTGTAGGTCAGCATACAAGGCCTGCATCTTGGTGCATCTCGGTTTCCCCTGCCTGTAGGTCAGCATACAAGGCCTGCATCTTGGTGCATCTCGGTTTCCCCTGCCTGTAGGTCAGCATACAAGGCCTGCATCTTGGTGCATCTCGGTTTCCCCTGCCTGTAGGTCAGCATACAAGGCCTGCATCTTGGTGCATCTCGGTTTCCCCTGCCTGTAGGTCAGCATACAAGGCCTGCATCTTGGTGCATCTCGGTTTCCCCTGCCTGTAGGTCAGCATACAAGGCCTGCATCCAGCCGAGTCTGTCTTTGACAAGTTCCTCCCAGCTGCAGGTGTTCATATCCGTCGTTTTCAGGTTACGATTCAAGAATCTTTGAAGCGGTGGAAGTGTCTACCTTTTTAGTGGTGGAAGTGTCTACCTTTGTAGCGGTGGAAGTGTCTACCTTTGTAGCGGTGGAAGGGTCTACCTTTGTAGCGGTGGAAGTGTCTACCTTTGTAGCGGTGGAAGGGTCTACCTTTGTAGCGGTGGAAGTGACTACCTTTGTAGCGGTGGAAGGGTCTACCTTTGTAGCGGTGGAAGGGTCTACCTCTGTAGCGGTGGAAGTGTCTACCTTTGTAGCGGTGGAAGGGTCTACCTTTGTAGCGGTAGAAGGGTCTACCTTTGTAGCGGTGGAAGTGTCTACCTTTGTAGCGGTGGAAGTGTCTACCTTTGTAGCGGTGGAAGGGTCTACCTTTGTAGCGGTGGAAGTGTCTACCTTTGTAGCGGGGGAAGTGTCTACCTTTGTAGCGGTAGAAGTGTCTACCTTTGTAGCGGTGGAAGGGTCTACCTTTGTAGCGGTGGAAGTGTCTACCTTTGTAGCGGTGGAAGTGTCTACCTTTGTAGCGGTGAAAGGGTCTACCTTTGTAGCGGTGGAAGTGTCTACCTTTGTAGCGGTGGAAGTGTCTACCTTTGTAGCGGTGGAAGTGTCTACCTTTGTAGCGGTGGAAGTGTCTACCTTTGTAGCGGTTGAAGTGTCTACCTTTGTAGCGGTGGAAGTGTCTACCTTTGTAGCGGTGGAAGTGTCTACCTTTGTAGCGGTGGAAGTGTCTACCTTTGTAGCGGTGGAAGGGTCTACCTTTGTAGCGGTGGAAGTGTCTACCTTTGTAGCGGTGGAAGGGTCTACCTTTGTAGCGGTGGAAGGGTCTACCTTTGTAGCGGTGGAAGTGTCTACCTTTGTAGCGGTGGAAGGGTCTACCTTTGTAGCGGTGGAAGTGTCTACCTTTGTAGCGGTGGAAGGGTCTACCTTTGTAGCGGTGGAAGTGACTACCTTTGTAGCGGTGGAAGGGTCTACCTTTGTAGCGGTGGAAGGGTCTACCTCTGTAGCGGTGGAAGTGTCTACCTTTGTAGCGGTGGAAGGGTCTACCTCTGTAGCGGTGGAAGTGTCTACCTTTGTAGCGGTGGAAGTGTCTACCTTTGTAGCGGTGGAAGTGTCTACCTTTGTAGCGGTGGAAGTGTCTACCTTTGTAGCGGTGGAAGGGTCTACCTTTGTAGCGGTGGAAGTGTCTACCTTTGTAGCGGTGGAAGTGTCTACCTTTGTAGCGGTGGAAGTGTCTACCTTTGTAGCGGTGGAAGGGTCTACCTTTATAGCGGTGGAAGTGTCTACCTTTGTAGCGGTGGAAGTGTCTACCTTTGTAGCGGTGGAAGGGTCTACCTTTGTAGCGGTGGAAGTGTCTACCTTTGTAGCGGTGGAAGGGTCTACCTTTGTAGCGGTGGAAGGGTCTACCTTTGTAGCGGTGGAAGTGTCTACCTTTGTAGCGGTGGAAGGGTCTACCTTTGTAGCGGTGGAAGTGTCTACCTTTGTAGCGGTGGAAGGGTCTACCTTTGTAGCGGTGGAAGTGACTACCTTTGTAGCGGTGGAAGGGTCTACCTTTGTAGCGGTGGAAGGGTCTACCTCTGTAGCGGTGGAAGTGTCTACCTTTGTAGCGGTGGAAGTGTCTACCTCTGTAGCGGTAGAAGGGTCTACCTTTGTAGCGGTGGAAGTGTCTACCTTTGTAGCGGTGGAAGTTTCTACCTTTGTAGCGGTGGAAGTGTCTACCTTTGTAGCGGTGGAAGGGTCTACCTTTGTAGCGGTGGAAGTGTCTACCTTTGTAGCGGGGGAAGTGTCTACCTTTGTAGCGGTGGAAGTGTCTACCTTTGTAGCGGTGGAAGGGTCTACCTTTGTAGCGGTGGAAGTGTCTACCTTTGTAGCGGTGGAAGTGTCTACCTTTGTAGCGGTGAAAGGGTCTACCTTTGTAGCGGTGGAAGTGTCTACCTTTGTAGCGGTGGAAGTGTCTACCTTTGTAGCGGTGGAAGTGTCTACCTTTGTAGCGGTGGAAGTGTCTACCTTTGTAGCGGTTGAAGTGTCTACCTTTGTAGCGGTGGAAGTGTCTACCTTTGTAGCGGTGGAAGTGTCTACCTTTGTAGCGGTGGAAGTGTCTACCTTTGTAGCGGTGGAAGGGTCTACCTTTGTAGCGGTGGAAGTGTCTACCTTTCTAGCGGTGGAAGGGTCTACCTTTGTAGCGGTGGAAGGGTCTACCTTTGTAGCGGTGGAAGTGTCTACCTTTGTAGCGGTGGAAGGGTCTACCTTTGTAGCGGTGGAAGTGTCTACCTTCTGTTCCGCTTATCGTTGTCATCTATTCTGAAAATATAAATTTTTTTTTATTTAATTTTTTTGGGGGGGAGGGGGGGGGGGGGCAATTCCCCTGTCCTCTATGCTGCACAAGTGACCAAACCCCATCAAGCGGCGCTGGCGGAGGATCGTAACTAACCTAGAATACTTTGCACGGTCCAGCTCGTCGTTGCTTGTCACTCTGTCACTCCATGAACATCCAAGTATTCGTTTCAAGCACCGGGTTTTTTTGTTGTTTTTTGTGTTTTTTTGTGTGTTTTTTTTGTCCGCCTTATTTTTCTTTTATTCCCCTAGGTGATGTGCGCTACACTATGTTTTTATTTTGCGCCGGTCGGCACAGAGCATCCTACTTCTACACTCATTTTATTAAAGGTTCTGCTTCTTCCTGCATTTTCTAAGGGTTTGCCTCCCCTGGGTAACGGCTGTGATTGGGGAGCGAACTCAGCACCTTTGGGTTGAGAGTCGTGTCCCTTATCCACTAACCCACGCTGTCCCCTCAAGCATCGTGTATGAAAAGCATTCAGTTTTTTTCTTGTGACGTATACAGTATCCATGTTTCGCAGGCATAAAGCAGGGTACTAAGCATACATAATCTATACACAGTAACCTTTGTGGAGATGGTCAGCATGTTATTATTCTACACTCTTTGTAGGAGCCTGGCAAGTGTCACTGGGGTCATTCCTAATATCTTGTACAGCTCTGCGTCCAGTGAAAGATTGTCGGTGATGAAAGATCCAGCTCTGCATCCAGTGAAATATTGTCGGTGATGAAAGATCCAGCTCTGCGTACAGTGAAAGATTGTCGGGGATGATAGATCCAGCTCTGCGTACAGTGAAAGATTGTCGGGGATGATAGATCCAGCTCTGCGTCCAGTAAAAGATTGTCGGTGATGATAGATCCAGCTCTGCGTACAGTGAAAGATTGTCGGGGATGATAGATCCAGCTCTGCGTCCAGTGAAAGATTGGCAGTGAGGATAGACCCGAGGTAGTAAATATTATTGACTACGTCCAGATTTGTATCGCTTAGGACAATGTCTGAAGGATCTGCACCCTGTGACATCACTTTCGTCTTGACTGAGCTAATGATGAGCCAGATCACAGGATTTTGCTAATCTGTTAATAAAGATCTGTAACAAAATATTTAAATGTATTCACTTCTGATAGTACTGTTTCTGTGAGTACAAACCGTTTGTCGTTAGCTACTGTTATTCTCATAATGTGTTTTTTTCTCTGTGTACCCGCAGACCGTTCAGGATCGGTTGGCAGGAAAGAGTGCCCAACTCTGAAGTCCTTAACAGGACTAGACTCTCTGGCCTCTATACGCTGCTACAGAGGGCCTAGATCAAATTGACAGGGCATGTTGTTCGCATGTCAGATGAGCGCCTCCCTTAACAACTGTTTTACGGTGAGCTCATGACAGGACATTCTCGCAGAGGGAACAAAATAAACGTTACAAAGACATCCTAAAAGTTTCTTTGAAAAGTTTATTCATTGATGTTGCTGACTGGGACCTGCTTGCTCCGAACCGCACAGCCTTGCACACATAGTGCTTGCACGCTGAGCAGAGGACCATTACAAAGGCAAAGGAAAAGCGAGCGGCACGAAAGGAAATAATGCAAAGCTGCCCAAGTAAAACTACTGTTCATGTGTGCCCTACGTGCGGTAAAATTTATCACGCAAAAATCTGACTATACAACCACATACAGTCACATCTGAATAAACATGTCTGACGCTGTCGACATCTTCGCTTGCGATGGGCAACTAACTAACTCTCAGACGGCAATTTCAGTGATCATTCCGTTAATATATTTATTTTATTTTACATTTTATTGTGGTTGAATGTCGGATTACTTGTTAAAAAGTTTCAGGAAAAATGCGATTTGATTTCGCAAACATTGAGGCAGTTAAACAGCAGTTAAACCTTTCCTTCTAACAAAAACGGACATGCGAGTTTGGATAAATGGGCAGTTTCTTCATAAAACGAAGTCTAGTCAAACACGACAGATATGACTATGACACCCACACAGAGAATGGGAGATACCTCAGGAAAACATGGAGGTTGGGGGGGGAAGGGGGGGAAGAGCTAACTGTAGACTGGAGGGCGCGTCAAGTGAGGTATCCAGACCTGGGTGGACACAGGTGGTTTGGGGACAGTTGGAACATTTGACACGTAAATATCAAGCAGGCCGAGTCAGTCGTTTGCTTGACAGGCGCTAATGAAGTCAGTTTAGGTCCAAGGTTAGGGCACATAATGCTAGATGCTTTACAGCAAATGTAAGAAGACAAATGGCAGAGAACGTGAGAACATAAATTGTGCTTTGGTGTAGGGTTCTATTAGTGATGGTAGCTTAAGTGTTGAGCCCATGCTGATTAACGAGAGGCAACAAGAGAAGTGGAGCCAACATAACATATGCCAAACGACGAGATATGAGTGGGGCTACAAGAGAAAGGAGGAGAGCTTACAATAGGGTACATATCGGGAGATGAGTGGGGTTACAGGAGAAACGATGAGAGCTAACCATGGGACACGTAACGAAAGATCAGTGGGGCTACAGAAGAAAGAAGAAGAGCTAACCATAGGGCACATATCGGGAGATGAAGGGGGCTTCATGGAAAAGGAGGCAAGCTTACTATATCGCACATATCGGGAGATGAGTGGGGCTAAAGGGGAAAAGAGGAGAGCTAAGCATGTGTCACATAACGAGAGATGAGTGGGGCTACAGGAGAAAGGAGGCAAGCTTACTATATGGCACATATCGGGAGATGAGTGGGGCTGAAGGGGAAAAGAGGAGAGCTAAGCATGTGTCACATAACGAGAGATGAGTGGGGCTACAGGAGAAAGAACGAGCGCTTACCGTGGGGCATACATCGAGAGATGAGTAGTGCTACATGGTAAAAGAGGAGAGCTAAGCATAGGTCACATGACGAGAGATGAGTGGGGCTACAAGAGAAAGGAGGAGAGCTTACTATATGGCACATATCGGGAGATCGGCGGGGGGGGGGGTCAAGAGAAAAGTGTAGAGCTTACCATAAGACACATAATTCAAGATAAGGTGAACGGCGGGAGAATGAGAGCGAACTCTCAATAGTAACTCCTGTGGTTCAGTTCTAAGCAGAGACACCATTGTGGCATCCGTCTTTCTGTTATATAGAAAACCGTAGCAACAAAACTATGTATAAATACAATATATATATATATATATATATATATATATATATATATATATATATATATATATCATCATCATGTAGCCTGTCCTTTATAGAACGTCGCTCCCATCACAGTCTGTCTGAAAGAACTTGCCAAAACTCCAACCTCTGCCACAGTCATACCTAGGCATTCCTGGATATCTTGGTGACATCGTCTTTTTGGTCTTGTGTCATCTTGTCCTCTTGAACAAATATATATGTAAAAGATCAATCAAAAGTAAAACTTAATTTTGAAAAGTAAAATATTTTCTTTACTTACAATTTATTGAAAATTGATTGCTTCGAAATAGTTCGCTCTCTTATTGAATCGCCGCTATCAATGGATTCTCCATCTTTTGAACTAGTCCTGGAACTCGTATTCTGGGACAGCTTGGATGTCTCGCAGTGAATTTTTTTTATCTCTACTGTCTTCTCATGCTTTGTTAAACAATTACGAATTAGCATTCCTTCAGTCAAGCTTCAGGCCTCTTTCCTCGTATTCTCAAGCGTCTCGCAATACAGAAATGATACTCTTTATTGATTGTTTAACAGCACGGAGAAGCTGATGAAGAAAGGTGCCCCTCAAATCAAATGAGGCGATCAAGAGAATCTTGACAGATGAGTGATTCTGAAGTGCTTTTTGTGGTCGTTCAAGTCCACAGTAGGACAGCCTTTTTTTGGTTTCTTCTTCTTCTTCTTCTTCTTCTTCTTCTTCTTCTTCTTCTTCTTCTTCTTCTTCTTCTTCTTCGTACGCTGTCAGTTTTTTTTGTTTCGACATCTATCCATAAATCCATATTTTATCACTTATAACGCTATTTTTCCGAAAGTGTTACCTAATTTGAAGCAGGACTTCATCCAAATGCGTTGCACTTCAAGATCCTACAATTTTCAAATAATCGCCAAGTGCACTATACGTGTATTCCCTTCAACGAAATCACATCGAAGACTAACGGTCGTGACATGATACGGTTATGAAAGTCAATGTCGCTGGAACATTTGCTATCAGTAACTTCCTTTAGTTGATGTGCAATTTTAAAATCCAGGTGCTTTTTAAACTGTTCTTAAATGTATGTATATACACATACACATACATGTAGACAAACACACAGACACACACAATGGGGAGAACATTTGAGAATAAGTTAGTAAGTACGTCACAAACTGCTAAATGATAACTGATAAATGTAGTTGGTAGTTTCTAAAGGTGTCGTTAGGTGACAGCAACATCTACCTTGGTGATCATTGTTAGGTAGAGGACGGTAGGGGTCGCAACCAAGTGGGCAGCTCGGATATAAAATTTGGTTCGTGCTCACAGTCTGTAATGAAAAAACAAACTGCAGAAGTGCTCTTTTTTCTTTTTTTTTCCGAGGGTGGGTAATGGGTAAAAAGGTCAGGCGAGATGAGGGGGGGAGGGGAGGCTTTCTGCTTAAGATATTCATAAGGAAATACTTCCTGTTTATATGTTTACAGTGAGAATTGTTTGTCGCGGAACGTGGTGCATAATTGGGTCTATAAGTTTTCTCAAGCTCTCAAAATGGCTAATGAAGCCCAAACTGGTCGTTCACATTACATTGCAAGAGAAAAGCATGTGTGGTGGTTGAGTGTTGAAAATGATTCGAGTAGACAAGCAACAGTGTTGCAGCCGTAATAGTGTGTTCGCAATGTTTAGCCTACAGCATAATCCACGATCGTTTGAATGTACGGAAAGTGTGCTTACATGTGGCACCGAGACAAGTGACTGACGAATACAAAATAAACCGAGTTTGCCTGGCCTTGCATTGGTAAAGCAATCGGATAAGTGAAGCAATGTTGTTGGAAACTACCTTGAAAAATTAGCGCCGATGTCAGTGTAATAATAAATGGTATTCAAAATGATATGTCATTTAACATTGTTTTTCTTAAAATAGCCAGATGTGACATATCTAAAATCTTGCTTTGTAGGTATTTATGTATGTACATGTGTGTGCGTGCGTGCGTGTGTGTGTGCGCGCGTGTGTGTGCGCACGTGTGTGTGTGTGTATGTTTGTATGTATGTATGTATGTATGTATGTATGTATGTATGTGTGTGTGTATGTGTGTATGAATGTATGTATGTATGTATGCATATATGTATGTATGTATGTATGTATGTATTATGTTTGTATGCATATATTCTTCTCTTTGATCATGCTCAACTCCAGCTGGAGTATAGCTACAGTGAACATCCTTCATGGAGCTTGAACCAGAGCATTTCATCTCCGTCTCCCCCTTCCCCCCCCCCACCCCCACCTTCCCCCCACCCCCTCTCAAACTGACGATATGTTGCTCGGTTTCCTTCAGTGGCTTTACGTTTACATCTCAACACCGATGTGCACGTGATTATTGCTTATGTGTCTGGCACCGGTTTGGCTACAGGAATATTTTAAAACAGCTCCCAAATTAAACAGCTGCAAGAGAACACTGAGATTTAATTATCTATTTTATGAAAGTGGTCTTTCAGTTGGGACACCATGCTCATAGTTGATCAGAAGGAGACGGAATTATTATTTGTTCCTAACAAACAGTAAAGGTTTCAGCTATTTCAATAATCATGTAATTATCTGATCTTGATCTGTTTAGTTACCTCCCTTAGCACTATCAGTTTTAACACATTTATCTCCCTGCTCTGCGATACCGCCGGCACATAATAATATGCCAGGTGAGTCCATCTACTGATATCAACGCTGGAACAATCTCCCCCAACAGAACCATTATTGTGTGCTCTCTGTCCGAATTATCTGTCAATCTTTTACTCCCATCGTCCGTTAGCAGACGCTTGTACGTACAACGTATTTTTGTGTGTAAATTTCCATTAAAAGAAAGGAGACAAAGAGTACCTAGCTAACTATCGCCCTATCACCCTCCTCTCAGTACTGTACAAAATATTCACCAGATGCCTTCTGGCGAGGATCGTTTAGGAAGCCCAGCCTATAAATGAGAGTGGGTTCAGACGCACATATGTCACGATGGACCATGTAACCACTTGTTATCGTTTGATTGAGACATCAGAAGAGCACCACACGTCATAAGTGCTGACATTCATCGTCTACAATTTGGCCTTTGACACAGTCGAACCAGAATATGTCTGGAAAGGTCTGGAAAAGCAGGGAGTTGAAGTTGATTACACAGACTCCTTGAAACGTTGTTATGAGGAATGCACTTCCACTGTTTATTCATTCATTCGACCGATAACCATACCCACACAAAAATGGCATGTGACAGAGCAACACACATCTCGCCCAAACCTCTCTCTGCATGCCTGGAGTCGATGATAAGACATTGTGACTGGGATGAGTACGCATGGACATAACCATCAAAGATTTGCCGATGGAAACTCATCACTGAGATACCCACCAATGCGGTACATATGCTAGTATCGATGGAGCGGAGGTAAAGAAAGCAGGCCTCGCCATAAACATAGAAAAAGCGAAAGCTATGCGCAACTGTTTTGCAGAGCACAGCCAAGTGCGCCTAAACGAAACATTACTAGAGAATGTCGATGAATATATCGCCCTCGGCCGTCTCCTCAAGATGGAAACTAAGCTGAAGTCCGAGGCTGCTAGGTGCCGGCCAGAGCAAAGGGCAGTCTTCAACTCGATCAAGATGGCAATAGACACCACGAAAAACACCAGCCTACCAGCAGACCTATTCGATTCAGTGACTCTACAAGCGCTATGTTATGGAAGTGAATCCAACTAAGAACAACACATGACTCACTTGAATGTCGTCTCGTAGGCAACAGCGCCAGATTGGCTTGCACAGCAATGACATCCGGGCAGTGTCACATGTCAAGGATGTCCTACAGCGTGCAAACAACTCCAAGCCCCGCTGGGCTGACCATGTAGTCAGAAGGAGAGACTCTGCAGCACAGCAATCACTCTGTGGTACTAGGGCGGCAAAATAGATACCTCCTGTAGGGAAGCTTGCTACATACTCGAGCAAGATTCACTCGACCTGCACAACAATCACGACCCTCCACTGGACAACCCGTGCCCGAGATAGAAGTTAGCCATCCACTGGACAACCCGTACTCGAGACAGAAGTTAGGCATCCACTGGACAACCCGTACCCGAGACAGAAGTTAGCCATCCACTGGACAACCTGTACCCGAGACAGAAGATAGCCATCCACTGGAGAACCCGTGCCCGAAACGGAAATTAGCCATCCACTGGACAACCCGTACTTGAGACAGAAGTTAGGCATCCACTGGACAACCCGTACCCGAGACAGAAATTAGCCATCCACTGAACAACCTGTACCCGAGACAGAAGTTAGCCATCCACTGGAGAACCCGTGCCCGAAACAGAAATTAGCCATCCACTGGACAACCCGTGCGCGAGACAGAAGTTATCCATCCACTGGACAACCCGTACCCGAGACAGAAATTAGCCATCCACTGGACAACCCGTACCCGAGACAGAAGTTATTCATCCACTGGACAACCCGTGCCCGAGACATAAGTTTTCCATCCACTGGACAACCCGTACCCGAGACAGAAGTTAGCCATCCACTGGACAACCCGTGCCCGAGACAGAAGTTAGCAATCCACATGACAACCAGTGCCCGAGATAGAAGTTATCCATCCACTGGACAACCCGTGTCCGAGACATAAGTTATCCATCCACTGGACAATCCGTACCCGAGACAGAAGTTAGCCATCCATTGGACAACCTGTGCCCGAGACAGAAGTCAGCCATCTACTGGACAACCCGTGCCCGAGACAGAACCGACTGGAACCTAAGCGTTCAAAACCCAAAAAAATTAGTACTGCTCGAGCCCAGCCGACTGAACATATAAATGCATGCTTCATTTACCACCCATTAGCACTAAAATTGGGACCGTCACATGGGAATCCACACCTGTAGACGTACTATGACTAGTACAATATACTAGGGGCGTTCAAGCCAAACATAGGCCGTTTTTCTTAGGGCAAGTGGCCGAGTGGTTAAACTCGAAGGGTTTTCATAAACGCAACGTTCCGGGTTCGATTCCCACTTGTGTGGAGTTTGGCAGAACTGGGTTTTTTCTCAGGCTAATGCTCTCCTACGTACGGAAAGTAATGGCAACCTACCGTACTGCACAATTGCCAATAAACGTATAACAGCCAACTAGGTGGCGGTTGTAAGAAGCGACGTTCTGTAAAAGGACATGCGACGTACTTTAGTTATGTCCTATTACTGCTAGGTGGACCACTGACCTTGGGTCAGTCACGAGCAGATAAACACAAATGATGATAACACTGTTAGTGCTTGCATGGAACAGCGTGTTGTGATGAAGTTTCTTGTGAAAGAATGCGTGAAAACTTACAGAAGACTGCAAACACAATACGGCGCAGCCGCAGTAGTACATGTGAATGGTGAAAACGTTTTAGAGAAGACCGTATATCCGTGAGTGATGATCTAGGCCGTATCAGCTTTCAGCCCACTTCAATCATTCCTGTGAATATCCAGATTGTGGACCGCCTTCTCATAGAAAACCGACGCACAACCTGTTGGGAAATTTACACAAGAGGCAAGTCTATCTTTGGATACAGTTGTTTGTACAGAATGCCTAAGATGAGTAGATTTACTCTTTTGTACGCCCTGAAAATGACGGATTGCAGTAGCTTCCCTCACATCCCGATCGTGCTGATGAAGGTGTACCTGGGTCCTTCGCGCGGTTGTGATGTGATTGGCTTTATCTGCGTGTCGCTCGCTACTACAGGGATCATGTCGATCCCTCAACCCCGCTAGCCAGGCTGCTATGAAAACAGCCCGTTTCCAGGGAGGGCTTCCAGGAAGGCAAGGTGAGGGTCTTGGTCAGTAGATTTTGCCTGACCCTGACTAACATGGTTGATCAGTTTGTTCTGTATGACCATCTCTGGATACGGTGAACATTATCCATGGACATTTGCATTTTCTGAAGGTTAGTTGACGTTGGATTTGATCCAGCTCTTGTAAGAAAACGCTCATACGGCTCACCGCCCTATGTGGCATCTGCAGCAACTCGACTCCGAGGTTTTGCCACATCCACCTAACAGTCCAGACCTCGCTCCAAGCGATTTTTAACTGTTTGGACACCGAAAAGAATTTCAGCACTGATGACGAAGTGAAACAGGCTGTCCTGGATTGGTTTAGACGTACAGACAAATCTTTATACGCTAAAGCTTTTCAAGGATTACTTGAACGCTGGGATAAGTGCATAAACGTTGCAAGATATTATATCGAAAAATAAATGGCATTTTGACTACTTGAAAAAAAAAAAAAATTGTCCCCATAAAAAAGTCCCGGTTTGACTTGAACGTCCTTCGTAGGTAATATTTTTCATCAGGACTTGGAATTTTTAAAAGTTACATAATGCATGACATCACGAGATGCATGTAGGACTCCACAAGTAAAAAGTTAACGTACCTCCTTAGACAAGTGCCATTCAAGGCATTGACCGGTCTGCAATTACTCATGAAATTAAATACTCTAGTGTACTTGCACGTGTTTTGCTGTTATCTATACCACATTTATTTCCATGTTTAATATAATTGTTATTCAATGAAACTTTACAGACCGATAAATAATCATTTCGAAATAGCCCATATGTTATTATCCTTCTACCAAACTTGCCCTAGGCACTGAATAAACTCGTCCTGCCTCGCGAGAAAGTGTGATATGTACCGTTACCAGATATTGCCGATAAGGATAAAGTTGTTCAAGACGTCATTGGCTGCACGTCCAGCTTTCGAGATGGTGCGGGCCACCTAATTCTCTTTCTTGCTGTTCTGTTAAAGACTCCATTGGCTGTAGATCCAGCTATATTGATGTGGGGCCAACTAACAAACTTTCTTGCTGTTTTGTTAAAGACTTCTGTATCAAGATGCTGAGCAGCACATGAGTGCAGCGGTCAGCGACCCATAACTGACTGCTAGCGTCAGGGTCAGCGAACAAGAGCTGCCAAGACCCTTCTACACCTCTACGCGGTGATCCTGGATAACAGGCTGCAGCAGAGCAGACTGGATGAGGAGAAGGGGTAGAAGAGGGAAGGCTAACCCGGTACTAAAAAAATTACTGCTGAAGTCGGAGGTCTTGAACCAAAAGGTGAAAATATCACAATCAAACTGTAAACTACGACACAACGTATTCCGTTCTCCGGACAACATCCTCCTGCTTGCAAGACCATTGTCATGACTTGGTATCTGGAGATTGAGAACGAACGAAGAAGAATAGGAAGAAGAAGAAAGACTTCAGTGACCGCAGATCCAGTTTTCGTGATATGAGGCCACTAACTGGATTTCTAGCTGTTTCCCCCGTTCTAAAATATAAACAGTCAAGTGCTCATTTACTGCTGGGTAAACCGTTGTAAGGTTCAAAGGCAAAGATAATAGAGATACCATGTCCGTTCTCGTACGCCGTAAGAGACGACTAAAATGAGTTATGCATAGGGTTGGCAACTTCATCACGTAAAACCCATTGCTTTGAAACAACACTAAAAGTTGATTCAATCAATTAATCAAAGCCCTTCAATTTCCTGCGAAGAATAGATCCTCAACAAATACTCGCCGAGTCTCCCTGTCACTCGCTATCAATTCTAGTAAACCAACGGGCCCCCAACGTCTTTCTTGCCGTCCATAAGATTGTCTCAACTTCCCTTCTCATTAAATATTTAGGTCTGCCCCTATTTCTCTTGCCCTGATGATTCCAGAATAGTGATTGCCTTGTAATGCTATCAGGCGGTTTCCGTAATGTGTGTACCTCGCCAACTCCTTTTCTTTACGTCCTGTTCTTTCCCAGAGTTCTATACCAGCAACTTAATCAGGTCATTTCTTTCCCTCCATACGGCGCAAGTATCCTTTGCTGAAGGCTTGAACCTTTTAAGTTGTTCTGTCTTTGTTTTTCACGTCACTGGGCCATACTACCTAACTCTGGAGTTCTATATCTATTGTCTGATCCTGGTTTGGATTGTTGCGTTCGGTGCATACGTGACACCAGGACAACGCCTTTGTGTGCGCTTCTCATAAAGTGGAACTGACTGTCTCTGAAATTCCTTCAATCCATCTTTTTCTGGGTCGGCCTCTAGCTCTGGTACCGCTGTGTTTAAGTGTTAGAGACATCTGTCGGACGCTGCTATGTTAGAGCCATCTGTAGGACGCTGCTATGTTAGAGACATCTGTCGGACGCTGCTATGTTAGAGCCATCTGTAGGACGCTGCTATGTTAGAGACATATGTGGGACGCTGCTATGTTAGAGACATCTGTGGAACGCTGCTATGTTAGAGACATATGTGGGACGCTGCTATGTTAGAGACATCTGTGGAACGCTGCTATGTTAGAGACATATGTGGGACGCTGCTTTGTTGATGGCGCGATATGTGGCTAAACTACTGAATTTGCTTTTTTTCTAATGAACTCAAGCACTGGCTTAGTGCCTATCTGTTTTCTGATCTCATTATTTCTAATTCCGTTCCATCTTGTCACATTTAGTCCATCTTGTCACATTTAGTCCATCTTGTCCCATTTAGCATTCGCCTCACACATTCTGTCCCATCTTGTCACATTTAGTCCATCTTGTCACATTTAGTCCATCTTGTCACATTTAGCATTCGCCTCAGGCATTTCATTTCTGTTGTTTCTATTTTCCTCGTATCTGTTGCTGTCAGTGTCCAAGTTAGACACTGGTAGCATAGTGTAGTCCTGAAAATTGTGTTGAACAGGGGTGATATCGTCCTTAGATTGTGCTTCTTTGCTGATTTGGTCCATGGATGGCGATGAACAACTGGGTAGAAAGCACACACACCTGTATAACTCCGGCTTTGACAAGAAACCGTTCCGACTCACCGGTACTAGTTCGAACTATTTTCATACAAACATTCACATTCACAGCTCTTCAGCGTTCTCCGCGGCTGTTGTTGGTTGACCCGGTCTAAGGTCGTTGGAGTCGAAGATCTGTATTTTTGTGACAGGCTTTCTTTCGATTTCCACAAATTCTGTTAAAGCTGATTAGGGCAAGTGAAATGCAGTGTCGGACATTTGCTTCAACAAATGGAGAGACAGAAAGTTATACGGTAACATATTCGCTCCCCATCACAGCACTGACTGTTACCCCCGGGAAGCAAACCCTTAGAAAATGTATGCTGAAGTCGGTTGCACTGGGCCGACAGGCGCAAAATAACAATATAGTTCAACGCACACCGTCTTGGTGAATCGAGAAATAAGGTAAGCCGTAATATAAGATGCCAAGGTTACGTATTACGTCAGTTTTCCCGTAACAGACACGCGCTCTGTACTTGCGTCTTATTTAATACCAAAACAACAGAAATAATCATTTTTTACACCAAACTTTATCTAGTGACGTCATGGAAAAGTCCTTTTTTTTTTTAACTGCGTCAAACATTCTAAGAGAATAGCTGAGAATGTCCGTTCCTGTATCCGCTTATTCCTGCCGTCTTAGTAATGAATTTCGTGGGTCTGTCAATGTTGGTCCATCATAAGGAGAGTAGCCTCCAGTTTCTACAGCAGCTTGACATTATTATGCTGTTAGACGATTTAATACCAATGTTATCTAACCATAACTCTAATCCTACCATTAAACTCTTAACCCAACCATAGCCCTGAACCTAAACCTAACCCTCAAAGTAATCCTAACCCTAACCGTAAAACTAAACTTAATCCTAGCCCTTATCCTAATCCAAACCCTAAACCTAATCATGACCTAAACCTAAACTTCACCCTAAACCTAAACCTAACCCTAAACCTCATCCTAACACTTTGCAAAACTGAATATAACTATCTTTTCTACACTCCTTTCTTTATCTAAGCCTTTACTTACTCTTTAAAATAAAATTATATTGACCTGCCCTCCCCTTTACCCAAAATAGAATGTCCCGTTACGTACAATAGAAACATATGAAACTCTGTTTGGGGTGAATTTAAGACGCAAATACACTCTAATTACTCCCACTATAATGCGCTTAAAAGAGATCTCGATAACATATTTTTTTTAATACGTAAAATTGCTAACCCTGTCTAACTATGTCCGTGTGCTTGTAATAATATTAAACGAACATATTTGAGAACTGAGAGTCAACCCCTCCCTTCCCTCGCCTGCTGCGCATGTCCTGGTCTGCTTCAGGATGATTGGTCAGCGATCAAGGCGACAAGGTTGAATAGCGCTTCTGATCACGCCTGGGGAACGCTTCATTGTGTCCTCATCTCTGCCCTCATTTTTAGTCCTGGCTGCTGATTTCTGAAGATTTGGCTATTAAATTTAGCTCGAAACTAATAAGTGTCTTAGATGTGGACAACGAGGGTGTGTGGCGAGGGTCAGGGGTTGTCTCAGATACAAAGATCTGTCGCGTCTGATAGGACTAATGAAGGTTCCAAATGTAATTTTGGGCGCTGCACGCTTCTTCAACTGTGGGATATAAATGAAGGAAAAAGCTAAAACTCAAACAGATCAAGTTTTAATCAAAGACAATATAAGATCTCCAGGTGGGGGTTGGCATCGTTAGGATCAATTTAACTGGATCACGTGGGGAATGTATTAAACGTTTGCTCTTTGTCGCTTCTAATAATGAAACGTTCTTTCTCATGGACTGTCAGATAGACAGTCACAAGTAATACGTTGGTTGACTGTGATTACTTCCCGACTAGAGCAAGTTTGAGTGATGACTAACTTCTGCAAGAACGGTATTATTTTAAAGGGTAGAGGAGACTAACGTCTGGTAAGGAAAAATATACTGATCAGACATTTGAGTTAGGATCAGACAAAATTTACTGATCAGACATGTTAGTTAAGGTCAGGCAAAATATACTGATCAGACATGTTAGTTAGAATCAGACAAAATATACTGATCAGACATGTTAGTCAAGGTCAGGCAAAATATACTGATCAGACATGTTAGTTAGGATCAGACAAAAATATACTGATCAGACATGTTAGTCAGGGTCATGCAAAATATACTGATCATACATGTTAGTCACGGACAGGCAAAACATACTGATCAGACATGTTAGTCAAGGTCAGACAAAACATACCGATCAGACATGTTAGTCACGGTCAGGCAAAACATACTGATCAGACATGTTAGTCAAGGTCAGACAAAACATACTGATCAGACATGTTAGTCAAGGTCAAGCAAAACATACCGATCAGACATGTTAGTCAGGGTCAGGCAAAATATACTGATCAGACATGTTAGTCAGGGTCAGGCAAAATATAATGATCAGACATGTTAGTCAGGGTCAGGCAAAACATACCGATCAGAAATGTTAGTCAGGGTCAGGTAAAATATACTGATCAGACATGTTAGTCAGGGTCAGGCAAAATATAATGATCAGACATGTTAGTCAGGGTCAGGCAAAACATACTGGTCAAGACCCTCTGCCTAGACTTCCTCGAATTTCTCCCTGGAAACGGGTTGCTATTCTTGGCAGCCTTGTTAGAGTGGTGGAGGATCGACGTGTTCTCTGTGGTAGTGAGCGATACCAGATAAAGTCAGGCATAGCACAACCCCGGACCACCTGTACCATCACGCTCGGGATGTTAAATCTACTGCAACCTAATGCCCTTTTCTGTGCGCACAAAATAATGAACTTTTCATTGTAGACATTTCACAGCAACAACAACAACAACGACATCACTGTCGACATTTCTCACACTCAGAGTGTCATCAAAGGCCAGAATACGAAGCAGGGTAACAGCAGTCATCGACTCATAGTTGGCTGATTGTTTCAGGGTCAGTCAAACATAGCTGACCAAAACCCTATTCCGTCACCAAGTGGCGGCTCTGGAAACAGGCTGCAACCGTGCAGTCTGGCTAAACGATAAAGGGTCGACGATAGAAAATTCAAACTAGGTCAGAAAAAAGTTGCACTGAAATATAATTACTGGGCGCAGATATGGCAGCTGCGCCACAAACTACGACACAAACTTCACAAAAGTGACTATCAGGACGAACTTCAAAACAGAGGAAGAGAATAAAGATGAAGAAGAAGAAGAAGAAGAAGAAGAAGAAGAAGAAGAAGAAGAAAAAGAAGAAGAAGAAGAAGAAGAAGAATGTTATCAATCCGGACATTAAGTCACTTATCTATCTGTCTGTCTTCGTCTTCTTCTTATTATTATTACTATTATTATTATTACTGTTATTATTGTTAATGCTACTGTTCGTACTGGAATTATTATTATTACTTTTATTATTACTAATATTTTTATTACTATTATTATTATTACTATTATTATTATTATTAATAATAATATTATTATTCTTACTATTATTATTTTTAATTTTATTATTATTAATATTATTATTATTACTATGATTATTCTGCTGATCGTTCTAAAAAGGACGCTGTAACGTTGTGTGGTAATTTGCGAAGTCCGAGACAGATGTGCTTTTTGGGGCGCCACATCCGGTTTCAGCAAGGATTTTTTGAGACCGAATTTGCCTTCTTGCTGTGATCTCTATTCTCTTAGCTATCCTTCCGCAATTAAGCCTGTTTCCAGGGTCGCCACTTGTAGGCGGAATAGGGCTTGGTCGGCAGTTGTTCCCTGAGCTTAACGAACGAAGCTAGCAACGAGTCTCTGGTTAATGTCAACTCGTTACCTGTACTCCTTCTTTCCCCCATTTCTTTGTCTGTAGTAGTGGCATGTTCCCACACCCCAGTTGCACTAGTATATATGCCATCGGTTATCTTCAGAATATGTTAGGTCACAGAGACTCAGGCGAAGGTCAAATTGTAAATGATTTAGTAAGAAACTGCTAACTCACATGTTGTTGTTGAATGTGCACAATCAGTATATTTACCCTGAAAAGGACGTTAAGTGACGAGTTGCAGTAGCTTAACTCACATCCGGAAGCTTTAATTTGTAAGTTGACACTCAAATAGCTGAAAATACACATATGACTCCAACAACAAAGTAGTGTTCAGCTAGGGTATAACGATGTATGCAAAACTTATCAAATTATACAGATAAATCACCACTTCTGCCATCTTCTTCGTGTGTAAATGAAATAGTCAGTGCAAGTGGCCCGGTTCCTATTGTACACAATAAAATGATTTTTTTAAAAGAATTAGAATACGAGCATCACTTCCAGAATGTGACATTTTTTGGGATCGTGGCTTTTACAATAGTTTTTAGTCATAAGTGATTCTATCTCTAGGACAGTAGTTGACATTTATGAAATATGCAATGTCTTCACCCGTGGACTTTCAACAAAATTGCCAAAGAGCTATATTTGAAAACACCTAAACTTGCAATGAAATGGTAATAAATATAAATTAGTATTTGATCGCTCTGCTTTGATGAAGGTGAACTGTGCAAATGGCTTGGCTTGGCTTGGCTTGGCTTCGTTTGTTCTCAATCTCCCGCTACCAAACCCTGACACGGGCCTAAGTAGCAGAATGTAGTCCAGAGAATGGAATGCGTTATGTCGAAGTTTACAGCTTGACTGCGATATTTGCACCTTTCGGTCCAACACATCCGACTCCAGCAAGCATTTTTTGAGTAACGGGTTAGCATTTCCTCTTCGATCCCTTCTCCTTAGCCAGTCTGCCCTGTTGCAGCATGTTATGCAGGATCACCGTGTGGAGGTTTAGAAGGGTCTTGACAGCTTTGGTTCGCTGGCCCCGACGCTAGCAGTCAGTTATGAGTCGCTGACCACTGCAGCTCATGCACTGCTCAGCATCTTGATCCCCTAAACCAGTATACAGAAGTTAATTTAAATTAAGTAAAGTTAAAGAGAATAGACAATGCATAGAAGTCGAAAGATGCTTTAAGTCGATCTGTGGGAAGTCGGTAAACACTGTATGTGTTACGGCTAGAAACTGCACATTTCTGTCTTTATTGACCGGCTTAATGCTGTACCTGGCTAATCTATGACCGTGTCAGACACCATAAGGAGATACTGTCACACAAGGACTCATATAAATGGAGTTAGAACAATGTTTAGATGAAGACAGCAAGAGTTAGAACAATTGTTAGATGTAGACAGCAAGAGTTAGAACAATGTTTAGATGAAGACAGCAATAGTTAGAACAATGTTTAGATGTAGACAGCCAGAGATGGAACATTTTCAGATGTAGACAGCCAGGGTTAAATAAATGTGTAGATGTAGGAAGGAAGTGTTAGAACAATTTTTATATGCGGACAGCCAGAAACAGAACAGGGAGTAGCCTTATTATACCAATTAAAACAGACAGTAGCTGTAGTGCAACCAGATAAAACAGACAGTAGCTGTAGTGCAGCCAGATAAAACAGACAGTAGCTGTAGTGCAACCAGATAAAACAGACAGTAGCTGTAGTGCAACCAGATAAAACAGACAATAGCTGGATTACGCCAGTTAAAACCTGCAATAGCTGTATTTCGCCAGTTACAACGTTCAATAGCTGTTTTACGCCAGTTAAAATCTACAATAGCTGTATTACGCCAGTTAAAACCTGCAATAGCTGTATTACGCCAGTTAAAACCTGCAATAGCTGTATTACGCCAGTTAAAACCTACAATAGCTGTATTACGCCAGTTAAAACATACAATAGCTGTATTACGCCAGTTAAAACCTACAATAGCTGTATTACGCCAGTTAAAACCTACAATCTATCTATCTATCTATCTATCTATCTATCTATATATCTATCTATCTATATATCTATCTATCTATCTATCTATCTATCTATCTATCTATCTATCTATCTATCTATCTATCTATCTATATATATCTCTCTCTATCTCTCTCTATCTCTATCTATCTATTTATATATATCTAACTATTTATCTATCTATCTATCTAATCTATCTATCTAATCTGTCTGTATGTATATCTGTCTATCTATAAATTTCGATGTATCTCCGTCCCTCCCTCCCTCCCCTCCCTCCCTCTCTCCCTCTCTCTCTCTCTCTCTCTGTCTCTCTCTATCTTTCTCTGTCTTGTGACAGTACTTTTTGTTAAAATCCACATATCAAAGATCTGTATCATGAAACACTCAAGTCCAGCAATGGGCTGATGATAACGATTCACAAGTAACGGACTGATAATTCTGGGAAAAGGGAATATCAGATGTCTATGTCTACTCGGTCATTACAAAAAACAAACTAGGACGATGCGTCTCACTGGAGGGCAAGCCCTCTTCGGTAGAAGAGATTCAACAATCAAAGTGATCGTTTTACAAAAGTTAATTGTAGTTCTCCCCAACTAAAGTCTTCAATATTCCATTCTAGTGTCACTCTTGCCAGAGCCTAGGCTGTTAGAAACTGCGAGCTGGCTCAAATGTTAGCGAAACAATATCCGTACTGATCAGAATAATTTATCAGTGAAAAATAACAGACCCAGCTTTTGAACGTTGTGAATAGTTTGCTTTCTTTGACTTCCAAGACTACTGGAATTATTAATTGGCGCTAATGGAACAAGAAGGGGCACAAACATCCCTCACAAATGACACAATAAAAGAAACTAATAATTAGATTTACACTGTTTTTGCTGGTTCACAATATCGACAAACATGGTTTATTTTGTTTTAACGGCTTTTCAGAAGCAGTGAAATAAGAAAAAAGTTAAAATAATAGGCAGAAGATTGGAAGATGAAATGCTACAAACTTGATAGAAAGGAGATTCAGTGTTATCTGTAGTGTAAGCCTGTTCTCGGCTAGGAAGATTAACGTCTGGTCAGGCGAAACATATTGGTCAAGATCCTCATCTCGACTTCCACGTAGTTCTCCCTGGAAACGGGCTGTTTTCATGGCAGCCTGGCTAACGAGTTGGGAACGGGGGGGGGGGGGGGGGCGGCGTGATCCCCATAGTAGTGGGCGAAACGCAGATGACGCCAAGTATAACACATCGACCACCTTAATCAGCACGCTCAGTGTGTGAGGAAAGCTACAATAAACCGTCACTTTACGACCTTTTCAGGGAGCACAAAAGTGCAAATCTAATCATTGTGGGCATTCAACAACAACAACAATAACAACAACAACCCTGATATCATTCACAGAGTAGGCGGCTAACTGTGGACGAAAGATCTTCCGTTTTATCAGTAGTGTAGACCTGTTCTCATTCACAGAGTAGGCGGCTAACTGTGGACGAAAGATCTTCCGTTTTATCAGTAGTGTAGACCTGTTCTCATTCACAGAGTAGGCGGCTAACTGTGGACGAAAGATCTTCCGTTTTATCAGTAGTGTAGACCTGTTCTCATTCAGAGAGTAGGCGGCTAACTGTGGACGAAAGATCTTCCGTTTTATCAGTAGTGTAGACCTGTTCTCATTCAGAGAGTAGGCGGCTAACTGTGGACGAAAGATCTTCCGTTTTATCAGTAGTGTAGACCTGTTCTCATTCACAGAGTAGGCGGCTAACTGTGGACGAAAGATCTTCCGTTTTATCAGTAGTGTAGACCTGTTCTCATTCACAGAGTAGGCGGCTAACTGTGGACGAAAGATCTTCCGTTTTATCAGTAGTGTAGACCTGTTCTCATTCAGAGAGTAGGCGGCTAACTGTGGACGAAAGATCTTCCGTTTTATCAGTAGTGTAGACCTGTTCTCATTCACAGAGTAGGCGGCTAACTGTGGACGAAAGATCTTCCGTTTTATCAGTAGTGTAGACCTGTTCTCATTCAGAGAGTAGGCAGCTAACTGTGGACAAAAGATCTTCCGTTTTATCAGTAGTGTAGACCTGTTCTCATTCAGAGAGTAGGCGGCTAACTGTGGACGAAAGATCTTCCGTTTTATCAGTAGTGTAGACCTGTTCTCATTCAGAGAGTAGGCGGCTAACTGTGGACGAAAGATCTTCCGTTTTATCAGTAGTGTAGACCTGTTCTCATTCAGAGAGTAGGCGGCTAACTGTGGACGAAAGATCTTCCGTTTTATCAGTAGTGTAGACCTGTTCTCATTCAGAGAGTAGGCCCCAAAATAATTAGGAAAGAATGTGCCAATTGCACCTCCATACATGTCGTGCAAGGCGACTAAAGTCACTTGTTCATGGGGCTAGCAACCTAATTGCAAAAAGAAATTGCTACTGAAACCACCACTACAAAGTAAAATGCAAAATGATTTGATGTAGGTTTTCTAAAGACGATTAACTGCATTGGTGACGCTATACTTCCCCTGGAGGGAAAATAAGGACCAGAATGAGGCCAGGTTGTTCATCCTTTTCCATCTGTGATTGAGAAAACTCGAGAGTACGACAGCCGGTTGATTGCCGTCGGACGCTGCATCAAACAAAAAGGCAAACATAATTCAAGTAGAGATAGACGTAAAGGATGAAGTGTTACAGTCGTGCAAATATAATAGGGGTAAACATGGAAGTCAGGCTGTGAACTACGACATAACGAATTTTGTTCTCTGGGCTACATCCTCCTATTTGCAAAGCCTTTGTCAGTGCTTGTTAGCGCGAGATTGAGAACGGAGAAGAAGAAGAAGAAGAAGAAGTAGATGAAGAAAAAGAAGAAGAAGAGGAAGAAGAAGGAGAAGAAGAAGCAGAATAAGAAGCAGAAAAAGAAGAGGAAGAAGAAGCAGAAGAAGCAGCAGAAGAAGAAGAAGAAGAAGAAGCAGAAGAAGAAGCAGAAGAAGAAGCAGAAGAAGAAGCAGAAGAAGAAGCAGAAGAAGAAGAGGAAGAAGAAGCAGAAAAAGAAGAGGAAGAAGAAGCAGAAGAAGAAGCAGAAGAAGAAGCAGAAGAAGAAGCAGAAGAAGAAGCAGAAGAAGAAGAAGAGGAAGAAGAAGCAGAAGAAGAAGAGGAAGAAGAAGCAGAAGAAGAAGCAGAAGAAGAAGCAGAAGAAGAAGCAGAAGAAGAAGCAGAAGAAGAAGCAGAAGAAGAAGCAGAAGCAGAAGAAGAAGAGGAAGATGAAGAAGAAGAAGAAGAAGAAGAAGAAGAAGAAGAAGAATCAGCAGCAGAAGAAGAAGCAGAAGAAGAAGGAGAAGAAGAAGAAGAAGAAGAAGAAGCAAAAGAAGAAGAAGAAGAAGCAAAAAGAAGAAGGAGAAGAAGCAGAAGAAGAAGGAGAAGAAGAAGAAGAAGAAGAAGCAAAAGAAGAAGAAGAAGAATAAGAAGACGAAGAAGTAGATACACACACCACCGAAATTACCGCCGACTTGCGCTGTTTTGGTCATCAACAATCTGCTTCGTTATTTCCGTGTGTGCTTCCAACAACTTCAGAAACTGACCTCCGCTGCCTTGCGGTTATATCCCCTTGTGAAAATGACTTGGGGAGTTAACCCGGAGATCAAAGGAGCCGGACTTGTCCTTCCATTGGCAGTCCTATCTGCTGAATGGGCAACAGCGGTCCTTGCGTCTATATGCCCAGGCAGGCATTAGAGAGAGTTCACGTCAAAACTCAACCCACAGCAAGGTAACCTACAATGAGACTTGGCTGCTGGAACGTACGCACTATGACCACAGGTATGACGGAGGACCTCCAAGCATTAAGCTATGTTCGCAAGATCTCAATTACATACTACGAACTCAAAAGGCTTTAAATCGACATAGTCACCCTCCTAGAAATGCGTCTGGCCGAGTCCGTCTCTCGTGGAAAATGACTACACCGTATGGCAAGGGAAAGGAGGGGAGGGCGTCAGAGAACATGGCATCGGCTTTGCCG